>MU224078.1:683370-732049 GCA_018584345.1 Thuja plicata | reverse complement strand
TCCAGTAAGCATAGTGTCTGACAGAGATGTCAAATTCATGGGTCATTTTTGGAAGACCTTATGGAGAAGATTGGGAACTAATTTGTCCCACAGTTCTTCCTACCATCCTCAAACAGATGGACAGACAAAAGTTATCAACAGAGTGTTGGGAAACTTGCTTAGATGCTTAACAAAGGAGTATGGACAAGCGTGGGATCAAGTGTTACCACAGGCAGAATTTGCTTATAATGATAGTGTTAACAGGACTACAGGGAAAAGCCCATTTCAGATTGTATAAGGGATGCATCCACATGGAGTTTGTGAACTCAGAGAGCTAAAAGGACAGGGAGTGATAAGTGGACATGCTGATGACTTTGCACAGTCTATGAAGGAGATACATGATCAGGTGAAGAAGAATATGATTGAGGCAAATCAGAAATTAAAAGAGAAGGTAGATGAAGGAAGGAGAGAAGTCCAATTTCAAATTGGAGATCTGGTAATGGTACATCTGAACAAAACCAGATTACAGAAGGGGATTCCTACTAAGCTGCAAATGAGGAGAATAGGTCCCTGTAAGATATTGGAGAAATATGGGCAGAATGCCTATAAAATTGATTTACCTAATGATTTGGATATATCACCTATTTTTAATGTGCAGGATCTGATCCCATACAGAGGACCAGTGATACGTAAGAGCACTCAGCAGATGGAGATAGGAAAAGATGTTCAAGATATACAGGTGAAGACTAAGTCCAAGTTGCAGGCAGAGAAAATCCTGGATTCATGAGTTCAGAAGACAACTCGACGCAGGGTATACAGAGAGTACCTTGTAAAATGGTTAGGGTTACCAGAAGCAGAAGCTACATCGATGGATGAAGAAGACTGCAAAAGACAAGGAATTAGTTCAGCATTGTTGCCGACTAATTCAAACTAATTTCTCCTTCTCAGGGGGGGAGTATGGTGCAGAGCACCCTAGGGTTTTAGCTCCAAAACCCTAGCAGTTTAATAGAGATGGTCCGGGAGTAGATCACATCAAGGTTAGCAGTTTTCTTTTATCTTCCTAAACACTAACAGCTTCATCTTCTTAAACTCCTAGCGCAAGAGCGGGCCGATTACTTCATCATGTATCGCACAATCGCAGGCGATTAGCAGTTAAGCAAAAATAGTGCGCGACAACGCGAAGACAATGCATCGTAGGCTCATGAGTTAATGGATGGTTAGTGGAAAACTGGTGCGACAACACAAAAATAGCTCATTGCACAGTCGGCAGTCTATCTGCGGTTTGTTTGGAAACAGCGTGACAATGCGATGAGCGTCTATCGCACAGTCGCCGATCAACCGGCAGTTAAGTTCATAAGTGTGCAAGTGAGAGACAACCTATGCATCGTGTGATCCCAGAGAAACAGACGGTTAAGTTTTGAAGTGTGCGAGTGAGGGACAAGGAGGCATCGCACAGTCACGAGGTGAACCGACAGTTAAGTTATAAGTGCACAAGAGCGCGATGAGCGCTCATCGCACAGCCGCAGACTAATCGGTAGCTCATGTCAGAGTGTTGCGGGTATGTGACGATGATGCATCGCTCAGTTGCAAAGGAAGTGACAGCTCAGGTAGAAGCATTGCAAGCGCATAACTATGATGTATCGCCCAGTCGCAGATGAATCAGCAGTTATGTAAAAAGCATTGCGAGTGCGCGACAAATAGTGCAGCGCAAGGTCGCAGAGGAATAGGTAGCTCAGTTGGAAGTATGGCGAGTGCATGACGAGCATTGTATCGCAAGGTCGTAGATCAAAACATGCATAGTGATTTTAACTCACGACTATGCGATTAACATTTGAAGCAGTGCAAGTGTCTGACCGAGCTGAGAAAGAGTTGAAAAGTCAGATACGACAAAAGGAAAAGAGAGAATGCCACAGAGGAAAATGTGGTCCACATCGACAACCATGCAGAGAAAGAGAATGATGACAGTTGCAAGAGAAGATGAAGAGCCGAGGCAGTTAAGATTCTTCAGACGGACAGGTAACCTAGAAACGGTTACGAATCAAGAACAGGCCGAGATATAAAATGAAGGAAAGAACCATTTTGGTAGAGGTTGGAGAATTTAGAGACGAGATAGACTATAAGAGAAGATTTGAATTTGCATTGTAATTTCTATTTTTCAATAAAGATATAGTTTCCTGTGTTTTCTGTGTGTGTTTCTATTGTGTGTAGATTTCTGTAGAGTAGGATTTTGAATTCAGTTTAGTACCATGGATGCTTTTTGACTCTTATAATCCATACTATTGAGTGTGACCGTCAAGAAGCATCCCCCATGTATTTTATTTCTGTTTCAGTGTTTGTGTCTTAGAAGTGGCTAGTCAGAGTTGGAAACAAGTCCTAGGCAAGCAAAATGGTCCGGCTAGGGAACTTGTAGGAGAGAGATAGAAGGAGAAGGTGCATGACTGACTTTATTTAGTCATGAAGAGCAGGAGGAGGTAAAGAGTGAAACTTTCGGTGGGTAGGAAACCTAGGAGAGAGGGAGAATAGAAATCCTTCTAGTTAGGGTCTGGGAGTAACCCTAAGAGACTCATGTGTGAGTCTAGAGGATCCTGAAGTGAATAGGGTCCAAGGTGAGATTCCTAAGAGAGAGTAGGAGTCTAGGATAGTAAGGTGGCCTCCCCATAAATTTCCAACTTGTAGCAATCTTCAAGAGTCCTTGGTGTGACCATGATCATTTCATCTCAGATATTGTACCTCATCTCTCCAAGATATCTAGCCACCTTTTCTGCCACATCTTCATCGTGAGAGGATTTGATGTCAAGCTTGTGGAATTCCATTGTATACCTTTGGACATCCATGTCCTTCTACCTCAACCCTTGAATCTTCTTGAAGAGTTAAACCCTTTAGTCCTCAGGTAGAAATTTCTCCCTCATTTTTTCCATCATTCTAGGACATGATGTAATCTTTGGTAGTCTTTTTCTTTCCACCTTTCTTCTTGGAGGAAGTCCCACCATAACAATGCATGACTCTATGGCCTTTATTTTGCAATCTTTACATTATGCTTGTCTTCAATGTCCTCATAGTCAAAGTGGTTCTCAAAAGAACTGAACCAATCAAGGAGCACTTCCTCATCTATCTTCCCATCATACATTGGGATCTATTCTTTGACTTTGTATTCTCCTCCTTTAACTGCCTTCAGGATCTTAACTAGTCTAGTATACTCAGGATCCAACCTTTCTTCATCAAGCTCCTATTATGCTTCATCTTCTTCATCAAAATGGTTTGAACCCCGCTTCTCAACAAGATTGGTTAACCTTTCGATCACTTCTTCCAATCTTTTTCTATTTTCTGCTTGCTCCATGACCATCGTAGAAAGCTCCATGTTTTGTCATCTTTGGAGGAATGTTTTGATCCTCTTTTTCAAACTCCTTAGACTCTCCTCCTGACATACACACTAGTATTCCTCCCAAATATCTTACTTGGATCTGATACCAATTGATGTAGAGGATAGGGTAGTGGACTCTTTATAAATGGATGGATTGAACTTACAAGCAAAATACAAGGTTCAAACACCCTTCCCCAAGGAACTCAATATGATATTTCAACCCAACAACTTGACTCACGGTTTCTAATTCCATGAGAGACTTAATCTAATCAAATTCAAAAGGAATTAACTTGTTATGTAGTCAAATTTTATGGATTATGCACAAAGTGCTTGGATTCTGCTAGGAGACGTAATTGCACTATATTACAATAGTAAGGAGCCTCCAAAATCCATAACTCCCAAAAAATACTGAAACACTTGGTAAAAATATTAGGTTTTCAGATACCTATTATCAATATTATGAACATATACAAAGAAAGAGCTAGGTTGATTTGGACCATACCTTTCTACTACAACTCTGAGACCTCAAAAAATGCATGAAAATGAGCAAATTTCCAAGGGAACTATGTCATAAACTTAACCCGAAGAATCCACCTCTTGGATAGTGGCTAATTATGCCCTAAAATAAACAAAATAAAAAGGAATTAGGCCTAGACCCCTTAGAACACCAAAAGCCCAAAATTAGCACTTCAAATCCTCCAAAAATAGGGATTCTCCAATATGGACTCTCAATGCACTATATCCTTCAATTGATGGACCAAAAACCATCCCCTGATCATGTCAAAAAGGAATTCATTAGAATTTAGTTCCCTCCTTAATGTATAATGGCTACTACCATTGGAATTTAGTTCCCTCCTTAATGTATAATGGCTACTGCTATAGCCATGGAGCCAAATTCTTGTTTTTCACCCTGCAACAATCATTCATTGGTGATCACCTACAACTTTTAATGGTTAATCTTGCATATTTAGTGTTAGAAGACTATGATACATATGTTTAATTCATCCCCTAGGTGATAGTGGTTATAGAGAGGGGATGAATCTCACTTCATTTTCTAAAACAATGCAAAATCACTGGATTCTACATGACAGTACGATCCTTTAGTCTGAAATATAATGAAAATGGATGGGAATGTATTCAAACAAGATCCTAGAACATTAATAAAGGTCATTATAACTCTTTCATTGAATAATACATAAAAAAACAATCAAAATTTGGATAAATACTTGTTTTATTGCTTTCCACACTAGTGTAGTATGTACGGAAGATGTATCCAGCTGTATGGTCCCTATTCGATGCTTTGGGAGATTATATATAGATTCTTGCCAACTAATTTATCCGATTCCCATCAGTTATGTTTGATTACAAATGCATTTAGGTATTAAATCCTCATTTCCCTCCTAAACTAAGTGACCATTAAGATTTAAATATTTGAATTCTTAACTTACATATTATTCAAATTTAAGCATTCTAACTTATTGAATTTTATTCCTAGGGTCTAATTGATTCCCTTAAACACGTCTAAATCCTAATTAGACCCCTTGGGCACTATTGGACCAACTTAAAATATTTTGATGTCCTAGTCCTCTACTTGGACTAATAGGATTTAACCACATTTCATTACAATATTTATTACAAATTGCCATTATTGGCTTCAATACACCCCGCTCCCCCTATTTACACTTAGGGATGATTTTTATATTTTGTCTTTGATTGGATCCATGGTGGCCCTAGGTGTCTTCATAGGTGATGTTGCACCATTTATGCTATGCATCAAGGCAAACATAGAGTGTGCAGTGATCTTATGTGTAGTGTTAAGAGTATTATTCCACATGCATGGGGCAGTGGAATTATTAAAAGTTTATGTAGTAAAACTCTTGCAAGGTAACATGAATAAGAAACTAAATGCTCATTGGCAACCATGCTCAGTTGGGGTGTGAAATGTTACACTAATAGGAAGGCGGAAAATTTTATGCACTCAAGATTGAAACTTGTTGTGTCATTTATGTAGTAATACACACACAATACATTGTGAAGAAAGAGTTAGAGCCTCTTGGAGACCCCAGGTGCTCGGTGGGCATATCTTGGTGACTAGTGCATGAAGTTAATATTTGGGTGCATGGGAAAAGAACTTTAAAAAAAAATTGGGGATTTATCCCACATTGGTGGGGTTGAGGACTACAACAATGTTTAAATGCCAAAGTGAGTGCATACTAATATGAAGAAAGAGTAGGAGGATCTCGGTGATTGTCCTAAAGAGGTGCCTCGGTGGACATGCGTAGCTAGGTGTGACTTTGGGAACAAAAAAATTTTGGTGGGGCTCGTGTAGGTGAGGTGGTAGTGATGTGGTAGCATTGACATGGTAGAGGAGGAAGCATTGTGAGATCTAGAGAGGAAGAAATAAGGCGGTCAATCGCTAGGTCTCACAATCCTGATAGTTAGGAAGGAAGTATTCTGACATCAGGAGATCCTTAGTCATAGAATCTAAGGAGATAATCGTGGTTATCCTATACATCTGGAGATCTGGAGAGGCAGTCAATGAAGCACAGTTGCTAAGTCTCATGATCCTGGCGGTTAAGGAGTAAACATTCCAAGAACTAGATATCCTCAGTAACCGAATCTCAGAAGATGATTGTGGTTAGTGCTAACATTATGAGATAAAGAGATAGCCTAGTCACTCAATCTCACAACTGTGGTAGTTAAGCTAGAAGCATCTGGAGATCAAGAGATGGCTTGCTCACCCAATCTTGCAATCTTGACAATAAGGGTGTAGATATTCAAAGATCAAGAGATGGCTTGATCTTTGAATCTTTTGATGAACCTAGGTAAGCCCAGTTACAGTCTAGAACAGACCAGCAAGTGACACATGACAAAATATGGTGATATTTGGGAATAAATGTGCAAAAGAAGAAAATGCAAGACATGCTCAATATGTAGAAAATAATGTAATGTGCATATTACACATTAAACATTGATAATAGTATCTTGAAATCGTTTATTATTTAAAATTGAAAATATTCTTTCACCAGAGATTTTTCAAAAGGCAAAGTGGGTGAAGGGGAAAGGAGAAAATAAAATCAGATTTTGGAAAGGAGAAGATATTTGAAGAAGTATTTTGGAAGCAGATAGGTGTTAGTTAGGGTTGAAATTTGTTTTTCCCCTCCTATATCTTCTTTCTTCTTCATTGTAAAAGGGTCTGTCAATTGTTTGATCAATCAAGACAGGATTGCCAGTTTTGGTCCAAACTTTGTTTTTTGAGTTTTAGTAGTCCGAGAAGATACAAAATGTATTCAAGTTATTCTCATAAATGGAAATATATTTTTGGATCCCTGCTTGATTTTTTATTGTCTTCATATGTATGTTTGGATTCTTATGAATTTATTTTGTAAGAGATTTTAAATTCATAGACTTGTAAGGCAAGTTTTGATATATGTTTTTAGGTTACTTGTAAGGGAGTGTAATTTATTTAAGAATATTTTAGGGGGTTTAGAAATTATATATGAATCTATTGATTTAAGATTTGAGTTGTAGAGAGAAAATTGCAAGGCATATTTTTTGGGTTTCAGTTAGTTTTATTAATCTAATATGGTTGAGATGCATTCTTATTGACTTTGTACCCTAGGATATGGCACTGGTCTGGGTTAGGGTTTCTTGTCAATCTTTAAAACTAAACAAGTATTTATTTTATAGTTTGTCTTGTATGAATATTGAATATCAGTGTTCAAAGATACTAATCCATTGGAAGATTTACTGCGAAGCAGTAAGTCACAAGAGGTACACGCGCCTGAGTTTGAGAACCTCAAAGTGAAGGAGGATTTGTTTTCCTTGTTAGTTAGTATTTTACTTGTTAGAATCAAGATTTGGGAGTCATAGAGTTAAGAATATATTATTGCATTTGATTCTACAATAAAAAGCTCTAACAAAATGGCAACCCTACTAAGGAAGAGATGAAAAATTCTTGTTGAACCTTTCAAAGAATCTCTGGTGTTCTAAAGTTCATATCAAATCCTAGTATCATTGTTTTATTTTATCCCAAATTTGTCTGGGTGGTGACTCTGTGAATCCCGGTTGTTTTGTAACAGTGTAAAATTGTGTAACCATCAACAAGTTTCAATGTAAAGATTAGCAAGTTTATGATAGTTGTTTCCTGAATCCTTGCTTTGTTGAATCAACCCCAAAATTTGGTTGAGAGTAAGAGTCAAGAAATGGAATCTAAAATTTGTTTTATATCTCTGAGTAAGGACAACCTAGAAAGTGTTTTTATTTGCAGTGAGTATAAAGAAGATTTTGCAGCTTTGTTGGTTGGAACAAACCCATAATTGAATGTAACTTCCAAATGGGTTTTGTTGTTTGAATTTTTTCCTTTATATGGAGGTGGCAACTCTATGTGAAAAGAACCTCATGGAGCTACAAAAGACGCTCTAGATCTTCCATGTTTCTAGTCAAAAGAAAATAAGAGCAGCAGCTACAATTTTATTTGCAGGTAATCCTCAAAGTTATAAGAAAGAAAAATCCTTTATAAGGTGAATAAGTCACTAAATAAAGGAGAGTATATTTGAAGTTTGTCATACTTCTTGGTTGAAATTTCAGTCACAAAAAATGACAAGTTTGTAGTTATTTGAAGTTAATGATTGCATAAATCAGATAGAAGTTTTTGTGAAAGAATAACATGTATTGTTAAATGAATGGTCAAATAGAAATTCCCAATTTAATGGATCAAGATATGTTTCCTAGATCTGTAAATTATCTCATAGATCCTTAAGAAGTTCAAAGGGATATTTCATTAATAAATCAAATAATCCAATAGAAATGCATAGTTATTTTAAGAAATGAGATAGGAGAAAGGAAGGAAGAATGAACACATTTATTCTATAAATTTTTTTTTAATGCTTATAATGAGCTTCCAATGGGTGTTGAGTATAAGAATCCGCATATGTTGAACTGTTTCTAGATCTTTGTGTGCCTGAATCAGTCAGTTGGTTTGCATCTCTTAGAGAATAAGGTATTGAGTGTTCTATAGAATGGATAGATTCCATTGAGAAATATGAATTTAGTTATACTAGTGATCCTAAATATAGTTATGATGATGATGCTAAATCTGATTATGCTGGTGATAATGATTATGATGCTGACAATGAAGTCAATAAACAAAAAGATGATGAAGATGAATTTATAGTTGGAAATATTTCCATTGAGCCTGTAGATTTTTCTTCTTCTCAACATAATAATGCAGATTTCTTTTTTCAATTTAAAGAATTTTTCTATGAACAACAAGAGGATGATTATGATGCCGATGAAATTTATTGTGGTGATTCCTTTGCACAAAATGACATAAAATGAGAGGTCTCAATCCTTATTTCCAATGGGGAAGATATTTTAAGCATCGAGAAAGAGGCCAAAGAAGGTGAACATGAAATCCAATGCCCACTAAGTAGTGAGAAAATTTTAGAACTCTTAGCTGCTGATTTTCAGAGGTATGTCTCTAAATGTGACTCTAGAATTTCATGCCCAATGAATATATGTTTTTAAACTGATGATATTAGTGAGGGTGTGAAGTATGTTACATGTGGTGTTGATTATTTTCCTATACTTGGATTGGATTATTTGCAAGATGATAATGCATATGGATGTGAGGAATTTGATAATGTCAAATATACTAAATATGATTATTCATATGCTGGTATGGATTCAGATTTTGATGAGCTTAGTGTAAAGGGTTCTAGTATAGACCATAATGTTGAAAAAAGTGATAAATCTGAATTTTTTTTTTCAGATTTCCAAATGATAAGCGAGCCATTGATTGACAATACATTTTTATGTTTAGAAGATGCTGATAGAAGTTGTGATCAACAAGCTGTCTTCGATATTATGCAGTCAAATTTTTATTTGGATATTTTTCATTCTAGTTTATGAAGTGTTGTTATAAAAGATACTTATTCTTCGATGCAAACTAGTATTCATAATGTGTTTGATTCTAGCTATGTGAATGAGTTGGAGTATTTATTTGTTCACCAAGTCAATGATAGTAAAGAGTGTGATAATTTGGTGTCACACAATGATCAACATTCTTGGCGGTTTGATGACTTGGTGTTTCCAGTTGGTGGTCATGAGTATGTTTATTACATTTTATGTGACATGCTGAAGATATATGGTAGTGTTTTTTATCATGCTTCCAGAAGCAATGATTTCATCTTACCTTTGATCTATGGGGATAAAAATTAGATGTTTGATAGAGGTAAGGGATGATTTTAGTTTTGGGGACTTGGGCCATTTGTAAATAATTTTTATGTTTGCACAGTTGCTTTGCTTTCGGTTTTGTGGTGTTAGGTTTTTAATAAGGACTCATGTATTTGAAGAGAAGAGATGTAATCTGAGAATTTGTTTTAATAGTCTTCTTTACCATGAGATTCGAAGTCCTTTACATACCCACATTGGGCATGCATCCCCAATCAGAGCCACTGTTGGAACTCTAATATTTTGGATAAATTTGGAGTGGCTAAGTTGAAAATTTCTCTAAGACAAAAGTCAATGCCCTTAAAAACTTGTGGAGAAGGCCTACTTTCAATGCAAGTAAAAAGAAACCCCAAGCTTTTCATGAGTAACCACTTGAAGAATGTGTTTTTCACCTTTCATGGAGTAATTGTAGAGGTTTTTATTTTTTTAGAAGTCAGATTGGGTATGTTTTCGAGATAGTTGTTTAGAGGTGTTTACCCAAAACTGCACTTGTGCACATATTCAATTTTTACTAAGTGACCTACTTTGGAGGTCTACATCTTAGGCCAAATTAAAATACCTGGTATAAAAATTTCTTCGAGAAGTTGTAGGTGTGAAAATTAAACTCCATGTCAATTTCCAGATCCTTGTGACTTCATATGGTAAGTTTTTCTTAGCCTTTCCGTTTGCAATTTATTCTGGTTTTCTTAGTGTAATTTGCAGAATTATAGAATACCCCACTTTAGGGTCCCACAATTTGCACCTAGTTGGATTTCATAAGGAATTGAGTCTTCCCATGTATTGTAATCATGGAAGTGTATCTTCGTGAAGATTTTTAGACCTTGGAAAATCCATCTACTCAGTTTTCTTAGAGAGTTTCAAATAAAATTTATGGAATCTCACTGTGTTTGAGTTCAGGGAGTTATTAAAAGCCTGAATTTCAAGAGAAAATGTTGGTTGACCAGTTGACCATTGGATAAAACTAGCTAAAGCCTTGTTTTCTCTATGTGAAATTTAATACATTCCCTGACTTTCAAACTTTAAGGGTTTCATATGATGGGTTTGTGAAGTCAAATCTAAAGACAATTTATGTAGATTGCCAATGTTGACAGAATTAAATTTGCTCAACAGTGACTTTCCGAGGATGGTAAATTTGTGTCAAATGGTTATCTTGGAATTCCAATTGAAGTTTTATACTCCTTGTATTAAAGTCTACTACCAAGATCAGTAGGAGAGTCTCAAGGCATGGTTTGGTTTTATTTCAATGTTGATTTCAACATCAGTTTCCATCATGTTTGCAAGTACTTTTGCAGTTGTAAAAGTGGTCAACTTTGGAGATTAAAATCTCTGACCTCATGAAGCATCTAGGAGTTTGTTGTTTACAGAGTAGTAATAAACATGAAAATCTCCCAGTCTACCAGATTTGAATGTTTTAGGTCATTTGATCACTTTGTGAGGCCTTTTCAAGAGGCTAGTTGCTATTTGTGAGATAAGTTTGTAGGTGTATAAAAGATTGTTTGTTATGATCGCTAATTCAGTGCCTTATGATTCAAGTGCACAGTAGACTACATTTCAGGAAATTGAAGGTGAAAATTGATTTCAAGATTAAGATTCTCAAGATGAGATCTCAGGGACCCAACTTTATTTATGCAATTTCAATGCTCAATTTTATGTGGTTTTAAAGTATGTTGGTCTAATCAATTTTCCAATTTTCATTATCCATCTTTTGTGGCTGTGTTTTCATACACTATGCCCATGAATTCAAAGAAGAGAGATAAAAATTTGATTTTGATGGCCGCCCAGGTGGTGATTTTCACTCCAAATAAATACTGGATTGTATTCAAAAAATTGAGATGAAACTGGTTTTACCTCAAAAATGTTTTAGGTCTCGCCTACAAGAGGACTTAACATTCACTCGAAAATCAGTGAGGTAGGTATTGAAGGAAAAAAGTAAATATTATTTAAGTCATTTTTAAAATGATTGGAATAATCATATGCTTTATTATTTTCTAGTTTGTGGCAAGGGTATAATAATAAAAAGTTAATTTAAATCACTTTTATGATTTAAACTTATATGCCAAAGGGGTGCTTATGGGGAAGTGACAAGAGTATGTTGATTGTGTTTCTCAGTACCATGATATACCTTGTACTGATCAAACTAAGGATGAAATACACATGTTGTGGAAGGTTATCTTAAGAATTGGATTTAAATATCAATAAGATTGTTGTGGATTGTCTGAGGACTATGCGAGATGTTCCTTTCTTGCAAAAAATAGTTGTTCAAACATCCCTTGAGCGTATTCTATATACCTAGGCTATTCTCCATCTACCAAGTGTTGTGCATTTTCTCAAGGGCAGTGCATGCTTTATTCAAGGGGCTACACATGTTATGACATAGAGGACAAAA
Organism: Thuja plicata; assembly: GCA_018584345.1. Taxonomy (NCBI): domain Eukaryota; kingdom Viridiplantae; phylum Streptophyta; class Pinopsida; order Cupressales; family Cupressaceae; genus Thuja; species Thuja plicata. Next base: position 720,089 of record MU224078.1, on the reverse strand, counting down.
AATTTTAGAAACTTCTTGCAAATGCTTTGGTAGGTATAACTCTAATTTCCACCAAAATGCTCTGCATGGCATGGTTTGAAATGCAAAATATGGTTACGGTTTTAAAAGTATGTGAATGGTGTTGAAAATATGCACATTGCAAATGAACAAAGGGCTGTGTAGGTTGTATAAAAAGAGGCTTTCAAAAATTTCAAACAAATGCATTGGCATGTGTAATGGCTGTTAGAATAACTGAGAGGGTGGGATGAATCAGTGACCTCAAAAATATTCAAATAAATTAACCCAAAAACTTAGTGCCAAAATTATAAGTCTCGAGTTATCTTTAGTCCTACACTATGTATGCCTTGAAATAATCTAATCAAATAACTAATGCTTGAAGTTCACCGTTAAACCTTATTCTTAATCTTTACCGAGTAGTCTATCATTTATCAAAATACAGTAAATAACTTAGTGTAATCAATCCTTTTTTAGTAATGTGTAAAGAAAAACATGAAAGCAATGACTCATAAACATATTTGACACATGTAATTTTAACATTGAAACCCTATTAAGGGAAAAGCACTTGGGATTGGTAACCCAAAATTTTCACTCTTCTAAAGTGAGCTTGGTGAAGATCCAACCCTGTTAAAGGTTACAAACACACTGTTAAGTGCGAGCTTGTTAGAGGATTTATCACTAACAGTTAATCACTTGACATTTGGCATTTCACTATGCTATCTTGACGAATTAACCTTTTGATACTTCTTGGGATGTATCTCAATCTTTAAAGGGTTGTTAGATCCTTATCGGTTAAGAGACTTTTCAGATCAATGGTTAAACTAAAATATTATATGATCTGTCCATATAAACAACTTAATATTATAGATGTTTAGATATATTGTAAGCTCATAATACCTTTCTGATCAATTTTTCCTTTCAATACCTTTTCTCCACTTCTTTCTTCTCGGTGATGCTATGCTTCTCTATTGCTCGGTGTCCGTAAAAATCTTTAGCTCTGTTCTTCAGCGTGTTTGATCAGGTCTGAATGAAGACTTCTTTCTTCATTAGTTTCTCTTTAGCATCCTCTTTTATACTCACCCCCTAATTCATAATGAAATAGCTTGTCTCTTTATAGACATAAATTCACCATTTCTAAGTCCTTGAATTTCTTGTTCTCAGCGTGATCTACAATTATCATCTTTCTTTCTTTAAAGATTTACTTCAATTTTATCCTGTAGATTTCATTTTGACAACTGGAATAAAACAACTTTAAAACTCTTTCTTATCTCTATTTTTTAAATGGTTGATGAAAACAATGTTTATCAACCAGTTAATTCCATCTTTAGCTCTTTCCAGGTAAGTCTTTTGTTGTTTCTGAACTTCAGTTTTGTTCGGTGTTTAACTCCTTGTTAGCTTCGGTCTTGACTTCAATTTTCCTCGGGCATCTTTGTCCATAAGGGTTGTCTGTCCATCGGGGTTGTCTGTCTGTCAGGGTTGTCTCTCCATTGGGGTTATCTGTTCATCGGATAAAACTATGATTCTTCTTGTCGGTAATGCTTGCTCGGGTTTCTTGCTTGAGTATCACTTTGACTTTTCTCTCAAGTTTCTCTATCCATCGGGGTGGATTTTTTGTCAGCGTGTGTTATCACTTAGTGAATACTAAACTTTAATGCATTACTGATAGAATAACCTTTATCTCTCTAGTTTTTTCAAGTATTTGACACTATGTATATAACCAATCAGATTATATAAAGTTGAAATCAATGAAAATACAATACATTAAATGATTTAATGTCTTGAATTTACTCTCTATAGCTTGGTGATCATCAACTTAACATCATAAAAAATTCAATTAGTTACAGTTCATCAATCTCTCCCTTTGGCATTGATGGCAACATACTACATTACTACTAATACAATATGAAATATATCAGTTCTAGTTCATCGATCTATCAATATTATTGCTAAATAACTGTTAGAAATATAAAGAAAATAATGAAAATAATAAGGAAAGAATCCAAGAGAGTATGCAAAGGAAAATATTTTACCAAAATATTGAGAGAGAGAGAGAGAGAGAGAGAGAGAGAGAGAGAGAGAGAGAGAGAGAGAGAGAGAGAGAGAGATTTNAGAGAGAGAGAGAGAGAGAGAGAGAGAGAGAGAGAGAGAGAGAGAGAGAGAGAGAGAGAGAGAGAGAGATTTCTTCAATTGATCAACCAATTGTTCACCAAAATTCTCCAAGAACCATGACAAGAACACAAGGATTTGAAAGGGGAAAAGAAAGAAAAAACCCCTTGTGAATAATATGAATATGGCACAAAGCCTAATGAATGAGAGAAATAAGCTCAATACAATATTGAGAGCAATGAGAGATTGAGAGAAGAAATGAGAGAGAGAGAGAGGAGAATATTATTAGAGCAAGTGTGTGAGAGGCATCTCTTAAGTAGAGATAGTGGAGGAGTTTGCATGTAACTCCCTTCTCCTATGAATGTCACATCCACATTGTGAGTGTGTGCCAAATGTGTGATTCCTCTTAAGGAGGAATATCTAATTTCCTTACTAAAGGAATTAAAAATAATATGACAAGACCTTGGTATATCATTTAATTACATAGATACCAAGGAAAGATTAATTCTAACATCCCCGTTTAATCTTTACTTGGGGAGATCAGATCAATAGGTATGACACCCAAATGTTTACAATGAATTTGAGACGTTTCTTTTGAAAGAGTCTTCAATAGATTGTTGGTAGCTTGATCATCATGCATTTCTTCAACTGGATTAGTGGAGCTTAAATGGTACATAAGAATGTTTGCTAAGTGGATAGCACTTTGACAATACAAAGATGTAATTGCTTGCGGAGGGGGGCCCAAATCTTCAAGTGACCAATGAGATTCTTGAGACACTTTTATGTATTTTGTATGTTCATTCACAATAGGAAATAGAGGTGGAGCATGATCAACACCTGAGCCTGCAATAAGGCAAGAACCACTAGTAGAGCTCCCATCAATGGGATCTCCTAGTGTTGAATCAGTAACACTTTGGAAAGGAAAATCATATTGTGAATCATGAATTATAGAATCAGAAATGCAATCTTAGTTCCATAAGACAAATTTGTATCATAATATGAAGGTTGAAGATAAGCATCAGTAAAATCATATTGTGAATCATTAGTCATAGAATCAGAAATGCAATCTTTAGTTGCATAAAACAAATCAGTAATGTATTCATCATAATAAGTAAAATCAAGAGAAGTATAGCTAGTATAAGCATTACCATTATTATCATTATCTTCCACAATAAACATAGGATTAGTACTATCATCATGAATTTCATCTTGAGTAAACATATCTTGCAAAGTAATATTAAGAATGTTAGAGACAATTTCATCTTCTTGTTCAAGAATATCATCAACATAAGAGCAAGGATCATCAAATTGTAGTGCATCATAATCATTTTCATTAGGAAGATCATAATCAAGAGGGTTATTCCAAGAGTATTCATCATCACATGGTTCATTCCAAATAGTATTATCATCATAATGAGAAGTAGGCATCTCATACTGAATAGCAAAGGCTTGACGAGTGTTATGATTTTGCGTATTAGGATTAGAGGACTTCTCATGTTTAAGTTTCCTAAAATAGTTATTGATCACATGACCATATTTTCTACAATAATTACAATGGGGTCTATTAGAATGGTTATGATAACCATTATTATGATTATGATTATGAGATCTATTATTATGTGATTTAGACATGAAGGCATGTTCATTAGATTTAAGTGAGCCAAATTGTATTAACATAGCCTCTTCTTGACGGAAAAGATTTTGAAAGATAGCATAAGTTAATTGAGATGCTAAGAACGGAAGAGCTAATTGAGAATGAATATTAGTAATGAATTGTTGAAACTCTTTAGGATGGCATTTTTAAGAATAATAGTAATTAACCTAATGTCAGATAAAGTAACATTAATACCACTAAGTTGAGTTTTAATAGCAACAAACCTGAGTAAAAATTTATCCATATTTTGAAAATTAGTATACCTTAGGTCCTCCAAGTTATCTTGGAGTTGAATCTTACGGGATTCAGAGGAGTTTTCATACGTCTATTGCAAGACCACTCATGCTTCATGAGATTTGGTGCAATGTCCAATTAGGACATAAAGATCAAGAATGATGGAGAGACCAATCAAACCAAGGGCTTCTTCATTTTTGGTTTTCCAAGCATCTTTTTCTACTTGAGTAGCAGAGGTAGCTGGTTCAATGGACGCATCTGTAGCAACTTCAAGTAGATGTTTAAAATGAAATACAAATGAAACATGAGTTTTCCATTGATGGTAATTAGAACTATTTAGCTTGATTTTAGGAATTAACGTTGCCATGATTAATTATCAAAATTAACTGAAATAAAGCTAAATACAAGTGGCAGGATATAATGATGAATCCAAAAAACTTATTTAACGTGATTAGTGAGCGCCAATATACAACAATTTTAAATATTAAAAAAATATAATTTTTTTGTTTAAATTATGAAACAAATATATATTGCAATTAAATAATGAATTAGCTATTGAGTAATGTTTATAAAGTTAAAAAGAATATAAGATAGAAACGATTTAAAAAAATTTAAGTGAGAAAGAATGTATAGACGTTTACTTTTTTGGTAAAAAGAATTAAAAGTCAATTTTAAATGTTAAACTCTATTTTTGATAAAAAAAAAAAACTTTGATAAAGGAATATTAAGAAAATATCATAAATAGAAGAATCTAATTATAAGTTAAAAAATGAGCAAGGATTCTAAAGTAAACCACTAAGGAGAACTTGTAGAAAAACATAAGAATAAATAGCCTACAGCCTATAAAAAAAATGTTTAACCTGCATGTAAACAGAAATGATGAAAATCTCTGTAGGAAGGACACAAAGATAGAACATCTATGGCAGAACACAACCTGTGCAAGAGATAATGAAAAACAAGCTATTCTTCCTCCAAAGACAGTCAAACTCCCTCAAACTTTTCCCCAAAACCTCAGCAAACAATGAATCCAAATAGAAACACCAATCTCATGCAATGCTAAAGGAGTAGAGGGAGGGCAACAAAAGAGGCTATGTAAAAGAGGAGGCAGCTGAGGAAGGTACAAGGATACGTGATGGAGGGATGCTAAGAATGGATGGGGAGAGGGAAGTAGTGAAAGAAGCGCGAGAGGAGAAAGAGTGAAGTTCTGCGCAAGAAAGGGAGCTTGCAGCTTGAGGAGAATGGAGTAGGAAAAGAACAATGCAATAAGACAAATATAGAGTTGTGCAAAGGTTGTAAGAAGCGGAGATATGCTAAGAGGGATGAAACAAAAAAGGTAACAGAGGTAGTAGAAAAAGATTAAAAGTTACGCAAGGATGGAGGGACTGCACAGCTAAGGAAGGGAAAAACAAGCTAACAAAGGAGAATGAGAATATGTTGCACATAAAATAGCAAGGGGTGCTGCACTAGGAGAGACAACAATGTTATAAAAATTTAAACATCAATATTATATTTAACTATAACCAGCAGCATATGAACAAGAAATATGAATAAACAAGAATCAGAGATAACAAATGTTAGCAAAGATATATTAAAAAGAACTAGAGATATCAACATCCAGAGATATGCAGAGATATAAACAAACAACAGAGAAGCCGTAACCTAGAGAGGAACATTAGATGGAGATATAAAATAGAAAATCATATATATATTGAAATTTGCAGATAATAAAAGAGGAGAAACGTTGATATTTAATCCTATAGTGATAAAAGAGAGATGAATAAACCAATATTAACCCTACAAGAAATTAGATATTTATAAACCAGTAACAAAGATATAATAAACAAAAATGAGCAAAACCTGTAGAGAAATATGAGCGTTAAAAAAGTGAACAACAATAAGAGAAAAAAAGTTAGATATCTTATTGAATCCTGCAAAAACAAATATATGAAGCTGCAGAAATGTTAGAAATAGATGTAATATTGATTTAGTGGTAAAGATCAGAACATGCAAATCTGAGATCTTTCCTTGCAGTTGCTCGACAGAGGGAAAGACTAGATCTGGAAATAAAAACTATAGACTAGATAAACAAAAAAAACTGGGTTTGGCGGTGAATCGGCCAAACCCAAAAAAAAATTTCAAAAAATCTACAACAAAAGTTAGATCAAGGAATCCCACAAACACTCAAACAAGGATTATTATCTCTGATACCATGTTAGAAATATAAAGAAAATAATAAAAATGAGAAGGAAAGAATCCAAGAGAGTATGCAAAGGAAAAGATTTTACCAAAATATTGAAAGACAGAGAGAGATTTCTTCAATTGATCAACCAATATTTCACCAAAATTCTCCAAGAACCATGACAAGAACACAAGGATTTGAAAGTGGAAAATCAATAAAAAACCCCTTGTGAATAATATGAATATGGGACAAAGTCTAAAGAATGAGAGCAATAAGCTCAATACAATATTGAGAGCAATGAGAGATTGAGAGAAGAAATGAGAGAGAGGGGAAGATTATTAGAGAAAGTGTGTGAGAGGCATCTCTTAAGTAGAGATGAGTGGAGGAGTTTGCATGTAACTCCATTCTCCTATGAATGTCACATCCACATTGTGTGTGTGCCAAATGTGTGATTTCTCTTAAGGATGAATATCTAATTTCCTTATTAAAGGAATTAAAAATAATATCACAAGACCTTGGCATATCATTTAATTACATAGGTACCAAGGAAAGATTAATTCTAAAAATTACCAATAAACATATCTTTCTCTTGGTAAGCTCATATAGCGTAGAATTGATTATTTCATAGTACTTTCTTCCATCTTTATTCCCTTTACTAGATAGATGTAGAAATCTTTTGATTATGTCTCTCCCTTTCATGTAGAATATCTTCCTTGATGTCATCTCTCCCTTTGACTGTTCCTCTCCTTGATCATCTCTTTTTCCTTTGACAACAATATAAATATACTCTCTCCCTTAAGTAATGTCTCCCTTAGGATACTTCTCTCCCTTTTGATAGTCATGATTTGGATATTTCATATGGATATAATCTCTCCCTTACAGGTTACATCTCTCCCTTTGAATTCCTAGGATACTCTCTCCCTTTGAAAACAATGCCAAAGTATATCCTTCATCCTTTTTATAATATACTCCATTAATTTCCCTATCCATCAGCAATACAATGACTCTAGTGTTTGGTGTAGATGAGTACCTTGTTGTGTACTGATGTATCTTTGTAGTCCATCTCTTTTCTTCCATCAACATGAATGATCTTCTAATGTGTGTAGGATTATGCAACTTCCTAGTCAGCTTAGTGACCATTAGACAAGGATAGGACCCCTAGACTCTTTCTTAGGTACTCAAATATATCTTTAAGAAATGGCTTTGTGAATATGTTGGCTAATTGTTCCTTGGAATGAACATATTCTAGTATCACCTCTTTCTCTTGCACTTTTTCTCTTAAGTAATGATACTTGATTGAAACATAATTTTTCTTAGCATGCACGAAAGGATTCTTTGATATGTTTATTGAGTTGGTATTATCACAATATATAATCACTGATTCAAAAAAATTCATATTCATACCTTCCATTAATTATTTGATCGATGCAATATTAGATCAATTTGCAGCAGCAACTGTTAGGAATAACAACCCACAAGACAACTGGGAGGGGGGTGAATCACTTGTGATATAGATTATTAAAATTTATACTTTATAAACCAAATCTTCAAATTTAAATGATAAAACAGTAATAGACAACACCATAACACAATATTTGTTGTCGAGGAAGCCCTATTAAAGTTAAAACTCCAGTGGGAATTAACACCCACAAATAATGTACGAAGAGTATAGTATCCTTGTTAAAATATATTAACCCTATTAGGAGCTTGTTACAACATTAGAGTACACAGTCCCTCTTAGGAGATAGACCCTGTTAGGAGTCAAAGGAAATAGTAGGCACACTACCCAAAGAAGGTTAAATACATCCTCAAGGTTTACAATAGGCACAACTTTATAATGAAAATACACAATCAAAGAACTGTCTACTAGCAATTGTCTTTGCTTGATGAGTTCCAATGAAATATCAAATCTGCCTGCATCCAGCAGTCAACAAGCTTTATAGCTTTCACATATATCTTCTCCTTTATTGTGTATCACACTTCTACACAAGAATTTATCTTTCATATATTCCCTTACACAATAACTTATTAGGTCGACCAGTTAAGCTTTCCTAATACATAATTAATTAGGTCGGCCAATTAAGGCTTTCCATCATAGAAATAATTACATAGCCCCTTGCTAAGATACACATGGTATCTAAGACAAGTATACAACATTTATAATTTATTACATATACTTCCAGATTTGCATTTCATGCTCACAATTAATTTCACTCGCTACATGTCTGAAGTCGACCATGAAATAGGTCTTCTCCAGGATACATGCCATAGATGATGTCATTAGCCTTCAATCAACAATCATATTCAACCCATTACTCTAAAGTATGTCGGTTTTCCATCCGTAAGCTTGCAAGTCCTGAAATATATCCATCAAAAAGATATACCCGAAACACAGAGACCTGCTCTGTCTAGAATCACAATTGCAGTCTAGAAAACCATTCTTCACCAAATGAACTATAACATCCACATAGTGTAACATAAAGTCAAGAAACTATAGGAATAAGGTTAGCACACATCCTTTTGCATTAATCCAATTTTGATCATTCTGAATCATCCAAACAGTGTCCGTACACTCGTTCCAATTAAGTAGCCAGTCTGTCTTCTCCATAGAAATATATGTTGACATCAGTGACAAAACATGAATATCAACAGCATGATCAGTAACCAAAATTGATATCATCCAATAATTTCCCCCTTTGGCATTGATGGTAACATATGGTAAAATCCATATGCATCAACCCAAAAGTACTCTCTCTCAATACAATCTTCTCAATATACTCAACATAAATCTCCCCAAAACTGTAGGGATTTTCTCATAGATTCCTTCCCCCTTTGGCAGCAATGGAAAAGGGTGCCATAATTCACCCGTAGTCTTCTATATCTTTTTCAAATCTTCATGTTCAATCAGCTAGGTGCAAGATCACCTAAATGTACTCCAGTATTTTTCCGCGATCACTCCGCCTAAGGAGTAGATCCATAAATCAAGTCTAGAGAATGATATAGCTCTGAGATCCACTAGACTGATGCACATATGCATCATTTAGTTTTCACTAGGAGGGGCCATCACCCTAAGCATATCTCTGAGATATTCAAAAGCATCTTTTCACAAAGGTTTGGTAAATATATCTACTATCTATTCTTTTGTGCTAATATACTTCAGTTTAATCTCTTTGTCTGCTACCTTCTCTCTCAAGAAATGATACTTGATCAAAATATGTTTAGTCTTTGAATGCATTACATGCTTATTTGACATATTCACTGTGCTAGTGTTATCATAATGGATAACCACTGGTTCTTTGAAAATTATTCCGATGTCTTTCAGGATTGGTATCATCCAAACAACTTGTGTAAAGTTTATTGTAGCAGAAAGATACTCTGTCTCAGTAGTAGATTGAGCAATACAGTTATGCTTCTTGCTCAACCAAGAAACCAGCTGCTTTCCAAGAAAAAATGCTACACCACTTATGCTCTTCCTATCATCTACATTACCTTCTTAATCAACATTAGTAAAATCTTGCAATGTAAAATCATCAGATTTTTCATACCATAAGCCATACTCTACTGTTCCTTTCAAATATCTGAAAATTATTCTTACAGCAGCAAAATGTGTCTCTTTGGGATCTGCCTGATATCTAGCCACAATTCCAACTGCATTGGTAATATCTAGTCTAGTGTATGTCAAATATTTTAGACCTCCAATCATTGAGCTGTACTTAATCTTCCCAACACCTTGAGTCTCATCACTTTTAGCTAGTTTGTTCCCTGTTACCATGGGTGTACCAAAAATTTTACAATCTTCCATTCCAAATTTCTTCAACATTTCCTTAAGGTACTTGGTCTGAGATATAAATATGCCATTCTTACTATGATTAATTTGCAAACTAAGAAAAAATTTCATCTCACCAATCATTGACATCTCAAACTCATTCTCCATTTCTTTAGAAAACTTCTTACTCATTTTATCATTGCCTCCAAAAATGATATCATCATCAAAGACTTCTATAATTAAGATTTGATCTTCATCAGTTCTTAAATACAAATTACTGTCTGCATTACCTTTTCTGAAACCAAGACGAAGTAGATGTTTATCTAGTCTTTCATACCATACCCTCGGTGCTTGTTCCAGTCCATATAGTTCCTTCTTCAGTCTGCAAACCATGTTTTCATTATCTTCCAAAGGAAAACCATCAGGTTGCTCAATGTAGACTTCTTTTTCTAGATCATCTTTCAAGAATGCTGATTTCGCATCTATCTGATACACTTTGAAGTCTTTATGTGCAACATAAGCAAGGAATAGTCTCAAAGCTTCCAGTCTAGCAACAGGTGCAAATCTTTCTTAATATTCTATGCCTTATTGTTGTGAGCAGCCTTTACATAATAGTCTAGCCTTCTTTCTTACCACTGGGCCTTCCTCATCCATTTTATTTCTGAAAACCCACTTAGTGCCAATGACATTCTTGTTCTTAGGTCTTGGAGCCAATTCCCAAGTGTTGTTCTTCTTTATCTATTCTAGTTCTTCTTCCATGGCTTTAGTCCAAGATTCATATTTACATGCTTCATCAGTAGTCTTGGGTTCAACTTGAGAAATCAAACAGATCTTATCTCTAACTTTAGATGTAGTCATCATGCCTTTTCTTGCATCACTAATAATTTGATCTTTAGTTTGGTTTTTCTTGACATACCTTGGTGTCTTTAATGTCTTAGTAGCTTCTACCTATTCTTCTTCTTCTTCTTCTTCTTCAATCTCATTCTCAATCATCAAGCATCCTTCAGGTTGAGCAATAACTTCTCTTGATTCTGTTATCTGACCACAATCATACATTCTTTCCTGAATTTGAAATTTCTCATCTATCCTCACATTGGGGCTTTCAATTAGTTTCATCAGTCTCAGATTGAAACAATTATATGCTTTACTCTTAGTGGAAGAACCAAGAAAGATTCCTTCATCACTTCTAGCATCAAACTTTCCTATCTCATCATCTCTTTTGATATAACATTTACTACCAAATATTTTGAAATATTTCACAATAGGTGCATGATCAAACCATAATTCATAAGGAGTTTTATTTGTACCTTCTCTTATCTGAATTCTATTTAATGTGTACACAGCAGTGCCAACTGCTTCTCTCCAACGAACATGTTGTTGGCACTTGCAAAAAATTCATGTTTCCATGCCTCTCCCCTGTGGTCTCTGCATTTTCTTTGGTCTCTTCCATTAAACCCTAAGCCCTTAATGTGTTTTCATGTCAATTCGAGGGAAAAACCCTAAGTTTCTTGGCCCCATTCTATGTTGAAGTTATCTTTTTGGGCCACTTAAATTCCCTTTGGGTGTGTGCTTTATTTTCTTCCCATGTGGTCGCCAAGTCTCATGCTTTGACCCTAGGTTAGTGTTTTGTCTCTTGACTTCGAGTTTACTCAGTCACCAAATCGCCAGATGTAGACCATGGTTAAGAGGGGTCAACTTGTTCTTAAATCAGTGATCAAAGACCAGTTAAGGGCCGAGTATGTTGATCAAATTTTATGGTTGTTGAAATGCCTTAACGGAAAAGATGCATTTATTCAATGGTTAAGGCATTATGACAATGTGCCACGTGTATCTGGTGGACTCAGATGCAGTTCAACACAGATCTCTTCAGTCGCGTAGTTGCTGGATGAGAAAGGTAAAAGGGTCATAAAGGAATGTAGTTTTCATCTAAGCGGTCCATTTTAGATTGATGGTAGGGTTGTCGTGAGGTCTTGAAATTAAACCGCAGTTAAGTATTTTATCTCACGACTTGGAGTTTTCTCAGTCTCCAGGTCTCCGGATGCACCTTGGTTGGATGTGGGTTAGTCAAATGATGAGTTAGAGATAATGATCATGTAGGTTGTAGAGGATCATATGGTTGTCATAATGCCTTAAATACAAAGTAATCAAAATCTAACACATAAGGCATTATGAGGTGATGACACGTGGCAAGTGTGCTTAGCCAGACAGATGGATAGTGTTAGAAGATGACAGGGTGGTTCTGAACAAATTTCAATATGACATCTGGCAGTAGTGGGCCAGTGTTTTTTTTCCATAGTCCCAAGGTCTCGAGATTGAGACAGAATATTCCAATATGTTCGGCGATTTTGAGTTTCTCTTCAATTGCGTGGTCTCCTAACGAGGGGGAATATTCTAAATTTATCTAGAGGCTTTTCAAGAGTCATCCGATTGGATGAGGATCTAACACTTGTCGCTGAGTCTCTGGATGTAACCATGGTTGAGAAAAATTCTAGCGACTTGTAGACATAAAGATGGGTGATAACCAGAGTTGAAGGCAAGTTAGTGTGGTCAGTTCCCACGTACGATCAGTGCATTAGTGGCCATGTTTTTAAAAGGATAATCAAGTTTGAATCTGGATCTTTGATCGGGCATTCTTCCCCATTTTTGACCGTTTCCTTTTAAATTTGAATATTTTATGTCTCAGACTTCATGGCGATGACATTTTTTAAACTTGTAGGAGAGGGTAGATGGCTCCGTCATTTCTTTTCAACTTAGAGTAATGACAATTTGAGTGGCTTCGTGGTTGCTTCTGATTTTTCAGGATCTCCCTCTCATGGAATTGATGATAGAAATGAACAATTTGTTGCAGGGTATGGTGAGGTTTATTACTAGATATGTTTCAATATTGGCAAAAGGACTGATTCGACCATTTCCTAGATTGCTTCAACATGTGGATTTGACAGAAGATAAATCTTTTGAATGATCTTCTGAAGAAAGATTGATTGATAGGGATGATTGCATTAGTTGTGTGACAGGTGGTTGTTGAAGCCCTTTCCTAGGGTTTCCATCTATCTATTTATGCCTTGTTTCTCTGTATTGTAAGGGTTTGAAAGTTTTGGTTTCCAAGCTTTGTTCGAGTCGAATATAGAAAAATGTATTAGCACTATATGTAAAACTGAATAGAAAGTTCTTGTAGTCTTTTGCAGGTTATTGAAGTGTTTTTTTTCTCATATCAGATTAGAGCATGTACATGATTCATTATACTTAATACAATTATTCCAAGTTTCAAGTCTCTCCTTGGTGTCAATCTTATGAATTTTGGGTTTTATGATACACTGCATAGGGTTACCTATGTATATGTTTTGATTGTTATTTCTTTATTTAGGATCAAGTGAAACATACTTCAGATAGGGCATAAATTCATCTTGATTTGTCTACAGAGGGATCTTACAAGTAGTGGATGGGCCGGAGTAATTATGTTTATGGCTTTGGATCTTTGGCATTAGTTGGTTCATGTTTCTGTATCTATTTTTGAGATATGCCCAATGGATAATGGCACTAATCAAGGACTAGTACATCCTATTGAGATACATGTTTGATTTAGTTCTTGGCTATATTTTTCATCTTAATATATCAATACCATTTTCAAGATTTAACTATTTTGTGGTTGATAGTTGTGAAGTCATACTTGGTAATAGAGGGTCAATGAATGCTTGGTTAGTATTTAGTACTTTCTTACCATGATCTGTTGTTCAATCCAGAGTGAAAAATAGTTGAAAGGAGTCATATAGCTATCTGGGTTAGGTGTACCTACCTTGGTTTTGCAGAGCTAGAAGTAGAAGAGGGCAGTCTTGACCCTATAGTTGGTCCAGTTATCTTATAGAGCTTTCATACTTGGATTTAACCACTCCTAACATCAGTCTTAAGATATATTGGCTTCTTTCTTAGCATAACAATTTCAAACACCAAGACATGTGATACATTTCCTTCCAACAACATAGTCCTTGAAGCATCTAATATAGTTATGTTTCTTCGCTCTTCTATCCCATTCTGATGTGGATTTCTAGGAGCTGAAGTCTGTCTATGTATTCCATTTTCTTCACAATATGTATTAAATAGTTCCGATGTAAACTCTTCTCCTTTGTCTGATCTCAAACATTTCATCTTTAAACCAGATTCATTCTCAACTTTTTCTTTGAACAACTTAAACTTGTCAAATGCTTCTGATTTCTCTCTCAAATATGTAACCCACATCATTCTAGAAAAGTCATCAACAAAAAGTATAAAATACATTTCACCATAGTATGATCTTATTCTTGTAGGACCACATAGATTTGTATGCACCAGATCCAACTTCCCTTTTGCTGAATAAGCTTTTCTCTTGAAGGTGGTTCTATTCTATTTCCCCATAACACATTCTCTACACATAGTGTTAGATGTATTTACAATTTTAGGTATATCTCTTACGGATTTTGTCATACTTGCCTTCACAATGTTATCAAAATTAACATGACAAAATCTTCTATGCCATAGCCAACTATCATAAACCTTTGCAATAAAAAAGAAGCTTCAGATGTGTTCAATTAAAATACATCACCTTTGGATTTGGTACCAGATGCTATCAAGTCTCCTATTTTTCTCTTGATAGTATACTTTTCATTTATGAAGTTCAGTTGATAACCCTTGTTCACTAGTTGTCCAACACTCAACAAATTATGCTTAAGTACACCAACAAGTAATACATTGTCAGTGTTATTCTTTCCATCCAAAAAAATAGATCCAACTCCAATAATAAGCTTAAGAGTATAGTCACCAAATCTAACAACACCACCATCATGTTTCTTCAAAATCACAAACTTTTTTTTATCTCCATTCATATGATGTGAACAACCACTATCTATGACCCATTCAAATTTATTTTCAACTCAAGATACTAATGATTTTTCTTCATGCATAGGTTCATCATCCTTAATAGCAATAAATCCAATTTCATCATAATCACCATTCTCATCATAAGATATACATTCACTAGCATAATAACATTCCTTATCCTTTGAGAACATAGAATTGAAAAACTTAGGTTTATGCTTTTGAATTCTAGTAGGACATCTAGATGCAAAATGACTGATCTTGTTACATGAAAAAAATTTAAAAGGTAATTTACCCTCAAACTTACCCTTACCTATCTCTTCTCTTCCGGCAATCAGTGAAAAAATTTCATCTAGCTTTCTTTCTTCTTCCTATATCTGTTCCCATTCATCAGCATAGGCTCCAAGTTCTTCTTTTAGATCATGACTTCTTGTGCTTGCATTTCCAGGTAAGATCCTTTTTCTTTTGTGCATAGTTTCTTTGAATGCTGACTCAACCTTAGGTAGAGTGTCTCCCAATTATGTGGCTTAAAATGTAGTTAGCTTTCCAATCAACATCTCTTTGGTGAAGTTCGGTGTCAAAGGTATGATCTCCTCTATAGATTGAACCTTGGTTCTATATGCAGGTATCAAATATTAGAGTATCTTTGCAATAACTTATTCCTCACTGTAAGTTCCTCCAGAGTTCCTAATACCAGTCACTACATTAGTAATTATTTGTGTATATTCTCTAATGTTCTCATCTTCTTTCATCTTCAGTGATTCCATCTTTGTCTTCCATTTCTGTAGCTTTGCTTGCTTAGTAAATTTGTCTCCAACATATAGTGCTTCCAGTCTTGACCATATTTCATGTGTAGAGTCAGTGTCCTTTACTTCAGTAAATTATCCTTTTGATAATGCACTAATTAAGGATTCCCTTGCAAACATATTGCATGAGAATGGATTCTTTTGATAATCACTGGCTTTCTCTAATTCATCCTCAGTTGCTATCTTTTCCTTCTTCTTTGTTATCATCCAGTAGTCAATTCCTAGACATAGCAAATGTGTTCTCATCTTGTTCTGCCAACTGTCAAATTTTTCAGAGTCAAAGTTTGTACTATCCTTCCTGTAGTAAGTCATCTTCAATATCACCTCAAGTTGTTAAACTTTCTCTCTAAGGACCAATTGTTAGGAATAACAGTCCACAAGACAACTGAGAGGGAGGGGGTGAATTAGTTCTGATATAGATTATTAAACTTTATACTCTGTAAACCAAATCTGAAAATTTAAATGATAACATAGTAATAGAAAACACCATAACATAATATTTGTTTTCAAGGAAACCTTTTTAAAGGTAAAACCCTGGTGGGAATTAACACCCACAAATAATTTACTGAGAGTATAGTATCCCTGTTAAAAGATATTAGCACTGTTAGGAGCTTGTTACAACATTACAGTACACGGTCCCTGTTAGGAGACAAAACCCATTAGGAGTCAAAGGAAATATTAGGCCCACTGCCAAGGCACACTTCCCAAATAAGGTTAAAGCCACCCTCAAGGATTTACAATCTGCACAAGTGTATAAAGAAAATACACAATCAGAGAATTGTCTACCAACACCTTTCTTTGCTTGATTAGTTCCAATGAAGTATCAACTCTGCTTGCATCCACTAGTCATCAAGCTTCACAACTTTCACACATATCTTCTCCTCTATTCTCTATCACACTTCTCCACAAGAATTTATCTTTCATATATACCCTTACACAATAACTTATCAGGTTGGCCAATTAAGCTTTCCTAATACATAATTAATTGTGTCAGCCAATTAAGGCTTTCCATCATACAAATAATTACATAGCCCCTTGCTAAGATAAAAATGGTATCTAAGACAAGTATAAAACATTTATAATTTGTTACATATACTTCTAGATCCACAATTCATGCTCACAATTAATTTCACACGCTATATGTCTAAAGTTGGCCAGGAAATAGGTCTTCTCTAGAATACATGCCTCAGATGATGTCATCAGTCTTCAATCAAAAATTGAACTCCACCCATTACTCTACCATATGTTAGATATCCATCCATAAGCTTACAAGTTCTAAAATATCTCCATCAGAAAGATATACTCAAAACATAGAGACCTGCTCTATCCAGAATCACAGTTGCAATCCAGAAAACCAGTCTTCACCAAATGAATTGTAACATCCACATAATGTAACATAAAGTCAAGTGACCTTAGGAATAAGGTCAGAACACATCCTTCTACATAAATCCAACTTCGATCATTTTGAATCATCCCTATAGTGTCCGTACACTCGGTCCAGTGAAGTAGTTAGTCAGTCTTCTCCATATAAATATATGTTGACATCAGTGACAAAACATGAATATCAACAACATGATCAGTAACCAAAACTGATATCATTTAATAAAAACCACATATTATTCTTCTACAGTAGACTGTGAGATGCATCATTGCTTCTTACTTATCCATGTGACAAGTTTATTACCCATGAAGAATCCTCTTCGAGTTGTGCTCTTCCTCTTATGTAATTTTACAGCCCAATAAGCATATATATAGAATTGAAGCTCAAATTTGACTTCCCTTTTATACCATAATCCATAGTCCTCGGTATTATTTAGATATCTTAGAATTCTTTTGACAGCTGTCATGTGTGATTCTTTGGGATTAGCAGAGAATCTAGCAACTATTCAAACTGCATGTGCTATATCTAGCCTAGTATGAACAATATACATTAGTTTGCCAATCATTGATCTATATAAGGCCAGATTTACCTTATTTGACTTGTCTTCCTTTTTCATCTTACATGTGGTAGCCATAGGTGTTCCAACTGGCTTGGAATCTTCCAATTTGAATATCTTCAACACTTCCTTGATGTATTTGGGTTGTGTGATATATATGCCTGTATCCCGTTGAATAATTTATAGACCAAGAAAGAATTTGATCTCCCCAAACTTTGACATCTCAAACTCTTTTCTTATTTCACTAGAAAATGATTTAAATAACATATCATCACCCCCAAATATGATATCATCAACAAATATTTCAGCAATCAAAATGTTATCGTCAGTATCTTCTTTTAAATAGAGATTGCTATTTTCACTTGTTCTTACAGACCCAATGCTTATGAGATAGGAGTGATGTATTTCACCAGGCTCTAGGTGCTTGTTTCAGTCCATACAAGGCTATGTGTAATCTAAAAACCATGTTTCTCATGCTAGGATCAACAAACCCTTCTGGTTGTTCAATGTATACCTCTTATTTTAGTATTCCATTTAGGAATGCAGATTTGACATCCATTTGGAATACCTTGAATCCCTTGAATGAAACATAAGAAAGTAAAATTCCTACTCCTTCGAGTCTAGCAATGGGGTGCAAAGGTTTCTTCATAGTCAATACCTTCTTCTTGTGTATACCCCTTGCATACTAACCTTTCTTTGTTTCTTGTGACTTCTCTATTCTCCTTCATCTTGTTTCTGAATATCCATTTGGTACCGATGACATTCTTGTCATCTGGTCTAGGTACTAATGTCCATGTTCTGTTCTTCTCAATCTGTTCTATTTATTCATTCATAGCACTAACCCATTCTTCATTTTCAAGTGCAGTATTAATAGATTTAGGAACAAAATCACAAATTAAACATCTAGTGTTTAGTAACTTACTTCTTGTTCTCATTCCATCCTTCTTGTCTCCTATGATATCGTTCTATGGATGATGTCTTCTGACATACTTGGAAAGTATCATTTCTGCTCATTTTCCATAATTCTTATCATCTTCTTGACCTTCATTCTAATCTCCATCGCTTGGAACATCATTCTGAGCATTTTCCTAACTTTTGGTATTTGGAGCCTGATGCTCGGCTACAATGTTCTATTTCTAAGGAGCGATACATTGTTTCTCAGGCAGAGTGTTAGGTTCTTCATGTAAACAAACGTGTTGTTGTCTTCTGGTTCTTTTATACTTTCCTCATCATTTTTCTCTACATATTCATATATTCTGACATTTGCACTTTCAATGATTTTGTTAGAGGACTTGTTAAGACATTTATAAGCCATGCTTTTCGTGGAATACCCTAGAAAGATTCCTTCTTCACTTTTGGATTCAATCTTTCCATTTCTATCATCTTTAATATAACATTGACTTCCAAAGATTCTGAAGTAACTTACATTGTGTGTGTATCCATACCATAGCTCATAGGGTGTCTTTTTTGTGTCTTTCTTTAATTGATCTCTATTCAATGTGTGGATAGCAGTACGAATAGATTCCCTCCAGAATGCTTGAGTGATGCTTTTCTCAATAATCAGTGTTCTTGCACAATCAACAATGGATCTGTTTCTTCTTTTAGCAATACCATTTTGTTGTGGTTTTCTTGGTGTAGAAACCTATCTTTTAATTTCACACTCATTGCAAAAGCTAGTGAATTCATCATAAATAAATTCTCCTCCTCTATCTTATCTTAAGCATTTCAATTCCTTACCACTTTGTTTTTCTACAATTGCTTTATACCATTTAAACATCTTGAATGCTTCTGATTTTTGTTTTAAGAACATAATTGTCATCATTCCAGAGTAATCATCAACAAAGAGAATGAAATATATATCACCATAACAACTCTTTGTTCTCATGGGTCTACATAGATCAGTATTGACTAATTCTAGAATAGCATTAGATGTATGGATTTTTCTCTTGAAACTAGATTTTCTCATTTTACCTTTTTGACAATTCTTACACATGATATGGTCAGGATTTGACATGCTTAGTATGTCTCTTACTTTTCTTTTATTGCTTATCTTTATCATGTTGTCAAAATTCACATGACATAACCTTTTATGCCACAACCATATATCTCCATTTCTAGACATTAAACAAGTGGTGTTTATATCATAAAGATAGAATATGTTAAATTTTTTCTATTCACTAGTTCCGATCAACCTTCCTAATTCATTAAAGATCTTTGCCTTTTTTTTCTCAAATTTAACTTTGTGACTTGTGTTATTCAGCTGTGAAACACTCAATAGATTATAGTTAAGTCCTTTTACCCAGTATGTATTTTCACATTTGATTAGGTTATTCAACATCAGGGTTCCTTTACCTTCAACTGGACAAGGTGAGTCATTACCCATTCTTACTGATCCACCATTATAATACTCAAAATTTTTAAACTTTTTTTTATCACCAGTCATGTTGTGAGTGTAACCACTATCTATAATCCAGACATCATTCTTACTAACCTTAGATATCAGTGCAGTTTCAACATACCTTTCCTCTTTGTTGGAATCATCCTTCATGGCTACAAATATCATCTCAATATTTTCATCTGATTTGGTGTCAGTATGTCCAGCTCTTTTCTCATCTAGGTAACAAGCTTTCTTCCCTTTGTCCTTGTAGTCTTAGGTATCTCTTCTGTCAGATTGTCAGTTTCTTCAGTAATATTTGTTTTCACTTCTATCAAACTTATTTTCATATGATCTATCATTACTTCTGTCATATTTTCTTTTGTTAGGACATCTTGCAGCAAAGTGTCCAATCTCTTTACAATTAAATATACAAGTGGTAATTTAACTTTGTATCTACCTTTGCCTCTCTGCAATCTTATAGCCATTAGTGCTTCAATCTCATCAAGATCTTGGTCATAACAATCACTTTCACTATCATTTCTCAAAGTGTTTTTATGACTTGACTTACTTATTTTCAAATAAGATTTGAATGCCGACTTAATAGATGGTAAGACATTGTTATCAAAGTTGTTCATCTCAAATGAAATCAGTCTACCAACCAAAATATCTAGAGTGACATTATTATTTTCTACTGCTCTCATTTCTTGTATAACAAATACTCTAATACAATATACAAGGAGTAGGGTTCTTAGGATTTTACTTATCACTGTTTATTCTTCAAGTACACCTCCAACTCCTTAGATAGCATTGACTACCTCTTTTATTCTGCAGTTGTACTGAGTGATATTTTCTCCTCTCATTCTTAGGTCATTAGCTTTACCTCTTAGGCTCTCTACCTTAGCTCTTAGAACTTTAGAAACTCCTCCATGTACCAA
This sequence comes from Thuja plicata, assembly GCA_018584345.1. Taxonomy (NCBI): domain Eukaryota; kingdom Viridiplantae; phylum Streptophyta; class Pinopsida; order Cupressales; family Cupressaceae; genus Thuja; species Thuja plicata. The sequence continues at coordinate 699,250 of MU224078.1, read as the reverse complement.
CTTTAATTTGTCCAACATTTGCTTTGTACAGGTGTAGGTTTTAACATCTTCAAATTCAGCATCAGAGAGTTAGGAAGAAAGTTATATCATCATAGAATTATGCTCATGTTTTTCTCTCAATTTATCAAGTGTGTGAGATGTGGGAAACACATATTGAGTATCCAAGTATTGAGTAACATCATTTCCAATACCTAATAGGTGGAGTCTTATCTTGCTTTTCCATAATGTAAAGTTGTCCTTATTCAACTTAGGTACATCATGTTTTCTCATTTTGTGATCTTTTTCTTAGGTCTTGAAAGCTTCCTTCTAAGCACACAAGATCTTATACCAATTGTTAGAATAAATGAGGGGGGGGGGGGGGGGGAATNGGGGGGGTGAATCAGTGGCCTAAAAAATATTCCAATAAATCAACCCAAAATCTTGGTACCATAATTATAAGCCTCTAGTTATCTTCAATCCTACAAGATGTATGCCTTGAAATAATCTTATCAAATAACTACCGCTCAAAGTTCACTATTTAACCTTATTCTTAATCTTTACCGATTAGCAGTCTATCAGTTACCAAAATACAGTAAATAACTAAGTGTTTACCGATCAATCCTGTATTAGTAATGTGTAAAGAAAAACATGAAATCAATGACTCATAAACACATTGGAAAAATGGATTTTTAATGTGGAAACCCTGTTAAGGAAAAAACACTTGGGACTGGTAACCCAAAATTTTCACTCTTCTAAAGTGAGCTCGGTGAAGAGGCGACCCTGTTAAAGGTTATGTAAACACATTGTTAAGTGTGACCTTGTTAGATGATTTATCACTAATAGTTAATAACTTGATATCTGCCATTTCAATATGGTATCTTCATGAATTAACCTTTTCATACCCCTTGCAATGTATCTCAATACATAAAGGAACATTAGATCTTGCTCGGTTAAGAGACTTTCTGAATCAATGATAAAATTGAAACAATATATGATCTGTTCATATAAAAAACTTAATCTTGCATATGTTCAGATCTATTATAAGCTCATAATACCTTTCTGATCAATGTTTCCTTTCAATACCTTTTCTCAACTTCTTTCTGCTCAATGATGATGTACTTCTCAGTGTCCACATAAATCTTTAGCTTTGTTCTTCAGCTTGTTTGATCAGGTCTGAATGAAGACTTCTTTCTTCATTATTTTCTCTTCAACATCCTCTTCTCTATTCACCCCCTAATTCATAATAAATTATCTTGTCTCTTTATAGACATAAATTCACTATTTCTAAGTCCTTGACATTCTTGTTCTTGGCGTGATCTACAATTCTTTCCTTTCTTTCTTTAAATCTTTACTTTAGTTTTATCCCGTAGATTTCTCTTTGATAACTTGAATAAATTAAATTTAAAACTCTCACTTGTCTTTGGTTTTTAACTTGTCGATGAAAACAATATTTATCAACCAGTTAACTCCATCTTTAGCTCTTTCCAGCTAAGTCTTTTATCATTTCTAAATTTTAGTTCTTTTCGGTGTTTAACTCTTTGTTAGCTTCGGTCTTGACTTCAATTATCCTTAAATATCTTTGTCCATTGGGGTTGTCTGTCTGTTAGGGTTGTTTGTTTGTCAGGTAACACTGTGGTTCTACTCATTGGTAATTCTTGCTCGGGTTTCTTGCTTGGGTATGACTATGATTTTTCTCTCAGGTTTCTCTATCTATCGGGGTGCACTGTTTGTCGGTGTTTGTTGTCACTTAGTGAATAATGTACATTGATGCGTTACTAATAGCATAACATTTATCTCTCTGGTTCTTTGAATTCTTTGACACTATGTATATAACCAATTAGATTATATCAAGTTGACATCAATGAAAATATAATACATTAACGGATTTAATGTCTTGCATTAACTTTTTGCAGCTTGATTATAATCAACTTAACATCTTCAAACATTCAATCAGCTATAGATCATCAAACACCATGTTCCATAACATTTTCCAACATCACCTATGCCATAAAAGGAGGTTACACATATTTCAAATAGGACTGTGCAGGGGCTATTGGTAAAGGCTTCGAAACTTTCAAGAAAATGCAAGGTTGGGAGGTGTATTACTATATATTGTCCCCAAACTGCGCTATGGTCAAAGCAAAAACAAGGCACCTAAGCTCTTTATAAAATCTCCCAAAGAAAATGTAGATTTCCAAAGGTAATGTAGGTTATTTGAATGAAGATTGCGCATGAAGTGCCAAGGATGTTGTGCGTGGTTTATGTTGTGCATGGAGGCAAAGATAGGGCGCACCGTGAGCTTGTGGGAAGTTCTAAGAGCATTATGCCACATGCATGGGGTGGTGGAGTTATTAAAATTTTATGTATTAAAACACTTTCAAGGTAACATGAATAAAGAGGTAGATGCTCATTGGCCACTACGCCTAGTCGGGGTGTGAAATATTACGCTAATCAGAGGATAGAAAAATTTTTGGAGCACAAGAATGAAGAATATTTAAAAAACTATTAAAATAATTATCCCACATGCACTGGGGATTGAAACTTTCCATGATTAATGTACTACTGCACACACAATGCATTGTGAAGAAAGAGCTAGAGGATCTTGGAGACCGCTGGTGCTCTGTTAACATGTCTTGGTGATAGGTGCATGAAGGTAAGTTTTGGGCACATGGGAAAAGAAATTTAAAAAATTCTTGGGGATTTATCCAACATTGGTGGGGCTGAGGACTACACCAATATTTAAATGCAAAATAAAGTGCATACTAATATGAACAAAGAAAAAGAGGTTCTTGGTGATTGTGCATAGGAGGTACCTTGGTGACATGCCTAGCAAGGTATGACTTCAAGAAGAAAAAAAATTTAGTAGGGCCCACATAGGTGAGGTAGAAATGACATGGAAGTGGTGATGTGGAAGAGGAGGAAGAATTTTGAGATCTCGAGAGGTGGTCAAAAAATAGTCAAAAGGAAGTTAGTCACTAGGTCTTGCAATCCTGGCAGTTAGGAAGGAAGTATTCTGAGATCAGAAGATCCTCAGTCATAGAATCTCAGGAGCTAACTATGGTTAGCCTAAACATTCAGAGATGTGGAGAGGTAGTCAAAGAAGCCCAGTCATTGAGTCTCGTAGTCCTGGCAGCTAAGGAGTAAACATTCTGAGATCTAGATATCCTTAATCATGAAATCTTAGAAGATAACTGTGGTTGGTGCTAACATTCCAAGATCAAGAAATATCCCATTCGCCTAATCTTGCAATTGTGGTTGTTAAACCAAAAACATCTGGAGATCAGGAGATGGCTTGCTCACCCAATCTCACAATCTTGATAGTCAAGGATCATAAATTTTGAGATCAGGAGATGGCTTGATCTCTGAATCTAATGATGAACCCAGTAAGGCCCAGTTGGAGTTTAGAGAGAACTAGCAAGTGACACATGGCATAATCTAGTGATGTCTGTGAAGAAATGTGCAGAAGAAGAAAATGAAAGACAGGTTCAATATGCAGAAATTAAATTAATGTGCAGATTAAATATTGAACATTGATAATAGTCTCTTGAAATATTTTGTTATTTCAAAATGAAAATATGCTTTTACCGGAAATTTTTTAAAAGTCAAAGTGGGTGAAGCAGCATGGAGAAAATCAAATCAGATTTTGGAAAGGAGGAGATATTTGAAAAAGTATTTTAGAAGCAAATAGGTGTCAGTTAGGGTTAAAAAGAAATTTTCCCCTCCTATATCTTATTTCTTCTTCATTGTAAAAGGGCCGATCAATTTTTTTATCATACAAGGCAGGATTGTTAGTTCTGGTCTAGACTTTGGTTTTTGAGTTTTAGTAGTCTGAGAAGATACATAATGTATTGAAGTTATTCTAATAGATGGCAATATATTTGGGATCCCTACTTGATTTTTTATTGTCTTCATATGTATGTTTGGATTCTTATGAATTTAGTTTGTAAGGAATTTTAAATTCATAGACTTGTAAGGCAAGTTTTTATATATGTTTTGAGATTACTTCTAAGGGGAGCGTAATTCCTTTAAGAATATTTCAAGGCATTTAGAACCTATATATAAATCTAATGATTTAAGATTTGAGTTGTAGAGAGCAAGTTGTAAGGCATCTGGTTTTAGTTTCAGTTAGTTTTATAAATCTGATATGGTTGATATGCATTATTATTGACTTTGTACCCTAGGATTTCGCACTAGAGTCTAGGTTAGGGATGCCTCTCAATATTTAAAACTAAACAAGTCTTTATTTTACTCTTTTTCTTATATGAATATTTAATATCAGTGTTCAAAGTCACTAATCCACTGAAAGATTTACTGTGAAGCAACAAGTCACAAGAGGTACACCCGCCTGAGTCTGTGTAGCTCAAAGTGAAGGAGGATCTATTATCCTCGTTAGTTAGTCCTTTACTTTTTAGAATCAAGAGTTAGGAGTCATAGAGTTAATCATATATTTCTTTAGTGACCTTGGTAGAGTCTTACTTTCATTTGCCCAAGTATTTGGTTATGGTTGACAGTTTCGCTAAGGTTTTCTTCTCTTATTTAGGTGGACTTAGTAAGAGAGATCATCTCTCCCTATACCTTTTTATCCTCATGGCAGACGCTCTCAGGCATAATATTTTAAGAAAGGTTGAAAAAGAATATATTAAGGGATTCAATCCTTCCTTGGCTCCCATGATGGTGTCTCATCAAAAATTCATGTATGATGTGATTCTAATGGGTGAGGCCTTGGTCTCATAGTCCTTGTATCGAGAAAATATTCTACAGGATAATGCGAAGGTTCCTAGATACAGAACAAATCTTGTTAGGAGTGTCATATATTTCTTCAGCACCCCGTACAATATCAGAATAAAATTGCTTCTATCCTTTATTACCAAATTTATTATTTACCCTTGACATACCTACATATGCCCCTTTCTGTTGGGAAGGTAGATAATGTGGTCTAGACTGGCCTCCTTGAAATAATTCAAACTAAAATGGATTCTTAGAAGGGCGCTCTTCTTAGTAATGCGAGAAAGCTTCAAATGCTTACAATATTCATTCAAATTAGCTCTTTGTATGTTATGTCTCTTTTACATATACCTATCATGTGGTTTAAAATATTAAGTCCATCATAAGGCAATACAACATTTAAGACCATTTTTCGACGGCTATGTGTTTCTTTTCTGACACTGTCCCGTCAGCCAAGCGACAGAGACCAGTGTTGTAGTTTTTGTGTCAGAAACAACGACGACTCTACCATCTATCATTATTGCGATGGTCATAACCATCACAATACTAGTTGGCTATGATGGTTATCATGTTATCATTACATATTTTAGCTGTCGCTATTATGACACGTAGGTGTCATATTTTTTGTGTTACCCGTCGCAGTTTGCACCTTCTAAAAACTTTAGCATGTCGTTGTTATAGTTTGTGGGTGTTGCAATTATGAAAGACGTTCAATAAATTTTATATACATGTGACGTCGAGCCATCGATAATTTTTGATGGATTGCCGTTGGATGTATAGCAAATTTGTCATGTGTCTCTTGTAATTTGTGACGGTTAACACAAAAAAAGCAACGTCTAGGTGTCGCGATGTTTATCATGCTATCGTTACATATTTTATTTGTCTCTATTACAACACCTATGAATTGAAGTTTGCACCATCTAAGAACTTCAACATGTCATCATTATAGTTTTTTGGTGTCACAATTATGACAGATGTGCAATGAATTTGCTATACATGCGACGTTTAGCCGTCGGCAATTTCTGACGGTTTGACATCGCATGTATTTTTGAAGTTTTCCTTTAGAGTTTTTAAGAGTTTAGTGGTACATACTAAGAATAAATCAACAAAAGTACTACTATCACTAATGGCTCCTAGTTTGAACACTGTCCAAATGTCATACAAATTCTGAGTTCAACAACTCAAATTTTCAACTTTATAAAATAATTTGAATCTGTAAACTCTATTGAATCAGATTTGTTGAGACCCTGCAATTTGGTTTTCTACTCGATCCTAGTGGATAAAGGGACAACCCAATGTCCTCCCAACTATGACAACATATCTATAAATGATGGACATGGATATAATTTATGCTAGAATTCTCAGTGTATTAAATATTTTATGCTTTTCAAAAAACTATATGCTACTAGGAGAAATCACATGCATCTTTAAAGTGTGTTTTTGTAACTGACAATGCTTCTCAGTCGTATTTTCTTATTTTTTTACCATGGAATCACAAGAGATAAATGATTTTGGATTTCTTTGTTTGATGAATGTATCCACTGGTAATTTTCTTTTCAGTAATTGTGGTTTTACTTATTTTGGAACCATGATTTGATGTGCTTTATTGGGATAATTTCATTAGCAGTTGGCCAAATAAATGTAAAAAAATTGGTATTACCAAATTAGTTCATCCAAAAACTAGAAGACTATGACTATCTGATAAGTACAAGTAGGATTCGTGAAAAGACATCAAGTGCCTAAAATGAAATAATTAAATAAAAATTAGAAATAAGCATACCATTCATGGTTAGTGATTCAAAGCTTCTTTTCCTCCCAGTTTCCAACCCCTGAGACATATCCAAGAAAGAAAACAACATATTTGTAAAATAATACATAATAGCACAAGGGTATTTGCAAAAGTAACCCAAAAAAGAGAGAAAATAATGAGATCAACATCCATAGATTTTTGTACAAGAAATATAGAATAAATTTTCTTACATTTAGTTAATTCCCTTCCTCACTACCTTTAATTGAACCTTCACTGCCACTATCCCCACTGAAACTGGCAGTTTTATTTAGATCACTAACATATAAGTTATAAACATAAGAAGGTAAGAAAATGAGAGTTGCCTAGAACAAAAGCTGATTTATCTAAGAAAGCATCCTAGACCTTCCCACTGATTATTAAAGTTTAATAAGTTTATCAAATTTAGTAGCCTTGAATATCCACCTTTGTGAGAATGGACCATTTGTAGTGGCAGGTGACGTTTTTCCACCCTCTCCTTTACTTGTAACTATTTCAAGATTTCCCAAACTTCCTTTTACCCTGTTCATTGAATTTCGTCCTTTACCTCTCAAGGAATTTGGCTTTGCATCTATGTTTTGTGCAACTGAATTCTGTCCACAGAAAGTAGATATCAAATTTCCATTCAAAACATTTCTTAAAAGATTAAAACATTAACAACTGAGTGATAAAAATTCTAATGATCATTTTCCATATAATTACTGCCTATAATATTTCAATAATTATGATTACGACATCTGTAGGATTGCCATTTGATGAGATTCCATATTGAGTGAATGTGTGTGCACCCTAAAGTTGCAATCAAGACCACAATGTTAGAAAATTAGGATAGTAAAATAGGCCATATGTCCACAATAAAAAGAGCCAAAAACTCTAGGTAACAAAAGGGAGTGACCATCTCCTTCATTATTGACTTACCTGAAAAGAAAAATCACATAGAAAGATGGATACTTTCAAATTATAAGTATTAAATATTTGAAAAGACAAGAATGATAAAACTCAAGGTATTAGAACTTACAGGAGGTACTGATGGATGGCCATAAATTCCTCCAGATAGATACATAAAAGCATAGGGAGGAGTTGTTCCATAAGGTGGCATTAAATTTCATTCATCAGAGCACTGAACACATCCGGACTGACAACCCATCTGACAGATAAAAATAGCAATGATGTTAAGCACAACTGATTCTATTAAGGGAGTCAATTTCATTAATTGTAATAAAAATTTTAAAAAATCAAAATGGTGATAGTCTTGTTCCTAGATGCTTAACGCAATCCTATCCCAAGAGAAAAAATTCATCTAGAAATTTGTAATAAAAATTAGAAGATAGTTTTTCATGTGTCTCAAGTTGTCAATAACAAATCATTATAAAACATTAAATAATTCTATAAGAAGAATTAGTAAGACACACACTTTTGAACTAAGCATGAGATGATGAAACATATTTTGGAAGACATCCCTTCTTTTATTGTACTATAATTCTTGAGAACTCATTACTTATCTATAGAGATAGGAGAAGGAGAAGAAACTATCTTTGGGACCCCAAAAGGGAATGACACATGAGAGAAATACCTAATTGGGGAAGTAGATCGATGAGATGTCTCCACACAAACTAAAGGAAGCATACCAATGCCACCCATAAGAATAGAGGTGGATAACGAAGACAAGGAATGATCATAGGTCATATAGAAGCATCATGCATTATCACCTCAATAGAAGTAGAGGAGAAAAAGGCTTTGGATTATAAACATCCTTAGCCAGCTCCATAGTGAGGTGTTCATGCAATGCATTCTTCTATTATGAGGACAAATACGAGACATTTGAGTGAGGGAAAACAAATGCTAGCTGACTGATAGAAAAATATCATAAGTGAATTCCTTCATAATCCAAAGTCTAGCTCCAAGAGCTATCAATAACTTAAAAAACAACCTTGGTCAAGAGAGACATAGACAAATCCAAATCAACAAGAATACATGCATAGGTGGTTTGAGAGAACATTATAGTGGCCTAAACCACTATTATGAAACATCTTGAGGACTAACCAATTCCAATGTAGCAAGAATTATACCAAAATTGAGAGAAAGATTTGAGAGGTGAATCCAAACTCACAACAATTAAAAGACTCAATGAGAGGGTTAAATGAGGAAACTCAAGGTTTTAGTGAGAGAATGTTGACCCTAGAATCAAGAATGGGCAATAAAATATTGTTTCAATCAAAGAATGAATCAAAGGCCACTGCAATAAAAAAACTTTCACACAAAGGTAAATTTCTATTTTCCTTTACATAATGTAATCCCTTATGGTATATCATGAAGTGTGATAATATTTCTTCTTTCCTAATAATGAGTCATAATTTTTTATTCAAATCATCAATCATAACAAAACTTATACAATTGCTTCATATTTATAGTTAAACAAAACATAATCCCCACTAATTGTCTAAATAATGTGTTATTTATGTCTCTAAATCTTTAGATGTACATATTTATATCCCCACTTCAATGGATTTGGCAGTACTTTCTCTTTTTCACCTTATATTTTACCACCAAATCGGGCAATGCGACGATGTCAAATGTTGTTAAATTTTTTTTATTTTGAGCTTCTCTTTGTTTCAAGAATAGTTTAACATTCTATACTTAACAAGGTCAACCATGTGATGGTGGAAGCTCATCTAACCCCTCCTTGGAGTCTCTTATAACCCTTTACAAAACTTTAAGATCTCTAAGACGTATTCTTAGGGATTGTAAAGGGTCATAAGGGATCCTGGGACACAACATATGACAAACATAAATGTAGGCATCATGGTCAAAATTGTTTGGAGACACAACATAATTGAGTGGTATACCAAGACGATGCAATGCAACTACTACTCTGCCAATTCTAAGTTGGCACTACATGATACCACTCAATTATGGGTATACCACTCAATTATGTTGTGTCTCCAAATAATTGTGACCATGATATCTACATTTATGTTTCTCAGTTTTTGTGACATCTACATTTATGTTTCCTAGCTATCATGTTTATGTGCATTTTCTTTATGTGTTTGGCTTCTCTCCCTCGCATCCAAAATAAGATTTTCCCACTTTGAATCAAGAATGCATGTGCAACTGCGCATAATATATAGTCTTACAAGGCCCAGATGGACAAAAATTCAATGTACAATTATGGTATTGAATAGATAAAGTGTAACTGGAATTTCAGCAAGGCTAGAAAAAGTTTGTGCATAATTATGAACTTTTTCCAAAATTCCAGTTTTAGTTTATCTTTACAAGACCATAACTGTACCATTGAATTTCTGCCCATCTGGGCCTTCAAATTATCAATTTATACTTTCAGAATTAGCTCACTCCGTTGCAGAGAAAAAGAGAATCCCCTATGATTTAACATCATTGATGTGCAAGGAAATAGAAAATTATCAAAAGTAAATCTCATAAGATAGTATTTAGATTAAATGCAATGATATACAGAAATACCCCAAAAATTGATAAAGAAAGGTAATTTGCTTAATCACGTCACTAATTTGTGCATGTCTAAATATTGGTGTCTTTCAAGTGATTTGATTCTAGTCATGCCCACTACTAGAAATGAGAACAGTCTTAACTAGTGAGGTTGTTTAAGCATATAGATATTAAATACACTCTTTTAGAATGAAATTTCTCTTAACAAAAGATCAAAGATATAAGTAGGACATATAAAACAAGGTGAATAAGAGTAGTTAGATATTCATGCTAAAACCAAAAATGCCATTAATATGAAACCCTAAGCATATTAGTTGATAAAGTGTTGATTTCAACCCAAAACATTTGTTAAAACATGCGAAACATCTGGCATAATTGTACATTTCATTCATGTCATTGATATTCTTCTTTATCCATCTCATCATTGGGATCATTGTTGTCGACAACATCATCACCACCACTATCGTCGCCATTGTCATCATCAGCATCATCGTCATCATAGTCAACATCCTCCTCATCATCCTCCTCATCATCATCATGATCAATAGTAGCATCATTGTCTTCTTCTTCGACTAACTCTCGATCGTGATCATCATCTACATCATCATCCACTTCTTCCTCTTCTTCAATATCTTCTTCTTCCATCACATTATACTTTATCGACCTTCCTCTTGGATCATGTCTAACAAAAAATGACCAAGCCAGTTTATGTGGAACCTCCAAGTAAAATACCTTCTCACATTGGCTTGGAAGAACATAGGGCTCTTCGCCAACTGGCTCAAACAACCTTGTATTAATCATTAGAAATCCACTATTATGTTTAATAACAGTTCTATCAGGATCATTTTGATTGAGATGTAGTTTGTACCATTTCATGACAAAGAGAACTAATTTGAAGGAATTAAAGTCACAGTCCAGTATATCAACCAAAATACCCTAGTATCAATTTTGTGACTCTCGAGGATGTAAGTCATTTCTAGATGAAATATTGGTCACCTGGAACACTGCACTTATCCCAGAATCACAAGTTCTTTTCGTGTCATCCAAATTTTTGATGCAAAATTTATAACCATTGCAGAACATAGCCTTGTGGTGTTTCACCTACAATAATGTAAAACATGTATAAATTATTGCATCATGAGTTGAAAAACATAAGGTTGATTAACAAATTTATAAGTACCTAGCGATTTCTTAAACCATATGCTAAATCTATTTCCTTTTGTTGAACATTGGGATCTCCATTACGATTATCTTGTATAACTAATGAAGACACAAATTCCCATTTTAATCTATGACCATAATGTTGACATCATTTAATCCAGACCATCATCCAATCTCGATTGTTTACAATAAACAAATATATTGCATCCCACTCTTTAGCAACTATACAAAAGTAAATAGATGATTAGTTACAATAGATTTGTTTTGAAGATTAAGAATTAATTAACTACAATAAAATCTCATAATTTATTACCTTTCAGTTTCCTAAATTTACCGTTGCCCACTAAGTACTCCCCTTCAAATTTTTTAATTGAGTCGAGATCCCAAATGCAATCTATATGGGATTTTGCTGCAAGATTAGGAAGATATTGAGTAACGTACACCATCATCTGGTATACCATATATCCTTCAACCATAGAACCCTTAGGATGTGCTCTCTATCATACCAAACACTTCAAAAAATTTAAGTGTCTCTCAATCATCCACATTGACCTAGCATGTACAGGTCCACACAATTCAATCTCCTCAACTTGGTGTATGAGGTAGTGTTCTTGTGCATTGAAAAAGGTTGAAGGTAAACACTTTTTCATTTCACACATTAGACCAATAATTCTTTTCCTCCAATATTTTATATCTTCTTTATGGATTTCTTTAGATGACAACCACCTACAAGGGATTGAAGACACAAAAATATATAAATACAAGAATTTACAATTTATTACTTGTTTGATATATTGAACAAATATCACTGCTTACCTCATGTATTTTCCAAGATCATATATCACTTGTTTGATATTATTGTCGAAGTTCTCTAGGAGTGATAGGGGTAGAAAATACTACAACAGTTGTCAATTGATCATTTCATATAATGAAAATTGAATGCAGTTACACAAATGGGTATGTGCACCAAGTTGTGGACCAAAAAAGTGGACACACCTTTAAAAAAATTTCAAATTTTCAATAACCCGATCGGGTTATTAAAAATTTGAAATTATTGTAGGCTTGGTAAACCAAGCCTATAATATATTATAAAAAATGTGTGCGCCTCAAAACTCGATTGTGTTATGAGGAATTTCTCATAACCCGATCGGGTTATGAGACTCATTGGGTTTCTCATAACCTGATCGGGTTATGAGAAACATAACAAAAACAAAATAGCCCGCGGCTTAGGCCATTTTTTAACACCTAAACCGTAGAGCAGAAGTGTGGAGGAGGTTAAACAGTAGCATAACATGATCGTGTTTTGCACAAAACACCATTTAATCAAGATTTTCAACCAATGGCACCCCGTAACAAAGGTAAGTTTGTTTGTTTTTGTTATTTTTTTTGCAATTGTAATCAAATTAGGTTATTTTATTGATTTTTTGTTTTCTTTTATTAATTTCATTCCAGATTCAACAAACAACCCAAAAAGATGGAAATGAAATGAAAGACCACCCCTTGTAGAAGCACCATCATCACCACCTGTAAACCCTCAACAACCCTCGCCACCCATAAACCCTCAACCACAATCTCCACCTGTAAACCCTCTGCAAAATTCTCCTCCTCCACAACCATCGCCACCCATATGCCCTCCACATGTGTCATTAGGTCATGTAGATGCATCACAAGAAGACCTTGTGAAACACCTTAAGCAAAATAGTGCACAAATTAATATATTGGTTAATAGGTTGAAGGCTTTTGGTCTTCAGCATCACTCTATCGTCGCCACTACATTAGAAAAAATATCCAATAGTGAAAATGAGTTGTCCCAAGAGGTGACAAAATGGGATTCATGGAGGGATAGTTGGCATACATTTTATGCTGATAGTTTATCCTATGAGGATGTCAAAAGAAAAGGCATATAAAAATGTGACATATGTGCCCTTTTCACCGATCCTAATACTAGCAATTCCCTAGAAGTTAATACAAAATGATTTCCTATACATTGGTGTGTTCATAGGGGGGTGAAATAAGATTTTTAGGATAGGTGGTACATGGTATTTGACCAACCACCTTGTAATAATAATGAGGTTCCTTTATATTTTTTGAGGAAGCTATAGTGTGAGTTTATCATTGGTGAGAAGCTGAATTACTTTGACTTTCATGAGTTCCCGAGTAGAGGGAGAGGCTCTGCACAGGATAGACTTGGGTCATAAAGGCTTACCTGACCACAATAGAGGAGGCATACTACAAGAAAACCCCTCATTCATGTTGTGGTCCCTGTAGTGGTGAAGGATTCTATGGATATACAGACTCTTCATGCAGCTGCATCATTGACTGATGTCATTATCCAGCATGGCACTCAATTAGTTGGAGAGGATGGATCTGTGCCACCTCCATCTTCATCAAATATTCCATTAGGATCATCCCATCATGTGCCAGCTCCATTTCCATTAGATGCACTATTAGGATCATCTCATCCCGTGCGAGATCCATTATCATTAGATACATTTGCACGGTCAGCCCAGCCCATTGAGCATATGTACATCAGTTGTAATGGTATATGTGATGGGGTAGATAGCCAGGTGAGTGCAAAGGGTTTGACATCCCATTCATGTGTACATTGTGATAGAAGATGTCAGGCATCCACTACTGAGGATGTGTCCCTCATAGACGATCTATTGTCGATGGTGTATTCCTCAGAGCTGGCACAGGTTTGTTTAAATTTGTGTTTTGACATGTTATTTTAATTAATTACCTAAATTTGTTAAAAGTAAATAAAATTTTATGTATAGAAGACTCTAAATTGATACATGAATAATATGCATTGCAGGGTGTAGCTGGTGGTACAAGCACACCAAGGAGTGCTCATTATAGTACACGTAGACGGGTAGCTCAAACACCTGAGGTAATGTTTTATAAATATTCCTAAAATATAATGCTATGTTATTTTGAAAATATCATATCTTAATAATTTTTATGGTGGTAACTTAGTGTATGTTTGTTTTCTATTGCTTTATGGTCAAATATTTTTTTCTAATGTAATTCAACTCAAGGAATTCACTTCCTTGTCTAGCCATCATGACTCAAATTGATTTGAACTCCCGACCTTCATCCTTGGACTCAATTCAACCAATTCTTAACTCATACATAGAATCATACCCCAACCAATCACTTATTGGCTTCTGAATCAACCTTGAACATCATTCAAAACATCCAACCATCTTTCTTTTACTCTTATTTCTTGTTAGAAATCATGAATACAATCTTTGATTATTCATTGATTTTGATTATCCTTAATCCTTCAATACACCTCCATGTCCTTCTGAAGACTCCAAACATATATGATGCAAAGGTGGTGGTTGGTGACCTCATTGATCATGTCTGACAACAATCCATCTCCTATTTGTAACAACTTCTCACTTCCAAATCCCCCTCAAGGACTCACCTTCCAGGCTACCCTAGGTGCTCCTAGTGCCTCCCAAATACCATATCTTCACTCAAGACTTCAATGTTCATTTCAAATCCATAAATAATCTCCTTATGGCCTATCTACCATGTTCCATCAACCCATTAAGTTTGGATTACCAATCCCTTACCCAACTCTCACATTCAGCCCTTAAAGCTAGTAGCCCACACCAGTCACTATTTTGTCTTTTTCTCCAACATTCCCCAAATAAATAAGGAAAATAAAACATGATTTAGATACCCTTTTTGGATCTTTAAATCCTCCCCAATATTTAGTATATACTCCTTTGGACCATACCAAAGATCCAATACTCATGTAACCTCCAAACTAAGTGTAATTCTCCTCACTTACAAAGTGCAACCCCTGACTCCACTTACTCTCATGACTCCAAAGGCTGAAATTGTCCTTCTAGGGGTTAGGAAACAAAATATTTTCAACTCTCCAAGGCTCTGTCCTTTATCTATGGCCTTATCCAGTAAACCCTCACTTCTAGGATCACACATGTAGGGTCTGATCAAAAGGACCTCTCCAATCCACTCCAGGCCAAAACAAATGCATACGCACTTCACTATCGACCCCCACATGTAGAATCCATCACAAAACCACTTCATCCTCAAAGAAATCCACCCTCGTTCTCTAATTGTACCTACAAATTTGTTAAGGAATAGTCTTGTGTGTGAAAGAAGAGTTCAAAATTTTATATTGTAATAATGGTTTGTAAAATTTGATTGTAAACTTGTGATAATAGATCATTTGTGGAATTCAAGTGAATCATAATATTCATTGTAAACTATTGCTTATATATTTATTTGGTGTTTTATAGGGCTTGTCAGGGGCTTAGATTTTTGAGATTGAGGATGTCACCCTTTCTGCAATTGACTTTGGCTTAGAGAGCTATGTGGTATCATTTTTTGCAAACCTCTTGTTTATAGTTTTAATTGAACACATGCGGTATCATATTATTTCCCTTACCTTAATTTTATTTTTGTGAGCCTACCCCACCAAGCTTGAGGTCATTAGGAAAGAGGAAGAAATCATCGGGGACATTGAAACGAAAAAGCTAATTAAGTCCAATTTAAGTATATTTGTTGAAATGTAAATTATGAACATTTCAATGTAGTCTATATTGATTAATGCACTTGAATTGTTTATTGTATACATGTAGAATTAATTGGGTTTCGCTAAACTGATGAATGCCCCAGACATTGTTGATGTTCAGGAGAGGGAGGAGGTAACACTTTTTCATATTTACTTTCAATTGCATTCTTGTTTGTTCAAAATATTTTAGAAATCATGTTCCTCTATTAGTATGTCAT
>MU224078.1:658601-682557 GCA_018584345.1 Thuja plicata | reverse complement strand
TTTGTTCATTGTTAGTATGTAAATACGTTTGTGTATATGTAGTCATGTGTAGGATTTATGTCTTAAGTGTATTCTAGTTTCATGACTTGCATATATTCATGTGTCTACTTTATAACTTAATGTACTTGTGTGTATTCATGTATATGCTTCATAACGTAAATTCATGTGGATAGGGTTCGTGCATGACTTAAAAGAATTCATGTGTATGATTTATAATCTATGTCCTACATTTATGCTTCATGAATTAAGCAAATTTATGTGTATGTCTTATGTGTGTTCACAAGTGTACATCATGATTTAATTTATGTGTTCGCATATATGCTTCATAACGTAAATTCATGTCCTACATGTATGCTACATTGTACTCATGTGTATATATGTACTTCATGATTTAATTAAATTCATGATTTATGTGCTACATTGTATTCATGTATATCCTTCATGTCATATATGTATGCTTCATGACTTTAGTAGATTCATGTTTATACGTCATGTTGTGTATTCACATATATGATTGGTGACTTAAATGAATTCATGTACTATGTGCTATGAATATTCATGTGTATGTTTCATGACAAGTGAATTCATACATTATGAGTATTCTATTTGGCTTAAGAATACCAAAATGTGTCATCACTACCTCATGTGTATTAGAATTGATCCCTTACATAAATTCATGATTATAATCAGCCCTTACAAGTGTGTGTATGTACTATCCATGCCTTACATGTAGTTGTGAGTACCTTTCATGCTTTGAAGGTTTTCTTGAAATTTGATAAAATAAAAAATGCAGATTCATTATGATCCTAAATCATGCTCAGAGCAGCAACATTTTTGTTCAAGGTTTACCCGATGCCCATAGACCTTAGGAAGGTGTTAGCTCTTTTTCTTGTAGGAATCAATTCAAACAACAATAAATGCCTAACCCTCTATTCCCAACTTAGATTCATACATGAACAAGGCTAATTAACAAGGATGATATCCTTCTTCACTTTGAGCTCCACAAAACTTAGGCGGGTGCACCTATCTTCAGATTCACTGATTCACAGAGAATCTCACAGTGGATCAAGGATTTAAAATCCTTCTTCTTTTTAAGTTCTCAGAACTAGGAAGGCTAACCTAATGATTCTCTCTTCAAGGAATCACTAAAGTGAATTTTAGTCAATACCATTAACTAGACATGTATTTGAGATTAAAGAAACATAAATATTGATTAATATTGGATTGATGATAACAACTACTTGTCAGCATTTTGGCCAGTGCCTAATCATGGGCCATAGAGTCAAAATAAACACACATATATCAGGGATAATTAATTTAAATATTAACGAAACCTCAGATGGAATGCCTTACATACTATCCTCTCATCCTCACACCCCTGTATTAAATTCTTGCATAAACCCTAACCCTCTGCCATTATGTGTAAGATTTAAACTTTCCTTGAAAGCAACTCACAAACAATGACATGGCTACCTTATAATCAGTATACTCAAATTGCCTTACAAATTGAACATACAAGAACTAAGATCTAATACAAGAAGACATCATTGGTGTAAAAATGGAGATTCCATTGTATTTGATTAATATAAACTTGACATCAATACATTCAAAGACTCAAAACCAAAGCTTAGACACAATTCAGAAGTCTGCTTTGCAGTTTTTATTTTACCATCCCCCTTACAATATTAAAACTTTCTACTTAAAGGAAGCCTTAGTCATATTGGAATCTTTCAAGAATGAAAGATGCAACAAGCTTCAGATGACTAAGCTATAAGACAAAAGTTAGACCCCTCAGAAGGACAAAAAGGAAGGTGGAAATAAAAAACCACTCTTTTCATAAGACACTTTTGATACTTTGTCATTGGACCGCTTGAACACTTGTAACTGCTCCAAAATGTTAGGCCTTCATCATCTAGGGTTTGGCATCTTTGTTGATGTGGCACTCTACACTCATCTTTAACTAACTATTATACAACCGTTGGGATTTGTTGTTATTCATACATTACCAGTTTCTATTGCTAGATCAACTACTTGATACTGGCTTCTCCAAGAGGTGAAAACCTCATCACTTGGCCATTTGAAATTGATAACATCCTCCTTTTGAGTATTGAATTCCTCCCAACCAACACAAGCCTTCTCAACCTCTGCTTCCCAAGACTTAAAAAATGCCAAGGCGTTAGTGATAACCTCAATAGACTTGACAAACCAACCTGTATTTTTCAATATAATAATAATGTTTGTCCTATTTGTCAGTCCCTTATTTAATTTTCTCAACCATAGGGCTTCATTTTTTATGTCCCCACTCTTTTTGAACATGTTGGGGAACAAATCATATTTATCTTGAGAAAACTCCCTTCTTAGAGTCTCTACCTTTTGAATGACCATAATCCTATTGGTTTCTATGTTTGTCATTAGCTTGAGGCACTTGTGAGTATTGGTCAAGGCAATATCAACATTGTTCTGTTCCTTGGACATGGAATAGAATGTCTTCACATCAGCCTTCTTCAACTTCCAATGGTCAACTATTGATCCCCAACTTTCTTTATCTTTATCATTCTTATCCATTGTGCTGGCAATCCTTTTTCACATCAAATAAAGATTAGATAAATCAATTTCAAATGTACACTGCTTAAGGTTGGAGTATATCTTATCAGCACATTTTTGCTTTATCAGATCTTCTACCTCTTTATACACAGGGGATTCTTCAAGGTCCTTTTCACTTTCTTTCTCCAACCTAGTTCTCTCAGCAATCAACTTGTTCTTTGCAGCCTCTAACTCGGCTTGCTTAGCATCAATGAATGCTTGAGTAGTGGGGCTCCTTGGTGCAGGGGATGCGGGATAAGTCACAAATGGATTGGATGAAGAAGGTTGATGAGGATCCTTTGTTAGAATTATTTGAGGGGTAACTTGGGCCTTTTGCTTACCCTGCAAGGTGGCAATCACCTTATCCTTTTCAATGGACTTCAATACCTCCTCATTGTATGCTTTCAATGTCTTCTCAAAATTTTCAATCATGATCAATATCTCCTCGTCTCTTGTTTTTTCCACCTCTAAATTAAAATTTACAACCTCAAGAGTGGTGGTAGCTGCATGTGTTGTTAATGTATCTGAGACCCTACTTTCAATAAGGCTGCCCACCTGTTTAGCTTGATCATCTTTATTATTCCTCTTGGGATCTCTTTTCCTTAGGTGCCACATGACAAGGGTTGCATGATCCTCACTAAACTTTACTCCTTTGGAAGCTTTTTTAGCTTCCAACTCAGTAGCATAGATCATCTTGGTCTTTTTCCTCACTGCATCAAGAATAATAGCATCTACAAGATCCCACTCTGGGAGTAGTAGTACCCTTTCCCTTTGAACAAGTGCTCTTCATTGCTTAGGTGTTATCTTTTAAAATCTAGAGATCATCTCTAATTTAATCTCATTTAAAATCACTCATGTCTCCTCTAAGGTTTCTCAGATTGCTTCTATTGGCATTTTCTATTAAACTCATCTATGTGAGTTCTCCATAAAAATTGCAGGAATGCTCGAGTCTTAACAAACTTATCATCAAAGAGAAATTGATTGCTGGCTTGTAATGTCAAAGGAACCATTTCTTTCCCAGCAAATTCTGCTATAGTTAGGTCTAATGTTGCATTCTTAGGGATTTCAGGCATACCTTCTTGTAGCTCTTGAGTTGTGACAACTATTTGCCTGGCATTCACCATATACACCAGTTGCTCTACGATAGATTTATTGTCAATGTATAATGGGGATTGTGAAGGAGAGTATACATCTTCCTATCGCTCTTGTTGTTCTCCTTCTACCTTTTGGTTCTTGGGAGAAGGCTGTGATTGAGTACTGGCATCCAGTGGCTCTTTTTTTTTTGGCTCCAAAATCTTCTCTGTTTGAGGCAATACAGCCTTATAACCTTTTCTCTGATATACCACATATTTCCCAGAAGGAACATTTTTTACTGTAGCTATTCTGCTCATCATAGCTTTTGCCCTTTTTGACTCAGTTTGTATGATATTTTCTCTTTTTTAATTCAATGCTTCCATGATGCCTTCAAACATTTCCATTAGAGAATCTATTTTCTTAGCCCAAGGTTGGAATACCTTCAATGGGTCATACAATTTGTCAAAGTAATTTACAAAGTCTAGGCCCTTCTTGTATGCAAGCCATTTTTCTTTCCTAATGGCTTGCTCCATTATGTCAAATTCATTTCTGATAATATCTTCAAGAAAGTTGAACTGATGGTTCAATACCAGGGACTTTGTCATTTCTCTGAAGATACCTATAATAAAACCCTCAGGATCAGCACACCTAGATAAAGCTGTGGTGAAATGGTAAGGGGCCATAAATTTGTACATGTGTGACCATCCTCCCTTTGTAATAATAAATTGATGGGCTATTGTAATAGTAGGAAAAATAGTTCCTCTCCCTTTTCTAGTCAATGCCTCATCCTGCAAGCCCCCAATTTGTCTGATTATCTCAGCCAATCCTAATTTCATAGGCACTCTATAAGGCAATACATAAGGGATTCGCCTGAAACCATATACTCTAAAAACTGTGGAAACTAGATACAAGATGATATCTCCCCAAATATGTACAATTTTTAACTTTTGATTATAATCCTTAGGTCTCAATAATTCTAATAGTGATATAGGTATCCTAGGATCATCATCTAACAAAAGATTCCTGATTTTGGCAGCAAAGCATCTATCAAAAGTAATATAACTTGCCTCTTGATTGTCCCAAGTCATATCTGCATTCCAGAACTGCACTGGCATTTGTTCATCATCTTTGATCTTGACCAAATCCATCTCCTTTTCAAAAAATCCTTCCCCCTTGAATAACATGTACATTAGAAAAGAATACCAAGTGAAAGGCTTAGTGACCTTTTTAGCTTGGATGCTTATCAAGCCTTCATGTATCAAGTCTACCACATAATGAGCAAAATCAAAGGTCACTGCTAGATGAGGGTGTAAAATATGTACTACCATGCACATATAGTGGATGGGCATCTCCTTTTCTTGATCATCACCCAAAATTTGACACAAGGCCCTGTAAAATCCTATGGCCTTTGGAGAAAAGTAGTCTAACTTGAATGGCTCCTTGGTATTTATACCTACCACAACCAAATCTCCAATTTTGTTAAAACAATCTATCAAGGGCCCATTTATGAAATAATCCCTTTGAGCTTTGTAAATCACTGTGAATTATTTGAAATCAATAATATCCATAGGGCTATTTTCATCATTCAATTTAAAGACATTTTTAATTTCATCACTAGTTATGTTGACCATAATGTATCCATTTTTGTCCTTGATTACCCTGGCTATTTTATCATATTTATCAGCCAATCTCATTAATAAATCTATATCCCTAAAAACCCTGGACAAGACCAATTTACCTACATCAAATTTCCATACATTACTATTTGGGACACAAGCATGTCTTTGATTGAAAAGCATCATAAATAGTTCTTGACCCATCATTCATATATCTGCATTCCTAGTCCATTGCCCTAGATCATATAGACCATCACCAAGCTTGACTCGTGGTTTCTTGGGAATCATCTCTTTTGCTTGAGTTAGATTGTTGGTTGATTTATGAAATTGTTGTAAAAAATCATCACAGAAATTTCTGTCTTGATAATTTTCCTTGCCTGAGAATTCTCTCCTAGGTGAAATTTCTTAATAGAAGCTCTACAGTTTTAACAATTTAGCAATATGACAAGATGGACAAATTGTGAACCCTAGTAAATCTTTAGAATTTAAGAGACAAACTGAAAACACACCAGAAAATTACCCGTTCTGCAAACAACTATGAATTCGAGCACTGCAACTTTCATTTTTTCTCTGTAACTCAACAATTGTGTCAAGAAAACAAAAAAAAACTATGTAAATAAAAATCCCATCAGTGGTGAGCAATAAATTTTACTTCAGAGCACACACGTTCGCCATTACTTTAGTCCACTTTAAACTCTTTACGGTTAACGGTTCAGAAACATTGAATTGGTATCTTTGAATTATGACCGTTGATTCTAACGTATTTCATTTCATCTGATGGCTTATACAAGTCTTTTGTACACATGACACATGTCAAGTTGTCACATTCCCTTGAAGCCAAGATCTTCACTATTAGTGCATATGAAATAAATGACAACCATCGATTGAAATCTTACATAAGCTTTGTCTTGTTCACTTTCGTAATTACTTGGACCCACCTAGGATAGATGTCAAGATGTCACTTTCCCTTAAATCCAAGATCTTCAATAGTTACTTTATATGGAATAAACGACAGCCGTTAGATTCGAGGCTGATGTAAACACTGTCCAACTCATCTCCATATCTCTTTGGGACCACTCGTTACACATTTTATCTCATTTCTTTCCCTTGATGAGTAATTCAACTGCATCTTCACCATAAGGCTTTACGCCAGTTGTTAGACTAAATCTAGCTTGTCCTCCTTTTATCCTGACCTTTATGACAATACTCTGGCCCGCCATATTACACGTGGCTTTACGGCACGTTCCCTTGATAGTTATTTCGTGTGCATCTTTGTTATGAGGGAAAGTGACAATCGTTAGTTTAAGCAAAACAAAATGACACTTAATGGTTTTTACAACATAAGTGGACTTAGGACTTTAGGGAAATAAATATGATTGCAGGGTTAGAAAATGCCAACTTGATAAAATGACCACTTAAAAATGAACTCATTCGACAAGACTTAAGTGAAAAAGTAATGTGAAAATAGAAGACATTTCAACGCTCAAATCTTTTAAAACTAAAATTACATTAGGATACATGAAACAAGGGTTTTATCATCATTTTAAACTAAGTCAAGGGTTAGAACAGAAATTGCAATGGCATGTGAACAAACTTTAAACATGATCAAACCTTTGGACAAGATGAAAAATAGGGGACTTCAAAAAATCTTACAAGGCTCAGTTCGAACATGAAATAGCACCAATAGTGGCTCTCTCTGAGGATATTTAAACATCGATTATAACAAGAACCATAGATCTCTAGGGGAGAAGATCACTAACCAGACCAAACTAAAACTAGAAACAAACACAACACAAAAATGAAATACACCTATACATATAATACATACTACTGTGCATGGAAAAGAGAGCTTAATTAAAGAATTTTTTTAGGAATTGTCCATGCAGTGGTAATTCCTATTCTTCATCATCCAGACTCTTAAGGAGATAAGCATCTTTTCCAAAGATTCAGGATATAACAAAAGGCCCTATCCATATTGACTCAAACTTCTCGTGTTTACCTTTGTCTTCAGCTCTGGTATTC
The DNA here is from genome assembly GCA_018584345.1 of Thuja plicata. Classification (NCBI taxonomy): domain Eukaryota; kingdom Viridiplantae; phylum Streptophyta; class Pinopsida; order Cupressales; family Cupressaceae; genus Thuja; species Thuja plicata. The sequence goes on along the minus strand of MU224078.1, from coordinate 675,262 downwards.
TATTGCAGTACAAAGTCACCAGGATGAAACTTTCTCTCATCTGCCCTTCTGTCAAAAAGATATTTCATTTTTTGTTGCAATTTAATGTTTTCTCTTTGGTTTTCTCTCCTTATTTCATCCAATTCTACCAACTGAACCATCCTTTCTTCCATAGGTTCAGAAACTTTCATTTCTTCATCTTGGATAAACTTATAAATTGGGAACAAATTATTCATAGGCATTCTTGATTGAATACCATAAACCAATTCAAAGGGAGATTTTCCAGTGGCTTTCTTAACAGTGATCCTATCAACCTAGAGGGAAAGTTTCAATTTAACATTTCAGGCTCTCTTATTCCCTTCCAAAGTCTTTTTCAAAATTTGCAAAATACTCTTGTTGTTGGACTCCGCTTGACCATTGGCTTGAGGATGGTATGGGGATGAATAAGACATAACAATTCCCATATTAGAGAAGAAATTAGTAAATTCTTCAAACCTGAAGCACATGGCATTATCCATTACCAACTTGAGGGGAACACCAAATCTTGTAATTACATTATCCATCAGAAAATAAATTACCATAGCACTCATTACTCTTTTGGTTGGGATTGCCTCCACCCATTTTGTGAAATAATCAGTTACTAGAAAAATCCAACTATGCACCCCACTTGATTTCTCAGCAAACTCTCCTATAAAATCCATTCCCCACATAGCAAAAGGAGCCTCTGCTACTATAGGGTTTAACAATAATGCTCCTGAATACTTCATCTTACTTGAGAACCTTTGGCATAGCTCACATTTCCTGACAAAAGTGTAAGAATCTTGAAACAAACAAGGCCAATAATATCCAGCCCTTAGAATTTTATGAGCTATTGACCTAGCAGAATAGTGCCCTCCACAGATTCCAGCATGCATTTCCTTCAATACCTTCTCTAATTGACCTTTGTCAAGACATAGTAACAGGATCCCATCTCTATTTTTCCAAAACAAATCTCCATGCAAAAAAACATATTATAGAGCTTGCAATCTCAAACTCCTCCTTTGGTTGTCATTCAAATCATCTGGACATTTAGCATTTTTCAGAAAATACACAATTTTAACATACCAGGGTTGCATTTCAATACTTTTCAAGGAATTCTCATCAGTATCAACACTGTTAACTTGGACCAAATCTAAATTTTCTTTTTTCATCAATTTTGTCAATCCTAACCCCCTCACTAATTTGGTGATATGGATGTCTATATGAAACTCTTGAATTTTATTTATCCATTAACACCTTTTCCCTATTACTTCATTCTGAACCAAAATGTCCTTGACAATAGCATGAGGGACAAATGCATTTATTTTTGCACATACCAAATAAGGCCTAAAATCCTTGACTGCCTTCACCAAAGCATATTCTTGTTTCTCCATCAACTGATAGTTTAATTCAGCTGACTGCAATGAATTGCTAAAAAATGCAATGGGATGTTCAAATCCCTCACCATCTTTTTGTAATAAGACTACTGCAATAGTATGGAATGAAGAAAAAGTAAACAAAGAAAAGGGCTTTGTGTAATCAGGGGATACAAGGACTGGTGCTTCTTGAATAGCTTGCTTAATTTTTTTGAAGGCTAATTGAGCCTCTTGGTCCCATTCAAACTTTACATTTTTCTTCAGTAATTTGATAATAGGTTTAACCAATTCTGCAAAGTTGGCAATAAATCTTCTTACAAAATTGATCTATCCAAAAATGACTGTATGCCCTTCAAGTTTTTTGGAGGAAATACCTTCTGAATAGCTTCTACCCTTTTAGGGTCTATTCTAACTCGTTTCTTTGACACTATATGTCCTAAAAGCTTCCTTTCAGTGACATCAAAATGGCATTTATTTGGGTTTAAGGACACCCCATATTCCAATGCTTTTATAATCACCTTTCCAGATGTTCGCAATGATCCTGTGCTCTTTTTGAGAAGGTTGTCAAGTCATCTTGGTATACTACCATTATAACATCTATAAGGTCTTTAAAAGCCATATCCATAGCCCTCTGAAAAGTTGCACCAGCATTCTTCAACCCAAAAGGCATGTGAGAATATACATAAGTGCCCCAAGGAGTAGTAAATGTTGTCTTGAATTGTTCTGATTCCTTAACCAGCACCTAGTTGTACCCTAAAAATCCATCCATCATAGACAATAGGTCACAGCCAGTGACTTTATGTAACATAGCCTCCATGTTTGGCAGTCCATAATTATCTTTCAGTGATGCTACATTTAAGTTTCTAAAATCAACACACAGTCTTATGTCCCCATTTTTCTTTCTCACAGGAACCAACTTAGAAACCCAAGATGAATGTCTTATAGGTTGGATAATGCTTGGATCTCTCATTTTCATCAATTCTTCTTGCAACTTGGTGGCCAGTAGTGGATTAATAGGCCTTTGTTTTTGCATGAAGGGTTTTACATTTTATTTAAGAGGGATATTGTGCTGGAAAAGATATTTTCTATAAGCTTTGAGGTTCTCATAAGACCAGGGAAAAACATGCTTGTATTTCTTCAACAATTTTATCAGATTCTGTCTCACATTGTTATCCAATTTTTTACCAATGTAGACTAGTTGGGGAGATTTTTCAGATCCCAAACTAACTTCCTCCAAATTTCCCACCTTGGCATTGGACTTCTGAGTCATATAATTATCATTTATGCTGAACATGCCTTCTAATTCAACCAACCCTTTAGGAATCTGATTAGTATTCAATTGGATAACTTCTTGATCAAAGATATACTCCTTACTGTCCACAACTGACACTAGAGATTCACAATCAATCTTCTGACCATCATATTGGTCTACACACTAGATAAACCTGAGAATATCATCATCATCCTCAAAAACTTGCCAATTATGAATATTGTCAGGAACTACAGGCCTATTTTTTATCTCAACCATAGACATGCCAGTAAGAGTAGCATCATTATTTTTTAGGGCAACGTTTGCCAAGAAATCTTCCATTATGTTATTTGATCTTTCTACCCATAAGATATTGAAAGGATCAAAGAATTCCATCCTATCCCAGGTAGCATACTTATATAATTTTAGTCTGTCATCTTTAGTAGCATAATGTTCCCTAATCTATGATATAATCAACTGGGAATCTCCGTGGACTTTTAAACATTTAATACCATGCTTGATGGCAATATCCATTCCCAAGATCAAAGTTTCATACTCAGTAGTATTGTTTGTGCATTGAAAATTCAACATGAAAGAATACTTGAAGGTGATACCTGATGGGGAAATAAACATGACTCCTGCTCCAGATCCTTCTCTTGAACATCCTCCATCAAAGTACTTTTTCCATAGTCCATTTTTTTGCAACAACAATTCATCCATAATTGGGTCTGTATTTTTTAATTGTGGCTTGACTTTCTCAACAATAAAATTCTCCATATCAACATTCACACAACAATTGAATTGGTCAAGTAAAACAACCTTCACAATAACAGATGATCGGGGTTCTCTGTACAACTTGACATAATTTCCATTTATAGGGATGGTTGCATAGGATAAATCTAATTGCATCTTTCCTCCTACTACAGCTGCCCATTGCCTAGATAAGAGCATGCCATAATATGGTTTAGTATCCACTACCACTATGTCCATTCTGTAAGTTGCTTCAGGGAAAGCAACAATTTTCACCTCAATATCCTTCAATGTTCCTATCATAGGAACTTCCCTGTTGTCCATAGCATAGCAGCTCCTAGTAGATGTAGTGACCTGGAGGCCCAATTCCTTCATCACACGATAAGACATCACATTTTCTACTGCTCCAAAATCAATCATACAATTTTTTACCAAGAAACTATTTACCATTAAGGGGACATAAAATGAATCAATAGACAACGGTTCTTGAGTTATTATATTTCCAATACAAATATTATAAAATTCCTTTCTCTTTCCTTTTCCTTTGATTAGTGGACCATCTTCTCTGGTATCATTTTGTATCAAAGGTATCTCCTCATGGTTGGGAAAAAATACATCATCCATCCCTTTTAATAGTGCCATAGAAGCTTCTTTATGCTCTTTTATTTTCAGCATTTCCATAAGTGGGACTGAGACTTTCATTTGGGTCAGAGCATATTTCATGTCAAAAAGGGGCAATTCAGAGGACATATCACTCATCCTTTTCACTTTCTTGGATTTCTCATTTGGTACTAATTCCTCTTTTGATACTACCCCCCAGCATGATCATAAGAAGATCTTGCTTGCTTCCCACACTTATCATTGTTATCTTCCTTAGCTTGAAAATCCTCAACAACTTGAGGTGAGTCTTTTCTCACATAAACAAGAGTAGGCTTGCCTTGAGCTGGTTGCACTGTTCTATTTCTCAGGTTATATGCATTTGTTTCTTGGTTAATTTCTGCAACAGTTATAAACCTCTTTTCATCATCAGTGGGAGTCTGAAAAATGAGAATGTGGGTTATCACTTCCCACTATGTTTATAGTTGTCTGTGGAACATTTTCATCCTAATCACTTTGATAGGTTGGATTTTGTAATTGATTTTTAAAAAAATAATTATCCCCTGCACATGAATGATCAGAAGATGATGCAATATTAGAAAACCATGGACATGGTTTCTTTACTGTGAACATATTGATAGTAGGGCCTTCCTGTTCTCTTTCTTCTGTTTGGTCAATCAAAGCCTGAGCTACTACACATTGATAGGAAGAGTGTGGAATATTACAAGCATAACACCAGGGAGTGTTCTCAACATAGTTGGCACTGTTCCTTTTTAAGGGATCTGGGGTTTCCTTTGCCTTCAGGTTATCTTGCCCATCAGGGATTGGTTTACCATTATTCTAATTTTCTTGTAGGGGTAATCTCTCAAGTTAGGCTATTTGTCAAATATTTGGTTAGGGTATTTATTATCATGGTACCCTCCCCTGTCATTCTTATCCATTTTTCCAGTGAGGTCTTTTACTACACTCACCAGTTTATCCGATGTATCATCTTCTTTGACACTTTTATTGGCTGGTCCCTTCTCCTTCGAGAGCTTATTGTCTTCCCTCTTCCCCAATTTCCTTGATGCTCTCCTATTGCTCTCAATGTCAATTGCTATTTTTTAAGCATCCCTTAAGGTTTTAGTCTTTTTATCTCTAAGTAAATAGGACATTTTTCCATCAGCAACATTGATATAAGTAGTAAGGCACACTTCTTCATCTAATCTTAAGACTTGGAAAATTTTATTCATGGCCTTCTGAAATCTACTGTTAAAATCAGCCATACTTTCATTGGGGAATTTATTAATGTTATTAAACTCATTTAACATGTATCCAGAATTAACATGCTCTCTATACTATTCCCTAAAAGACTTTGCAAACTCATCCTAGGAAGCAATACTGTCATTTGGTAAATTTCTAAACCAATCCCTAGCATCTTCAATTAAAGATTGAACAAAAAGCTCAATAATGACATCCTCATTCTCAATTTCAAATTCAGTTATCTTATCACTAAAATCTTTTAGATGCTCCTCACAAGTAATAACATTATTTCCTATGAACTTAGGGATTATATCTCTTACCTCATTACAGATCACATTAGGGTGACCAGAAATGCCTTTAAAGAAGAGAGATTTGTATCTGTTCATGTGGACAGGCCTTCTTTGAAAATTTCCCAGCTCACTATTACCATTTGGTCCAAAAACTCCTTCTTGATGTTGAACAGGTGGGGGAACACTTTGCTTAGGATTAGTAACTTGAGTGCTTGGGCCAGGACCACTAGGCTAAGCATTTACATTTGGGCCAGAGTTCTTGATATTTGAATTCAAACTAGAAGATGGTATCTTAGGAACACCCCCTTGATTGATTGGGATTGAGCCAGCAGATTGATTTTGTGATTGTGTTCCATGATTAACCGGTATAAAACTACTTGCAGAAGTGTTAGTAGTAGCATGTAAAAAGGCTATCTTCATTCTCATATCTACTGTAGCAGCCTCTAATTATAGCTTCTCCAGTTGCTTGGCTAAATCCTCCTTGGCTTTTCTTGCCTGTTCTAATTCAAGATCAACCTGAGATACTCCTATAGGGATATTCAAATTCTTCTTAGGCTCCTCTATAGTCACGCTAGCAACCTTTTTCTTACCCTTATCAGGGGCATCCTTAGTAGTCATTTTGAGTTTTGCATGTTTTTTAGTCTCATATGGGAACAATTGCCTAATAACAGGTCCTTTCTTCTCAAATTCATCCTTGTCAGGATTTGGGGCTTTATTTGGGATTTTGTTTCTAGAGTCATCAAGGTTGCCAAACAATTCTAGATTCAGACTTTTAACCTCTTACTCAAGCTCTTGGCCTTGAGGTCATTCCTTCTAGTCTTCGCTAAGAGGTCTTCCCTTTCTAGCAGTAATTCATATATCTTTTGTCCACGTTTCTCCTCTGCTTTAGACATCTCCTTTTCGTGTTCTTTCTTTTTTCTCTTCAAAGCCACAATTTCATCTTGCAACTTATCAGATTCATATGAAGTTGTTTCAGTAGCAAAGGTCTCTTCTGGTGGAGAAATTTTTTCCTCTACGGGGAAGAAACCTATATCAGCATTTTCTCTATCCCTGAAAGGATCAAAATTGGCATCAGCTCTATAAGCATCAGCTGGCCCCGTAGGTCCTACGTCTTCAGATGAAGATGATTTTCTTTCAAGGATGCGAATCTCCATCCTTCCCTTAGAAGTATGTTGGGAATTATACTTGGAAGTGCCTCTCTTGGACCATTTCTTCCTTTGAAATGTATGGAGTTCCTCTCCAACATTCATTTCAGGATTTTCTCTAAAGTATGATCTGGTATTGTTCTATCGACTCATCTTTCAGAATAGACAAATAATTTCAAAATATGTAAATGAGTGTGCCACACTAGAATATACAAAGGTTAGACCTCTTTTCAAAGAATGAATATATGTAAAGGTCAAGTTTCTTGTCCTAATTCAGGTTTCCTCTTATAGTAATAAGCCAGAATGAAACTTGAAAATAAAGTTTGCTTGATAAATCCTCACCTGGTAACTTCAAGAAAATAATTCTTCACTACCTGTATTAATGCAAATCTTTTCCATCTAGTGGATTCTCTTCTTGAAAGAAGACAAGGAGTTAGATTAGAGGTTTTAGGGTTACCAATTATTCCAAATGAGACAATATTTGTATCATTTTCAGGACCAAGACTTTCAAACAGTGTGCCATGATAGACAAACAGAGGAAACTTGCTTTAATGATTATGAGGAAAAGCAAACTAATTCTCAGAATTGCAAGGACAAACTCTCTTATGAACATGGCTTTTAGATCATTACAAAATTTCCCCAGTAGAGTCACCAATTTGTTAGCTCTTTTTCTTGTAGGAATGAATTCAAATAGTAATAAATACCTGACCCTCTATTTTAAACTCAGATTCATACATGAACAAGGCTAATTAACAAGGACGCTATCCTTCTTCACTTTGAGCTCCACAATCTCAGGCAGGTGCACCTATCTTCAGATTCACTGATTCACAAAGAATCTCACAGGGGATCAAGGATTTAAAATCCTTCTTATTTTTAAGTTCTCAGAACTAGGAAGGCTAACCTATTGATTCTCTCTTCAAGGAATCCCTAAAGTGAATTGTATTCAATACCATTAACTAGACATGTATTTGAGATTACATAAACATAAATATTGATTGATATTGGATTGATGATAACAACTACTTGTCTGCATTTTGGCCAGTGCCTAATCATGGGTCATAGAGTCAAAATAAACACACATATATAAGGGATAATTAATTGAAATATTAACGAAACCTCATATGGAATTCCTTACATACTATCCTCTCATCCTCACACCCCTGTATCAAATTCTTGCATAAACCCTAACCCTTTGCAATTATCTGCAAGATTTAAACTTTCCTTGAAAGCAACTCACAAATAATGACATGGCTACCTTATAACCAGTATACTCAAATTGCCTTAAAAATTGAACATACAAGAACTAAGAGCTAATACAAGAAGACATCATTGGTGTAAAAATGGAGATTCCATTGTATTTCATTAATATAAACTTGACATCAATACATTCAAAGACTCAAAACCAAAGCTCAGACATAATTTAGAAGTCTGCTTTGCAGTTTTTATTTTACCATTCTCCTTACAATATTACAACTTGCTACTTAATGGAATCCTTAGTCATCTTGGAATATTTCAAGAATGAAAGATGCAACAAGCTTCAGATGAATAAGCTATAAGACAAAAGTTAGACCCTTGAGACAGGACAAAAAGGCAAGCAGAAAGAAAAAAACCACTCTTTGCATAAGACACTTTTGATACTTTGTCCTTGGACCGCTTGAACACTTGTAACTGCTCCAAAATGTTAGGCCTTCATCATCTGGGGTTTGGCATCTTTGCTGATGTGGCACTCTACACTTATCTTTAACTAACTATTATACAACCACTGGGATTTGTTGTTATTCATACATTACTAGTTTCTGTTGCTGGATCAACTACTTGATATTGGCTTATCCAAGAGGTGAACACCTCATCACTTGGCCATTTGAAACTAATAACATCCTCCTTTTGAGTATTGAATTCCTCCCAATCAACATAAGCCTTCTCAACCTCTGCTTCCCAAGACTCAAAAAATGCTCGGGCATTAGTGATAACCTCAATAGACTTGACAAACCAACCTATATTTTTCAATATAATAATATTGTTTGTCATGTTTGTCTGTGCCTCATTTAATGGCCTCAACCATAGGGCTTCATTTTTATGTCCCCACTCTTTTTGAACATGTTGGGGAATAAATCATATTTATCTTTAGAAAACTCCCTTCTTAGAGTCTCTACCTTTTGAATGACCACAATCCTATTGGTTTCTATGTTTGTCATTAGCTTGAGGCACTTGTGAGTATTAGTCAAGGCAATATCAACATTTTTATGTTCCTTGGACATGCAATAGAATGTATTCACATCAGCCTTCTTCAAATTCCAATGGTCAACTATTGATCCCCAACTTTCTTTATCTTTATCATTCCTATCCATTATGCTGGCAATCCTTTTTCCCATCAAATAAAGATTAGATAAGTCAATTTCAAATGCACACTGCTTAAGGTTGGAATATATCTTATCAGCACATTTCCTCTTTATCAGATCTTCTACCTCTTTATACACAGGGGATTCTTCATGGTCCATTTCACTTTCTTTCTCCAACCTAGTTCTCTCAGCAATCAACTTATTCTTTGCAGCCTCTAACTCAGCTTTCTTAGCATCAATGAATGCTTGAGTAGTGGGGCTCGTTGGTCCATGGGATGGGGGATAAGTCACAAATGGACTAGATGAAGAAGGTTAATGAGGATCCTATGTTAGAATTATTGGAGGGGTAACTTGGGTCTTTTGCTTACCCTGCAAGGTGATAATCACCTTATCCTTTTCAATGGACTTCAATACCTCCTCATTGTATGCCTTCAATGTCTTCTAAAAATTTTCAATCAGGATCAAGATCTCCTCTTCTCTTATTTTTTCCACCTCTGAATTAAACTTTGCAACCTCAAGAGTGGTGGTAGTTGCCTGTGTTGTTGATCTATCTGAGACCCTACTTACAATAAGGCTGCCCACCTGTTCAGCTTGATCATCTTTATTGTTCCTCTTGGGATATCTTTTCCTTAGGTGCCACATGACAAGGGTTGCATGATCCTCACTAAAATTTACTCCTTTGGAAGCTTGTTTAGCTTCCAACTCAATAGCGTAGACAGTCTTGGTCTTTTTCCTCACTGTATCAAAAATAACAGCATCTGCAAGATCCCACTCTGGGAGTAGTAGTACCCTTTCCCTTTGAACTAGTGCTCTTCCTTTCTTAGGACTTATCTTTTCAAATCGAGAGATCATCTCTAATTTGATCTCATTTTCAATCTCTTCATAGCTCCTTTTAGGTTTCTCTTATTTCTTCTGTTGGAATTTTATCTTAAACTCATCTATGTGAGTTCTCCATAAAAATTGCAGGAATGCTCGATTCTTAACAAACTCATCATCAGAGAGAAATTGATTGCTGGCTTGTAATGTCAAAGGATCCAATTCCTTCCTAGCATATTCTGCTACAGCTAGGTCTAAAGTTGCATTCTTAGGGATTTAAGGCATACCTTCCTATCGCTCTTGAGTTGTGATAACTATTTGCCCAAAATTCTCCATATGCACCAGTTACTCTGCCACACATTGCTCGTCAATGTATAATGGGGATTGTGAAGGAGAGTATACATCTGCCTATCGCTCTTGTTGTTCACCTTCTACCTTTTGCTTCTTGGGAGAAGGTTGTGATTGAGTACTGGGATCCACTAGCTCTTTTCTTTTTGGCTCCAAAATCTTCTTTGGTTGAGGTAATACAACCTTATAACCTTTTCTCTGATATACCACATATTTCCTAGAAGGTACATTTCTAACTGGAGCTATTCTGCTCATCATAGCTTTTTCCCTTTCCAGCTTAGTTTGTATGATATTTTCCCTTTTTTGATTCAATGCTTCCATGATGCCTTCAAACATTACCATCAGAGAATCTATTTTCTTAGCCCAAGGTTGGAATACCTTCAATGGGTCATACAATTTTTCAAAGTGATTTACAAAGTCCAGGCTCTTCTTGTATGCAAGCCATTTTTCTTCCCTTATGGCTTGCTCCATTATTTTAATTTCATTTGTGATAATATCTTCAGGAAAGTTGAACTGATATTTCAATACCAGGCACTTTGTCTTTTCTCTGAACATACCTATAATAAAAGCCTCAAGATGAGCACACCTGGATAAAGTTGTGGTTAAATAGTAAGGGGCCATAAATTTTCGCATGTGTGACCATCCTCCCTTTGTAATAATAAATTGATGGGCTATTGTAACAGTAGGAAAAATAGTTCCTCTCCCTTTTCTAGTCAATGCCTCATCCTGCAAGCCTTCAATTTGTCTGATTATCTCAGCCAATCCTAATTTCACAGGCACTTTGTAAGGTAATATATAAGGGATTCCCTTGAAACCATATACTCTAAAAACTATGGAAACTAGATACAAGATGATATCTCCCCAATTATGTAAAATTTTCAAATTTTGATTATAATCATTAGGTCTCAATAATTCTAACAATGATATAGGTACCCTAGGATCATCATCTAACAAAAGATTCCTGATTCTGTCAGCAAAGAATCTATCAAAAGTAATATAACTTGCCTCTTGATTGTCCCAAGTCATATCTACATTCCACAGTTGCGCTGGAATTTTCTTATCATCTTTGATCTTGGCCAACTCCATCTCCTTTTCAAAAAATCCATCCCCCTTGAATAATAACATGTACATTAGAAAAGAATACCAAGTGAAAGGCTTAGTGACCTTTTTGGCTTGGATGCCTATCAAGCCTTCATGTATCAAGTCTGCCACATAATGAGTGAAATCAAAGGTCACTACTAGATGAGGGTGTAAAATATGTACTACCATGTACATATAGTGAATGGGCATCTCCTTTTCTTGATCATCACCCAAAATTTGACACAAGGCCCTGTAAACTCCTATGGCCTTTGGAGCAAAGTAGTCTAACTTGAATGGCTCCTTGGTATTTTTACCTACCACAACCAAATCTCTAATTTTGTTAAAACAATCTATCAAGGGCCCATTTATGAAATAATGCCTTTGAGCTTGGTAAATCACTGTGAATTATTTGAAATCAATAATATCCATAGGGCTATTTTCATCATTCAAAATAAAGACATTTTTAATTTTATCAGTAGTTATGTTGACCATAATGTATCCATTTTTGTCCTTGATTACCCTGGCTATTTTATCATATTTATCAGCCAATCTCATTAATAAATCTATATCCCTAAAAACCCTGGGCACGACCAATCTACCTACATCAAATTTTCATACATTACTATTTGGGACACAAGCATGTCTTTGACTGAAAAGCATCATATACAGTTCTAGACCCGCTATTCCTATATCTACATCCCTGGTCAATTTCCCTAGATCATACAGACCATCACCAAGCTTTACTCGTGGGTTCTTTGGAATCATCTCTTTTGCTTGAGTTGGATTGTTGGTTGACTCAGGAAATTGTTGTAAAAAATCATCACAAACATTTCTGTCTTGATAATTTTCCTTGAGAACTCTCTCCTAGGTGGCATTTCATAATAGAAGCTCTACAATTTTAACAATTTGGAAATATGACAAGATGGACAAGCTATGAACCCTAGTAACTCTTCAGAATTTAAGAGACTGACTGAAAACACCCCAGAAAATTACTCTTTCTGCAAATAGCTTTGAATTCGACCACTGCAACTTTTTTTTTTTTTTTTCTGTAACTCAACAATTGTGTTGAGAAAATAAAGAAAAACTAAGTAAATAACAATTCCATCACTGGTGAGAAATAAATTTTACTTCAGAGCACACACATTCGCCATTACTTCAGTCCACTTTAAACTCTTTGAAGTTAACGGTTCAAAAACATTGAACTGGTAGCTTTGAATTATGACTGTTGATTCTGATGTATTTCATTTCATCTGACGGCTTATACAAGTGTTTCGTACACAGGACACATGTCAAGTTGTCGCATTCCCTTGAAGCTGAGATCTTCACTATTAGTACATATGAAATAAATGACAACCATCTATTGAAATATTATGTAAGCTTTGTCTTGTTCACTTCTGTAATTGCTTGGACCCACCTGGGACAGATGTCAATTTGTCACTTTCCCTTAAAGCCAAGATCTTCAATAGTTACTTTATATGGAATAAATGACAGTCGTCAGATTTGAGGCTGACGTAAATACTGTCCAACTCATCTCTACAGCTCTTTGGACCCACCCGTGACACATGTCATCTCGTCGCTTTCCCTTGATGAGTAATTCAACTGCATCTTCACCATAAGGGTTTACGCCAGCCGTTAGATTAAATCTAACTTGTCCTCCTTTTATCCTAACCTTTATGATAATAATTTGGCCTGCCATATTCCATGTGGCTTTATGACACGTTCCCTTGATAGTTATTTCATGTGCATAATTTTTATGAGGGAAAGCGACAGTCATTAGTTTAAGCAAAACAACATGACACTTAACGAGTTTTACAACATAAGAAAATTTAGGACTTTAGGGAAATAAATATGATCGCAGGGTTAGATAATGCCAACTTGATAAAATGACCACTTAAAAATGAACCCATTTGACAAGACTTAAGTGAAAAAGTAACGTGAAAATAGAAGACATTTCAACGCTCAAAGCTTTTAAAACCAAAATTACATTAGGATACATCAAACAAGGGTTTTATCATCATTTTCAACTGATTCAAGGGTTAAAATAGAAATTGCAGTGGCATGAGAACAAACTTTAAACATGATCAAACCTTTGGACAAGATGAAAAATAGGGGACTTCAAAAAATCTTACAAGGCTCAATTCAAACATGAAATAGCACCAACAGTAGGCTTGCTAACATACCCAATGGTGCTTAATGCACCTTGGGGACACTTTCATTTGGCATGGACGTGAATGTTCTAGTGGCTCCGTAGGAGAAATGAGGTTGCCAGCAGAATTTACCCGATGAACTAGAGCTAATAGCACAGACGATTTGATGCTAGGACTCACAGTTTAAAAGATACCTAATGGTGCAACTTTCAACTGAGCACCACTGTAAGTTTTGGCACCAAGCGAGATTGCCTTGCCAAATTTAAAAAAAGTCAAATATCCCATAATAGAGAGAGGTTATTGTAGGCCTTGGTAACATGGTCCTATAACATCTGATTGTTTACTGATACATCTCATGAGCTACGAGATACAAGCCTCTGAAGATCGCTGCCTAATCGTGCTTAGTGCACCTTGGGGACACTCTAGCCCGCCATGGTTGTGAATGTTCTAGTGACTCCATGGGAGAAACAGGGTTTTCACTAGTGTTTACCCAACCAATTGGAGTTAATGGAGCAGATGATTTGATGCTAGGACTCACGGTTTGAAAGATACCCAATGGTGCAACTTTCAATTGAGCACCACTACAAGTTTTGGCATCAAGCTAGATTGCCCTGCCAAATTTAAACAAAGTCAAATCTCCCAGAATGGAGAGAGTTTATTGTAGGCCTTGGTAACATGGTCCTATAGAATCTAATGTTTTACTCATACATCTCATGAGGTCCAAGATACAAGCCTTGGAAGATCGCTTCCCAATCGTGCTTAGTGCACCTTGGGGACACTTCAGTCTGCCATGGTCGTGAACATTCTAGTGACTCCATGGGAGAAACAAGGTTGTCACTAGCATTTACCTGGCCAATTGGATTTAATGGAACTGATGATTTGATGCTAGGATTGATGGTTTGAAAGATACCTAATGGTGCAACTTTCAACTAAGCACCACTGCAAGTTTTAGCACCAAGCGAGATTGCCCTACCAAATTTAAACAAAGTCTAATATCCCAGAATGGAGAGAGGCAATTATAAGCCTTTGTAACATGGTACTATAACATCTGATGGTTTATTGATACTTCTCATGAGGTCCGTGATACGAGCCTTGGTAGATCGCTGCCCAATCATGCTTAATGCACCTTGGGGACACTTCAGTCCGCAATGGTCGCGAATGTTCTAGTGACTCCGTGGGAGAAACAAGGTTGTCACTAGCATTTACCTGGCCAATTGGAGCTAATGGAGTAGATGATTTGATGCTAGGACTCACGGTTTTAAAGACACCCAATGGTGCAACTTTCAACTGAGCACCACTACAAGTTTTGGCATCAAGCGAGATTTCCCTACCAATTTTAAACAAAGTCAAATGTCCCAGAATGTAGAGAGGTTATTGTAGGCTTTAGTAACATGGTTCTATAGAATCTAATGGTTTACTCATATGTCTCACAAGGTTTGAGATACAAGCCTTGGAAGATCGTTGCCCAATTGTGCTTAGTGCACCTTGGGGACACTTCAGTTCGCCATGGTCGTGAACGGTGTAGTGACTCTGTGGGAGAAAAAGGGTTGTCACTAGAATTTACACGGCCAATTGTAGTTAATGGAGTAGATGATTTGATGCTAGGACTCATGGTTTGAAAGATACCCAATGGTGCAACTTTCAACTGAGCACCACTGCAAGTTTTGGCATCAAGCGAGATTGCCCCGCCAATTCTAAAAAATTCAAATTTCCCTGAATGGAGAGAGGTTATTGTGGGCCTTGATAACAAATTCCTATAGCATATGATGGTTTACTCATACATCTCATGTTGTCCGAGATACAATCCTGGGAAGATTGCTGCCCAATCGTGCTTAGTGCACCTTGGGGACACTTCAGTCTGCCATGGTCGTGAACATTCTTAGGACAAAATTGATGGTGGAATCCTTAGTGAGTGATCATTTTATGACACTGTTGAAAGTATCAAAGTATGGTGTTGAGAAACAAGCATGGTTGCTTTGTAAAATGGGTCGAACTAGCCCTCTTAGTTCAGTGACAGAGGTAGTTTTGAGTTACTTGGTCCAAAACACCTATGGTTGATCTTGAGATTTTTTATGAATGGATGATTGGAGTAGTTTGGGATCCTTAGGGGAGTTAGGATCACCCATGGAAGAATATTTGATGGTTGAGGTTGAAGATTTCTAATGCATGGGAATGCATGACATGAAGCTGAAACATAAATGAATTGTTTGAGTTTGAAGAAGTGAATGGAGATCCTAGATGTGGAGTCTAGTAGGTCTAAGAGAGATGTGAGTTGATCTATGATAGGTCTATGGAGCAGGTAGGGTTTAAAATTGATAATATTGGATGAAGATTGAAGGAGGTGTTATCAAGCAAAGAATAAATATGTCATTAACCTACAAAGAAAAGATTAATCACCACTACATTATGCATCATGGAGACTTATTGTAAACACTTCTAACTAGACTAATCAACCACAAAACCTTTAGAATCACTTTGGTCCATCATCAAGTCATCCACTACATGAACCATTATTACAATTTAGAGAAACATGATATCCACTACATGAACCATTATTACAATTTACAGAAACATGAGATATCCACCACATGAGCCATTGTTATAATTGTAATGAATCGTAATTAACTGATATGCTCTTAGTTAAATGGTACACAGTAAAATATAAAAAAATGTGGCAACTTGGTATATACTAATCAACCCATGGCCACTTTTATATACAATCTGATCTTCTTTCAATATACAAAATGTGGTCTCCAAATATGCATGTGGACCACTTCATAGTCATTTATATTTACAAAAAAGAGAAGTTAGATTGTTTCGCAAAATTTATATACAAATTTGTCAAAATAATTCTTCCATTTGTAGAATTATTCTTCGTGATAGCCCATAACTAATTGAGAGAACCTTCTGGATCAGCTCTAACCCTTATTGGGTCATGTATTTCCTCATGCTCAGATTCATGAAGTTTCCATAAATTCTTATTACGAGGTCTACCAGTATACTTTATCAATTCAATATTTGTTGCAAAAAGAAGGTTCGAGTAATACAAAATATGTTTATGTGTCTCATAGTCCCCTAAAAACCAATTCTTGGATTTTGCGATAGGGTACCTGCATTTCATAGAAGCATCAATGAATACAAAATTCAACATACAAAGTGTAATAGAATGATGGTAAGAGGTCTCAAAGTCATCAAACAAGAACACATTATATTTTGATAGTATACCTTCTAAGCCATGTCCCTGTCACAACAACGGATCCTATTGGGTACTCAATACCCTCTCCA
>MU224078.1:617609-657808 GCA_018584345.1 Thuja plicata | reverse complement strand
TACTCAATACCTCTTTCCCTTAAATTATCATAAAAAACTTTGAAGCAACCTTGCACAAACTCTGATGAATGTGTGCGATCATCACTGATGTAGAAGTGATACTCTCTTAAAACCTTTCTATTTGTGTCTGTGCTATCATGTATATGCAAGAATACTATATGTACAAAGATCGTCACTTGTATAGAATGGTAATACAATCCTTGCACTTCATTCTGAGGTTTAAGTGTATACTTCTCAGCAAAATCAACAGTGGAGACAATAGTACTAATGGGAAAAATGTCCTTACATAGCTTGAATTGCTCATCCAACCACCTAGCTCTATATGAATTACATATGTACTCATAAAATAGTTTCTCTTTAAATATCTTCCTAAAATCAGCTATGCATATATCATTTTTCACTAACTCACACCTCTTAAGTTCTTTTCCATCATTTAGACCATAAGTTACTATTTTGTATTTTCCAAAAGAAACTAGTGTATTTCCAATCTCATTTGTGCTTTCTAGATGGTGACATATCCACAACTTTCTCATACCACCACATGCACTACAAGATCCATTCATACACAACATCTTATAATAAATGTAACCATCATCTCGATTGCATAATACACTTGACATAAAATCTCTTGATGACGTAGGAGGTGCTTGAAGACCACATTCTTGCAAAATAGTGTTAGTGGGTAAAGTACAACAAACATGATTATATATATCATAATGCATGAAAAATTCAATATGTACCCTGCAACAACATGTAGTGCGCACATGATTAATCTTTATGTAAAAGGGTTTTGTCATTTCAAAAAATCTTTGACTACTTTTAATTGAGGAAACCTTTGGAAGAATCTTTCATAAAGTTGTGTTTGTGTCATATCCAAAAAGTGTTTTGGATGTGGCATATGATTTGTAGATCCGATTCTCCTCCTAACAATGTCTCTTTGGTTGGGTGAAACCCTTGTGTTGTCATGCCAAAACTTTTCAATTAATGATCTTAATGCAACAATGAAAACCTTGTCCTTGCATGGGAGTCTACCTGAGAATGACCAAAGAGAATTAGTTTTTGAATCCTCAATTTTGTCTCGCCTTTGTAAGGCTCTTCGTAATTTTGATCTACCTATCCTTAATGACTTACATGTTTTTCTTACTATACAAGATTTTTTCATTTCCTTTCCCATTATAGTTGATGTGAGGACACGTCGAGTAACATTATCATCTTTACTGCATGATTTTGAACCAATGGATTGGTATGCATTGAATAGATTCCTCATAATGGTTCTCTTAGTACTATTTTCATATGTTCTCAACCCCACAATTGTCATTTTCTCTCTAAATTTCAGATTCTTAATCATTTCAACAACTACTTGACATATTCAACTTTGATTTAATTTTTCAAAATAGTTATTCCAAATCTTTTTAACAATTCTTCTACAATTTCTTTCTGACATTTTATCATGCATTGGCCTCAAAATATTTTCATCAATGTTAATTATAAACTTTGGTTTTCTACAAATTGTTCTAGGAGGTGTTAACACAGTTGCATGCTCGACATTTGTATTAGATGAATTAGGTGCATCTATCCCCATCAGTTCAATTGGTGTTTGTTGATGATTTTCATTTTCATTATGTGCATTTTTTTCATTAATGACATCGAATTGAAATAGTGCATTTGTCACATTAACATTAACATCAACATTTTCATCACTTACGTTGCTTGCATTTGGTGTTGTACCTTGTTGTATTCTCCTCATACGCTCCCTTTGTCTTTCATTTTTTGTCTCTCATTGTTAAATTGTTCCTCTTTTGTTCTTTCCCATTGTTTGTATTGAATGGACCCTATGAATAATATCATGAACATAGAATAACATGTGAACATCAAATACAAAAAATAAGAATAAATTAACCATTTTCTTGAAATGAGAACTTACAATGATAAAATAATATTAAAAAAACAAATAAAAAACACAATTTTCAATCATTGCAAATAAAAACATGCAAAAAAGTGCAAACCTGTCTGTTCCTGGTGTAAAATAATAGAAAAATAGTTGTGGGACCTCTAAACAACTTGAAATGATTGTTTTAAGACCGTTGAACCAAAAAAGCTCTCAATTCAACAGAACCCTATCAGGTTATGAGAACATAATTGCTCTGTGTTCCTAATTACTTAGAACCTGATCAAGTTCTGAGAACATAATGACTCCGTGCTCCTAGTTATTCAGAACCCGATCGGGTTCTGAAAAACTAAGAACAAAGGAGGAGAGAGAGAGAGAGAGAGAGAGAGAGAGAGAGAGAGAGAGAGAGAGAGAGAGAGAGAGAGAGAGTTGTATGATATAGTGGTCACTAGCATGCAGAGTTTTATGTTTTTATGACATTGAGCTTCTTATATTTGTTCTGAAAATCATATAGAAATGTTTTTTTATATTTATGTTTTCTATTTAAAATATTTGTAAAAATTATTTAAGTTCATGAATTTGAAATTTTTCAGTTATTATTATAATCAGATATAAAATTCTTTAAAATATAATTTTTTAATTTTTTTGTGTATGTAGTCTATTTTAGCATATTTACATCTATTCTTGGTATTCTTAAAACTATTTACTAATAAATTAAACACATTTATTGAAGTATGTCATTCAATTTACTGTAAAATATATAATTTATTTGAAAGCCTCATCAAACTTTTTCCCACTAGCAAATGGACATATTTAATGAACGAATAAGAATTTCATAAGAATTATGAAAGAAGTGATAGAAATGATAAAAGATAATGATATTAATATCTAAGAAGAGAGATAGAATTGTCCCTATATATGCTTTGTGAATTATCCCTTGTATTTTATTTAATAGTAAAAATATAATATTGCCTACTTTTGCAAATCTACTAACTAAGTCATTGTATTTAGAAGAGCAATGATATGTTATTTCTAAAATGAAGGAATCCTATTCATTTTGAATTGATTTTGAAGAAGTACTTTCTTTCTTCATAGTATAAAGGATTATAAAGTAAAACTAGTTTTCAAAGAACATTGCTAGGATGAGAGGATTAATTTTAGTTATAGTTTTTTGTCTATGTTATGAATCAATATTAACGATATATTTTTTTGCACTTTAGAAAATCTCAAATTATTTCATGTCCTAGTGTAGTTTTCTTTTCTTCTAAAAAGGGCTAGAGTAAGTATGTAAACTTTGTATTTAATTAATTTAAGTATGTGGCAGCCAATTGTTCGTATAATAAGGTCATTTAGCTCTAGAGATTACGTAAAAAAGTGTTAATGACTAACTTTGTTTTTGAAGTTTGATATGATAGAGTTTGAGCTATAGTAAGTTTTGAGCTTTATATTATGTTTCAACATTATATGGGCTATTATCATTTACAGTGCTATAATGCATGATAGTTATTCATTCCTATAAATGAGCTCTACAACTTTAGAGGTTATGTAAATATGTTAGGATGATTTATTTAGTAGTTTAAGGTAAATTTAATAATTATAGTTTTAATAGCTTAGGAAAGATGTTGAATTCTCATGTCTAGAATAGACATATTGATGTATGCTTTTATTCTCTTTGTGGCTAGGTGGTAGATAATAGGGTGGTCCTAAATATAGTTTATTATATTTTCTGTATATCTACTTCCATAGATAGATATTTTATCTGCATATGATCTAATTTTTTTGTTATAATGTTAGAGAAAATTTAGATCTATATTTCAATGTTACCAATTATGAGGGATTTCTCCTATATTTTTATTATAAATACTTAATTGTTTCTTATTTTAAAAGGCCTTTATAGAGAATCTATTATGGTAAACGAGGTGTAAAAACAATATAATAGGGGTTTCAAGGGTTCAAATCCCTAAGTAGGAATTTCAACAAAAAAAAGTGTGAGTAACTTGGATCTACCAAAAACTTGGAAAAACATGGATGTGGGAGGAGCGGAAGTAGGAGGAGCGGGAGGAATTTCAAATTTGGAAGTAGGTGGGAAACTAGTTTTGCTACTCTCGAATGTTGTTGTGGGAGATCGTGATGGTGGTCTTCTGGCAGACTAGGATAAGGAAGACACAACAAAAAAGGATGGGGTCCCAGGCGATAGACAGAAGGATCCAGGTAAAGAGGAGGTGGGGACAAAGGGAAACTCCTTTATGCAGTCAAGGGCTCTACCCTGTGTCAAGGAAGATTTTTCCCAGCATCATCCTTGGTCAACTTTATTCGAGATCAAACCCATAGGAAAGTCTATATTCCCAGTTATAAAAGACCAATCTGAAAAGGAAAAGGGAAAGTATGCCATATCTTTATCGGATGAACTGATTGACCATAATATTTCTACCATTTCTCTAACATTGGTAGGAAAACTAGTTGGGTCCAGGCCTAATATTCACATAGTTAGAACATTTGCCAAGAAAAAATGGAACCTAAAGGGAAAGGTTGAAATAAAATCCATGGAAAAGGGTTTTCTATTCTTTGGGTTTTCTTGCCAGGAAGACTATGCCAAGATTCTTTGTGGTGAGGTGTGGGCTATTCAGAAATCCTCTATAGCTCTATAGAAGTGGTCTCCCAATCTAAACCTAATGATTCCTTTTATATCCAAGCCCCGGTGTGGGTAAGGCTTCCTAAGCTCCCTTTGGAGTTTTGGTTTGAAGATGTCTTTGCTAGAATTGCCAGATCCTTTTGGGAGCTTCTTTCGATTGACCTAGTGACGGTGGACAGAAGGCGCCTTATGTATGGTAGATTCTATATAGGGGTGGAAGAGGGGAAAGATATGCCAGAGGTCATAAAGATTCAATCTAAAATGGGCAAAAGATTACAGAAAATGGAATATGAAAGTGTTCCTTTCACTTGCTTTCATTGTAAGAAAGCAGGACATATGGCCAGAAAGTGCCCAAAACTAGCTAAGGAAAAACCAGGAAGGCCCAAAGGTCAGCAGGAAGAACTAAGAACTAGGGTCCTGAAGCCCCAACTTTGGAGAAACCCCATGCAGGAACCTCAGCTAATAGTACCCAAGTCTTGAAGAAAAAGGACTTAACATCTGCTATCTGTATTATGCAAAATAAACAATAGGAAAAAAAAAGCAACCAATAAAGATCAAATGGGGGAATCAAATATGCAATCTACTCTTGGCACAGAGTGTGTGGAGATTTTTCCCTTGGTGGGTACTGAACCTGACCTAGTAGGTAACATAGCTTAAATCCTTAGGAGAGGATAAAACCATGAAAGAGCTGGGTTGTGTCGAAGGGACCCCTTGTGCGATGAAATTCTCCTCTTTAGCTCCAATATCCCCTGAACCCTCCTGGTATTTTGGGGTTATTTTACCTGTGCAAAATAATTTGGAGGGTGAGAAGTCTCATACATCTATCCCTAGTTCAAATCTGGATCATTCGGAGTAGGTTTTCAATATGGAAGCACTTCTAAAATTGGTAACCCCTGGGCAATTCACAAAAATGGAAGAACTCTTTGCAAAATACAAGGAAGGGACAGTGGGTGAATGGACCACTGTAAGAAATAAAAAGAGCAGCAGTGACCCTTCCCTACTTTCCCCAGCAGCAACCTAGAGCAAGAACAAAGCTGATCCAATAAGAAGAATCCTACAAGAATATAGAGGATGGAACCCAAAAGACCATCCAGGTCACCTGCACATCCAACTATAAATGAAGCTAATATCTTGGAACATTCATGGACTTAATGGGCCACCCAAGAAGGATGTAGTAAGAAATAATATTAGGGATCATAGGCCAGATATAATTCTTATCCAGGAAACTAAGATGAAAAAGGAAAAACCTTTAAGGCATTAAATTTTACAAAACTATGGATATGGTAGCAACGAGTTCTAAAGGTACCTCTAGAGGTGTGATGGCATTGTGGAACTTTTCACTCATAATGGCTGAAATCATTCAGGAAGAAGGTAATTTTTTAATTATGAATTCACTAATTTAAAGGATAATGAAAGCTGGTACATCATGAACATCTATGCTCCTAATTCAAAAAAAAGGATAAGATCTTTCAAAAGGTATTATTATGGGGGATTTTACTACCCTCCAAAAGAAGGGGAAAAATAGGGAGGAATTAACCATGATCTGGAAAGCAGGCAAGAGCTCATGGACTTTATTAATGATCAAGACCTCTTAGATGTGGACCTTCAAGAGGCGAATTTCACTTGGAGAAAAAGGAGAACTGGAAAACAATGTATCCAAGTTTGGCTGGATAGGGCTTTGATTACAGTTGATAGGTTGAATTCTCATTATAGTAAATCATCTGATCTAGTGAGGATTGGGTTAGATCATTCTCCTTTATCTCTTACTTTGGACCCAATTATTAAGAAAAGAAATTTCCCTTTCACATTTTAAAAGATGTGGACTACCCATCCTAACATTAATAAAAAGATCTTGGAATGGTGGAATATTGATGTTCGAGGTTTTGCAATAATCAAAGTAGCTAAAAAAATTAGAAATATCAAGATTAATATTAATCCTTGGAATAAGAGTGAGTTTGCAAACATCTTTTCCTCCAAAGAGAAGGTCATCTTTGAACTTTGTCTTATCAAAGAACAAATCTGGAGACATAGGTATGATGAGGACAACTTAAATCTTGAAAAAAATATGCTTTCAGAGTACCATAATGTAATAGGGAAGGAGGAGATGTACTAGTAGAAGAAGAGATCTAGATCCATATGGTTGAAGGAGGGGGACTAGAATGATCATTTCTTCCACTTATCCACCATGAAACATAAGGCATCCAACATGATTAGTTTCATTAAAAGGGGAAACCAAACCTTGCAGGATGATAAAGGTGTTACTTCTGCAGCTGTTGACTTTTTCTCCTCTCCTCTTTCAAAAGACCTTAATCTCTCTATACAGCATCAGGAGGACCTCTTGAGAAATATTCCCTTTGTCATCTTAGATAATAAAAACAAAGTCTTGTGCACCATTCCAAATTTTCAAGAAGTTAAAAAATCCCTGGATTCTCTCCCTGGAGATAAGGCCCCAGGCCGGGATGACTTTCCTATATTCTTCTTCCATAGGTTCTGGGAAATTGTCAAATATGATGTGGTCAAAGTTGTGAAGGAATTCTTTGGTTCCAAAAAACTACTTCGTGAATTGAATGCTACCTTCCTAGTTCTTATTCCTAAGGTCTCAGGAATGGATTCTATGGAACTCTTCAGACCTATTAGCTTATGCAATTCTTTCCACAAGATCATTTTTAAAGTTATAACTATTAGAATTCTCCATGTGCTCCCTTCTATTATTGATCACCAACAGTCGGGATTTGTTCTGTGAAGACAAATTTTGGATTCCATTATGGTAGTGCATGAAGTGATCCATTCCTTAGAGGCAGGTAAGAGTGAAGGATTCCTCCTCAAGCTGGACTTGTCCAATGCCTATGACCGAGTGGACTATTCGTTGATGTTGAAAGTGTTGGGAGATTTTGGTTTTAATAGTAAAGTTTGTTAGATTACCCATCACCTCATTTATTCTCCTTCTTTCGCGGTTTTGGTTAATGGATTTCCTTCTACTTTCCTCAAAGCTTATTGGGGTCTGAGACAAGGGGTTCCCCTATCTCCTATCCTCTTTATCATTTTGGTTGAATTCTTAGGGAGATCTATTTATGCTAATAGGAGATCTGGGGAGCTGAAAGGCATTAGGTCGTCCTTAGGTAATACCATCTTCTCTCATCAACAATTTGTTGATGGTACCATTTTAGAAGAGGAGGCTTCGGTTAGTGAGGCTAGAATTGTGAAACACCTTCTGGACTCCTATATTAGGGTCACAAGGTAATCTATCAACTAGACTAAGAGATCTCTTTTCTTTATTAACACACCAGAGGCCAAACAAAGGAGAATGGCGGAAATCTTGGGTTGTCACATTGGTCTCTCCCTTCTACCTACTTGGGTCTCCCTCTTGGAGGTAAACCCCCTGAAGGTTTCTGGAATAGACTCATTGATAGATTAAATAGAAAATTGGCTTGCTAGAAGGGGATCACTCTCAGTTAAGCAAGAAAAAATTAGTTGGTTAAATCCACTATTGAAAATCTTCCCACCTATGCCTTAAGTCTATTTTCTATTCTGGCTAAAGTGGCAGAAGCTATGGAAAAAATACAAAGAAGATTTCTTTGGTCTGGGGCAGAAGAGCGCAAGAATTTCCCTTTGATTTCTTGGGACAAAGTCTGCCTCCCAACAAGTGTTGGAGGACTAGGTACTAGAATAATCATTCCTTTCAACAATACGCTTCAAGAAAAATAGATTTTGCATATCTTCCATGGTAAAGAGGAATGGAGAGACTTCTTCAAAGATAAGTATCTGTCCGATAATTATTTGAGTTACTTCTTTGATTGTGATGATATCCCGAAAGGTTCTTTTATCTGGAATTGCTTCCTTAATGCCAAAGATATTACAAAGTCTAAAACTAAATGAAAAATTGGTAATGGTCATTCTATTAGTTTCTTGAATAACAATTGGTTATAGTCTGGACCCCTGAAAGATAATGACTCCTAGAACTTATGTAAGGATGATTGCATCCTGCAATTTGGGGACAGGGTCTACAATTACATAGTGGGAAATTCTTGGGTGGATTTTTTTTCTATCTCCTATGATTTGTCTCCCTTATCCACTGCTTTCAATTCTCTCTCTCTTTCCCAGAATCATGTTGCCTTGATTTGGGAAGGCTCCCCAAAAGGTTCTTTCATGGTTTCTTTAGCCTACTCTCTTCAGATGCACCAGGAAGCCAAGCCATTTTGAGGTAAAGCCTGGTTCCCTGGTCTTATTCCCAAAATTAATGTCTTCTTCTTGCTTTTATTTCAAAATTTCATTCTCATTGTTGATAACCTTCTGAAGCATGGAATCCCGATCCCCAATAGGTGTCTTCTATTTGTTTCAGTGCCAAGATGAATCCGTGAACTATATTTTTCTCCATTTCCCCTTTGTTAGATCCATCTAGAAATTTTTACTATTAGTGTTTGGGATATATTGGTGCTTCCCCTCCTCTGTTTAGGACCTCTTCTCCCAATGTACCCTACCTTTCAAGAATACTGCTTTTCACAAAATTTGGTCATGGGTGCTTCCTCACCTTTGCTGGGGAATTTGGAAAGAGTGCAACAATTGTATCTTCAAGGACTATAGTGATCCTACCAAAATCATTTTTTAGAAGATACATCATGCTTTTTTGGAAAATTATGTTTAATGTGGGAATTCTAATCCTTTTGCAGGAAAAGAAAATTTGGAAGATCCTAAGAAGACCGAAGATAAAAGAAAAACTATACCTAGAGCTTTCCTTCGAAAGGATGGTCTAAAGTCAACTTCGATGGTGTGACCAAGGGTAACCTGGGTAAGGCAGGAAGTGGCAGAGTGATTCATAATTGGTTTGGAAAGGGTATTGCTTCTGTCAGCTTTCCTCTTGGCACACAGACCAATCACTATGCGGAAGCAAATGCCGCCCTCCAAGTTACCAAATTAGCTCATGACTTCAGGATCAAAAATATATGATTAGAAGGGGACTCATGCAACATTATTAACTATCTAAATAAGATTCACCCATTGTCGTGGACTATAGCCAACATGATTGATGAGACACACAAACTTTTGAACACCTTTGACAAGGTTCACATCTCCCACATCTATAGAGAAGCCAACCAGGTAGCTCACTGGTTTTCCAGCATGGCAGTGAAAAGTGACAAGAAAACTCATTGGCTTCATGGTGGAGACTTCCTACATGAAATGATGGATTTCGTTGATTATGATAGAATCCAGGGAAAGAAGGGATTTATTAGCATTAATCATGATTGAAAATGCTACGAATGGTAACAAATTTCCCACAAATAGAAAGTACAAGATAGGCTAGAAAGGAAATGATCACAAGTCACATTTGCACACTTACTGGGTGCCCATTTTCATTGGCAAAACTTTTCTTTCAAGGCAAAGACAAATTATAATCTGCAAAAACTCAGAGAGAAAAGGTTTGTTAAGTGGTAAAACCATGTTAGTGTATCATATATTTTTTCTTGCAATGGGAGGGAAAAGACATAGATGAGATCCCTCTAAATAATGTGAAAAATAGAGAAGAAGGACCAAGGTTTGGCAGTATCTCCAACATGGAGGCATTTCTACTTTCATTGAATTCTTCATGTCGGGAAGCTCTCGGTGAGGAAAAATGTTTGTGAGATGCTGGGATGAAGGTAGTGTGGTGAATGATGGAAAAAAAATTACGGTGACTGAGGAGGCTATTTGGACAGTCACTGGCATTCCAATAGTTGGCTAGAAATTTGCAAAGACCGCAAGATTTTAGACTCTGCGATAAGTGATTACATGAAATATGAGGAAGAAAAGAAAGCACTTACCAAATCTGGGACCTACTATCTTCTAGAAGGGCTGAAAAGACTACGGAGATTTGTTCTGAAATCCATAATCTATTATATCACACTGGACACCAGGTTTGACATGATCATAATGTACCACTTTGTTCTCATGAATAATTTTTTCCATGGTATGTTGGTTTCAATACCCTATTACTTATATGCTTCAATAAATGAAAAATATTAATGGGTTTAGGGAAAATGATATTGCAAATCCTTTGATTCATGAAGGGCTTTTACTTCTTAATTTATGAGTTCTTTAAAGCCCAAATTTTGGGGATGGAGATTTCTCTTAAAGAAGACATGGAGGCCTCTGGCTCTGAATACATTCCTTCAGATACTAAAGATAGTGAAGGTTTACACTCTGAGGATCAAGATGAGTATGAAACAAAAAATAATAATATGGGTTCGTCCTCTAAGAAGCAGATTGTCAATCTGCATACCATTAAAAAAGAAAAAATGGTGACCCCGTCCAAAAAGAAGACCAAAACAGTTATATCCTCAGAGGAGGATTATAAAGAAAAGGAGGAAGGTATTGATACAGATGGTGAGGAATAAATTTACAGTGGAAAAGGAAGAAAGAGAAGGCAAACGGCTATGGTGAAATACCATAATAAAAAGGTCAAGAATAGGGATGAGAGTGGAAGCTAGAAAACTCCTGAGGATCAGACCCATCAAAATTCCTCTGATTCTATCCATAAAGTGAATGAGAAGCTCTAGGATGAGCATTATGAGACTAACCAGGCTAATCCTTAACCTCAGATCTTACAACCCAAAGATAAGGAGAATGATATTGGACATGATAGAAAGTTTTGCTGCTATATGTCTGAACAGGGGAAGATAATGGGATGGCATAACTTCAATGTCAAAACTGTCAAAATGGGGATTACTAGGGAAGTTATTAGTCCCAAGGTCATTGAAGGTGAGGATGGCTGGATTAAGCTGGTGGAGCTTATCAATCCAACTATGTTGGTGTTCAGTGACAATTCTAGATAATTCAAGCTGGACGTGCTTAATAATACTCAGAATAGCATGTTGGATAGCTATAGGACAATTAAATGGCTTTTGAATGAATTGGAGGATCTCAAAAAAAGGGTTAAAGGCACATATAAATCCAATGTTGATAGCACTGCTGTTGAACAGTTTAATCTAAGCACTAAAGTCTGGAAAAATGGAGGACAAAATGTTTAGGGTCAAGGCTACCCTAAAAAACATTGTTGAACAGAGATTTAATATCCTTAAAGCCTCCAATGAACACACCAAGGTTATCATCGAGAAAGTGGAGGAAAACTTGATGGGAATGATGCAGCCAACACGGGCATGGAGAAAGAGAAGAAGGTAGAATAGGGCCCTGGCAAGAGGACTAGGGCCAATGTAAATAAGAAAAAAGATATTGATATGGGTAATGATCTTGAGAAGATCAAGAATTTTTTTGCACATATGGAGCTACTTGAGGCCAAGGCGACCACCCTGATGGTGGGCTTATCTTGATTTTCCCTGACCCTTCTTTCTATCCCTGTGGTATTTTATTTTTAGAAGCTTTTTTTTTTGTTTTTTTTCTCTTGCCCTGTGTTGGCATGTTCTATTTTTAGACAATGTTTCGTTTAAGTCTGGGCTTTTTGTTCTATTTTAAAACTATGTTTTGGGTTTCAAGAACCCTGTAAAACCTGTTTTACTTAATACAAAAACTTGGATCTTCCAAGATTTATGGTTGTGAGAAACTAGAATAACAAGTAGACAAAATAAGGCATACAATAAGATGCTTCTGACTATAGAGAAGGACTACAATGTATCCCCGTCTAGAGAGGTAAAGAATATTCAAGAAGAAAAAAATAATTCTTATGGAGAGGGAGGTAGGTACAAGTGAGTGGTGATATAATAAGAAGAAAAGGGTTATAAATCTAGTAATAAAGTAATTTAATATGATTTAAATACATAATAAATAATATAGATATAACATTGAGTTGAAATATTCCTCATACTAGCTACCTTATTAGAATAATGACTATCATCCACTTCCATCTAACAATTTGAAAAGACCCAAACAATAGATACAAGACTATAAACCACTTGAATAGGAGAAGCATGAGTTACATATCAAGGTAAATTAGGTAAATCCCCCTCATTGTAGACTATAAACTTCTACTTGACTCAATATAGATAAAGTGAACCATTTTAACTTAGAATAAAGGAGGCCTTTTCATACTTAAGGGTTTGGACCCCTGAAATATATTTTTAATTTTTGTTCCACCTCCTTTATCGTAATATTTTTTTTATAAAGACCTTTTATAATAAGAAAATTAATGTATTTAATAGAAAAATAACATCAACAATGATAAATTATAACAGTAGTGCATAACAAGGAAGAACTTCCAAGATTTTTGTACCAAGCCCCTAGGAAAAGGAGTGTGGGGGCTATTGGGTGGGTATTATAGGGGGGTGATAAAAAAGGATTTTGTCAAATTTTTTATTTAAATAAGAGCACTCTCTAGTAGGCTATGTATGCATGTGATATGACCTCAGTTCACTAAGTGAATCCACCATGTTAAGCCACTAATACAATCATTAGATATATTATTGCATAGAGTTATTCATCTTAGACTGACCTATACACATTCACATGGGGAGGGACTCTATAAAAAGAACATTATATTTTTGGTGGTATATTTATCATATTTCTTATCGAAGCCTTCATTGTTGCTTTCTCCCTTGATTCTACCAATGTCTTATTGTCCTAATTTATTAATATTTCTTATTTATTCTAACATTGTTGGTTCACATTTTTACTATTTTTTGAAGGGTCTTCTTAGAATGAAAATTAAAATATTATGACCTAATTTATAGTATTTTTCATCCTTGAATAGTTTGATCATAATAATGGTGTATTTGTCTCCTATTAGAGTTTTGTGAGTATGAAACTATTAGTATCCAGGAAAGGTTACCTATTCCTTCAAAGTATGTTATAAATGCTACTAATGCCCTTAAAACAACTCTCTCTCTTCATTTACACATGCCAAACATAAAATACAGATTTAAGTTTAGGTGAATCAAATTAAACTATATTGTTTATTACGTGTAATCATATACTATATTATAGCATGATTTTAGTTTGAAAATACATTGTTTTGTTACATTAGGCACATTTAGTATTGTTGTATTAATTAATTGTGCACATGTCCAAGATTATTATCATGCATATTAATATTATTAATTGAGCATATGTTTGCACATGCATGCCTAGCTTAAGTTCATTTAGTTGAGCCTTATTTGTGTTACATTTATTGAGTTGTTGATGACATTGATATCAAAGCCCCCATATTGAAACTCTAAAAGTATCTATTAGTTGTTGGCATTTTTAGTTATGCACCTGGTTATTATCAATTATGCGATAGGAGTTTCGGTTATACACAAGACAGGTTCTGCGTGAACTTTTTTGGTTTTCCTGGTATTCATTGGCATTGGTCACTATATTGCTCATGATTTGTTTTGGTACATTTCCATGAACTATTCTATTAGTTTTTGGTTCTTGCATGGGCTAAAAAATTCCTATACATATGTAGATAGTTTTGCAAGTTCATCAGGTGGTTTTGGTGTTTTGGCGACATCGTACTATGGAAGTTTTTCATCAGATGGTAATGATTATCTTATGTTTTTATTTTTTGGTACTGGTCAACTGGCAATCAAATGGTTTTGGTAAAATGAATTTTCATACCTTAAGCATGACCTATCTATGGGTTGAAGTGTAGAGTGTAATTAGTGTTATGCATGTCCTAGATTTATGACCGATGCTATCTATTAAATGAATTTATAATCTTATTTGCATTGGGGTTCTCACATGTTTGGTGTGAAGCTGACATATATAAGATCAAATATCAATATAAATAAAGAACTCCTTTGTATCTAAGGGAGTGAAAAAATTATATGTTGATATTTAACATAGTTGATATGGAAGTTAGTGGTTGATGCAGGTTATATGCAAAGTGGATATGAATCTATGCGAAGAAGATTCTTGTCCATGCAGATTTATTAGTTGATCTTAGTGGTGTATTCTATCTCTTCTCATATCTTCTAGTGGTAAGCCTCTGTGTATCACTAGTGAACATGTATATCGACAGTGAGCCTTTTTATCGATAGTAAGCTTGTGTATCGCCAACAAGCCTGTGTATTTGCAGTGAGTTTTTTAATATTCTCGAAGTGAGCCTTATTATACTGGAAGTGATCCATTGTAAATATCACAAAATTGGTCTCACCTTGATAGGTGTTTTACATCTCATCAAAATTAGCTTCACCATGGATTTTCCCATCTTGATCTTCCTCGTAAAAATCTTGGTGTTGTTTCTCTTGGTATTTTTCTGTTCTTAATTCTTAGATTTATGTGGATGTTTGATGTGCTTAACGAAAAAAACCTAAAGTTTATAATAGCATTTTTTATGAGTTGATTGATAGAAGAAAAGTTTTATAACTTGTGTGGGAATAATTGATTCTCTACAGAGTTCCTACATATATGTAGATAGTTGTGCAAGTTGATCAGATGGTTTTTGTGTTTTGGCCACATAATACTATGGAAGTCTATCATCTAATGGTAATGGTTATCTTATTTTTTTATTTTTTGGTATTGGTGGTGGCATTCAGATTGTTTTGGTAAAATGAATTGTATACCTTAAGCATGACCTATCTAGAAAAATATATACGTGTGGATTTGCATACAGTAAGAATGGTGTTTGAAAATTATGAGTATGGAAATCTTGATGGTTTATGGAAATAATTCTCTTTAGAGAATAAGAAGATGGTGACAAAGTTGTTAACTGATTATCTAATGAACATACATATTATAGTCCCCGGTGTGTCTGGTATGTTACTGTTAGAATCAATCATCATTGCTAAAAGTGATTTGTTGTAGTTTGGAGAAGATTACATGATGGTGGAAAAATACATTGTATAGAAGTATGAAAATATAAAATATAGACTCTCTAGTGTTATTGACAAAATCAATAAATATGTGATGGAGATTGAAGATATTTAGAGGTATTATCTTCGGTGGCATGTCGTTGTAGACAATTTTTGAGGATCGAGTGAGATGATTGAAAGTAAATTGACGTATGACACCTTCAAGGATCAAAATGGAAAACAGAGAATCAGTGTTGGTGAAATACATGATGAACCATAACTCGTTGAATGTTTGAAGATTGTAAGTTGATCACCAAAATGCAAAAAAGATAATGCGAGACATTAAATCAGTTAATGGATTGTATTGTCATTGATGTCAACTTGATATAATCTGATTAGTTATATAGAAAGTGTCAAAGACTTCACAAAATCAGAGAGATAAAGATTATGCTTTTAGTAATGCATAAAAGATCAACATTCACTAAGTGGATACAAACACCGACGGGCAATGCACCCCAATGGACAGATAAACCCGAAAGTAAAGTCACAATGATGCCCAAGCTAGAAACTGATAAGCATTACCGATGAGCAAAATCAAAAGCATTACTGATGAGAAGAACTTCATAGTGATGCCTGATGGACAAAGAACCCCGACAGAGATGCCTGAGGAGAACTAAATTGTTTGCTGAAGCTATCAAAGAGTTAAACATCGAAAAGAATTGAAGTTCAAAAATGAAAAAATACTTAGTTGGCAAGAGCTAAATATAGAGGTAACTGGTTGTTAACATTTTTTTCATCGACAAGTTAAAACCAGAGATAAGTGAAAGATTTAAAGTTGTTTTATTCAAGTTGTCAAGGAGAAATATATGAGATAAAACTTAAGTAAATCTTTAAAGAAAGATTGGATATAATTGCAGATCATGTCAAGAACAAAAAAATCAAGAAGTGAGAAACAGTGATATAATGTCTATAAAGAGACAATATAATTCATTATGAATTAGGAGAGTGAATAGAGAAAAAAGATGCATGAAAGAAACTGATGAAGAACAACTTCATACAGTCCTGATCAATCAAGATGAGGAAATACTTAAAGATTTTTGAAGACACCGAGTAACAGATAAGTACAACATCATAGAGCAGAAAGAAGTCGAGAAAACTTATTCAAAATATACATTGATCAGAAAGGTATTATGAGATTACAATAGATCTGAAAGTCTGCAAGTCTATAGTTGTATATGTGAATAGATCATCTAATGTTTCAGTTTAACTATTGATTCAAAAAGTCTCTTAACTGCACAGGTTTTAACAATCCTTTCTGTATTGAGATACATCCCAAGGAGTATCAAAAAGTTTGATCATGAAGATAGCATGAGATGCCAAATACCATTTGAAAAAATACAGAGGGTTTGGCCATACAAGGTAGCATAGAGATGACATATATCAAGTGACAAACTATTCTATTAAAATCCTCTAACAAGGTCACACCTAACAGTGTGTTTGTAACCTTTAAGGGGGTTGGCTCTTCACCGAAACCACTTCAGAAGAGTGAAAAATTTGGGTTACCGGTCCCAAGTGGTTTTTCCCTTAACAAGGTTTCCATGTTAAAAATCCATGTGTCAATGTGTTTATGATTCAGTACTTTAGTGTTTTGCGTTACACATAACTAATTCTGGATTGATCGGTATACACTAAGTAATTTACTATTTTTGGTAAATGAAAGACTGCTAATCAGTAAATGGTAAGAATAAGGTTTAACAGTGAACTCCAAGTAGTAGTTATTTTGTTAAGATTGTTTAAAGGCATTCAGATTAGGACTGAAGATAACTAGAGGCTTAATATTGTGGTACTAAGTTTTTTGGGTTGATTTATTGGAATATTTTTTATGCCACTGATTCATCCCCCCCCTCTTAGTTATTCTAGGAATTGGTATTAGAGCTTGTGTGCTTCGAAAGGGAGTTTAACAACTCAAGCAAAAGATCACAAGATGAACAAATGAGATGTGCCCAAGTTGAATAAAGACAACTTTGCATCATGGCAAAGAAGAATAACGCTCCACCTATCAGGTATTGGTAATGATGTTACTCAACACCTAGATAATGAATATGTGTTTCCTACAGGACCTCACACACTTGAGAAATTGAGAGAAAAGCATGAGAATAATTGAATGATGGTAGAAATTGCTTCCTCACTCTCTGATTCTGAGTTTGAAGATGTCAAAACCTACACCTTTGCAAAGTAAATGTGGGATAAGTTGAAGCTAGTACATGGAGGAGATGCTAATGTACTAAGAGCCAAGTTAGAAAGCCTAAGAGGGAGGTTTGATGAGCTAAGGATGAAATAAGGAGAAAATATCACTCAGTATAGCTGCAGAATCAAAGAAGGTGTCAATGCTATCTGAGGAGTTGGAGGTGTACTTGAAGAAGAGACAACGGTAAGTAAAATCCTAAGAACCTTACTTCTTGTATATGCTATTAGACTATCTATTATATAAGAAATGAGAGCAGTTGAAAACAATAATGTTACTCTACATATTTTGGTTGGTAGACTGATTTCATTTGAGATGAATAACTTAGATAATAGTGTCTTACCATCTATAGAGTCTGTATTCAAATCTTCTTTAGAAATACATAAGTCAAGTCATAAACACACTATGAGGAATGATAGTGAAAGTGATAGTGATGACCAAGGACTTGATGAGACTGAAGCACTAATAGAAAGAAGATTACAGAGAGGCAAAGGTAGATACAAAGATAAATTACCACTTGTATGTTTTAATTGTAAAGAGGTTGGACACTTTGCTGCAAGATGTCCTAATAGAAGAAAAGATGACAGAAGTAAATGACAAATCATATGAAAAGAAGTTTGACCGAGGTGATAATAGAGATTACCAAAGTAACCGACAATATAACATAAGATATACCCAAGACTACAAGGAAAAAGGAAAGAAACTTGTTACTTGACTGAGAACAAAGCTGATCATATTGACACTAAATCTGATGAAGACATTGAGATGGTATTTGTAGCCATGAAGGATTATTACGATGAAGAAGAAAGGTATGTAGAGACTACACTCATATCTAATGTTAGTAATAATGATGTCTATATTATAGATAGTGGTTGTACTCACCATATGACTCGTGATAAGCAAAATTTTGAAACTTTTGAATACTATAATGGTGGATCAGTAAGAATGGGTAATGACACACCCTGTCTAGTTGAAGGTAAAGGAACCATAATGTTGAATAACCTGATCAAATGTGAAAATGATTACTAGGTAAAAGGAATTAATTATAATCTATTGAGTGTTTCACATCTGAATAACATAGGTCACCAAGTATCATTTGAAAATAAGAAGGCAAAAAAATTTAATGAATCAAGAAGATTGATCGGAACTGGTGAATAGACAAAAGGTAACCTTTTCTATCTTGATGACATTAACACCACTTGTTTAATTGCTAGAAATGATGACATATGGTTGTGGCATAAAAGACTATGCCATGTGAATTTTGACAACCTGATAAATATAATCAATAAAAGAATAGTAAGAGGCTTACCGAGCATGTCAAAGCACGAGCATATCATGTGCAAAAATTGTCAAAAAGGTAAGATGAAAAATTCTAGTTTCAAGAGTAAAGCCCATACATCTAATGCAATTCTATAATTTGTCCATAGTGATTGATGTGGACCCATGAGAGAAAAGAGATACTATGGAGACAAGTATTTCATTCTCTTTATAGATCATTATACTAGAATGATGACATTTATGTTCTTAAGAGATAAACTAGAAGCATTCAAGATGTTTAAATGGTATAAGGCTATGGTAGAAAAAAAAGTGGTAAGGAATTGAAGTGCTTAAGATCATATAGAGGAGGGGAATTTATTTTAGATGAATTCACTAACTATTGCAATGAGCATGGAATTAAAAGACATGTTTCTGCACCAAGAACACCACAACAAAGTGGAATTGCTGAAAGTAGAAACAAATCAATTGTTGATTGTGCAAGAACACTGATGATTGAGAAAAGCATCACTCAAACTTTCTGGAGGGAAGTTGTCAGTACTGTTGTGTACACATTGAACAAAGTACAATTGAAGAAGGACACAAAGAAGACACCATATGAGATTTGGTATGGTTACACACCCAATGTAAGTTACTTCAAAAATTTTGTTAGTCAATGTTCTATTTTTAAACATGATAGAAATGGAAAGCTTGATTCCAAAAGTGAAGAAGGTATCTTTCTAGGGTATTCCACCAAAAGGAAGGCTTATAAATGTCTTATCATTGAAAGTGAAAATGTTAGAATAGATGAATTTGTAGAGAACAATGATAAGGAAAGCAAAAAAGAACTAGAAGACTACAACGTGTTTTTTTTACACTGAAGAACCTGAGAGTCTACCCAAGCAATAATGTATCAGCCATGAGAAACAAAATATTGCACTCGAGCATCAGTCTACAATTACTAAAAATTAGGAAAACACTCAAGATGATGTTCTAAGCGGTGGAGATCAGAATGAAGGTCGAGATGATGATCAGAATTATGGACAACAAGATGAACCAAAAATTGCCAAGTGTGTCAGAAGATATCATTCACAGAACATATCATAGGAGACAAGAAGGCTGGAATGAGGACAATAAGTAATTCTCTAAACACAAGATGTTTACTTTGTGATTTTGAGCCTAAATTTGTTAATACTACACTTGAAAATGAGGAATGGGTCAGTACTATAAATGAAGAGATAAAGCAGATTGAGAAGAACAATACATGGACACTAGTACCAAGACTAGATGACAAGAATGTCATCGTTACCAAATGGATATTCAGAAACAAGTTGAATGAGAATGGAGAAGTCACAAGAAATAAAGAAAGATTAGTATGCACAAGAAGAAGGTATTGACTATGGTGAAACCTTTGCACCTGATGCTAAACTATAAGGAGTTAGAATTCTTCTTGATTATGTTACATTCAAAGGATTCAAGGTATACCAGATGGATGTCAAATCTACATTCCTAAATGGAATATTGGAAGAAGAGGTATAAATTGAACAACCAGAAGGTTTGTTGATCTAGACAAGATAAATATGGTATGTACACTACATAAAGCCTTGTACAGATTGAAAAAAGCACCTAGAGCCTGGTATGAAAGACTTCACTCCTATCTCATAAGCATTGAATTTGTAAGAACAATTGAAAATAACAATTTGTACTTAAAAGAAGATACCGATGGTAACATTCTGATTGTTGAAATATTTGTTGATGATATTATATTTGGGGGCAATGAAATGTTATGTAAATCATTTTCTAATGAAATGAGAAAAGAGTTTGAAATGTCTATGTTTGGGGAGATCAAATTCTTTCTTGGTCTACATATTATTCAACATGATGCAGGCATATATATCACTCCACCCAAATACATAAAGGAAATGTAGTAGATATTCAAGATGGAAGATTCCAAGCCAATTGGACCACCTATGGCAACTAGATGTAAGTTGACAAAAGAAGATAAATCGAATGAGATAAATCAGACCTTGTATAGATCAATGATTGGAAAACTAATGTATGTTTTTCATACCATACCAGATATAGCACATGTAGTTGAAATAGTTGCAAGATTTTCTGCTAATCCCAAAGAATCACATGTGACTTCTATCAATATAATTTTGAGATATCTAAAGAATACCGAGGACTATGGCTTATGGTATAAAAGAGAAGGTAAATTTGAGCTTCAAGTCTAGACTGATGTTGATTGGGCTGAAAACATAGATGACCAAAAGAGCACAACTGGAGGACCATTTTTCAAGGGTGACATACTTGTCACATGGATCAGTAAGAAACAAGGATGCATCACACAATCCACTGCAAAAGCATAATATGTGGTTGTTGCTGCAAACTTCTCTAATATTACATGGATCAAACAACTCCTGGAAGAT
The DNA here is from genome assembly GCA_018584345.1 of Thuja plicata. Lineage (NCBI taxonomy): Eukaryota > Viridiplantae > Streptophyta > Pinopsida > Cupressales > Cupressaceae > Thuja > Thuja plicata. The sequence goes on along the minus strand of MU224078.1, from coordinate 636,663 downwards.
ATGAATATGAAGATCCTTGAACCAGTGATTATCTATTGTGATAATACCAGTGCAAAAAACATATCAAAGAAACCATTCATGCATTCTAAGACAACATATTTCTATCAAGTATCATTACTTAAGAGAACAAGTGCAAGAAAAAGAAGTGATACTAGAATATGTTCAATCTAAGGAACAGTTAGCTGACATATTTACCAAGCCACTACCTAAAGATACATTTGAGTACCTAAGAAAGAGACTAGGGGTCCAACCCTTATCTATCGGTCAGTATAGCTAACTAGAAGGCTGCATTAGCCCACATATAATCAAAAGATCATTCATGTTGATGCAAGCACATAGATGGACTGCAAAAATACATATGTGCATAACAAGGTACAAATATACATTGAATACCAGAGATAATTTTGGCTAATACAAAGTTGTATTGCTGATGGATAGGGAAATTCAAGCAGTATATTATTAAAAGGTGAAAGGATATACCTTTGGCATGATAAAAATTTTACTTTGGCATTGTTGTCAAAGGGAGAGATTATTTCATTATCAGGGAGAGAGATTCAAATAGAGAGATTATCATTATCCAAAGGGAGAGACTACATATGAAATATCCATCAAAGGGAGAGAAGTAACACGAGGAAGAGAATACATACTAAAGGAGAGATTGATGTCAAAGGAAAAGAAATGATCAAGGAAAGGAATAGTCAAGGTAGAGCACATATCAGAAACAAAATCAGAAGTTGATACATCTATCCAATAAATGGATTAAAGATTAAAGAAGACACTCTGTAAGAAACAATTCTAAGCTATATGATCTTATAGAGAGCCAAACATTTGTATTGGTTATAAAACAAAAAGATTTGGGTGAGATTGCTGAAATACACTTGATATATTTCATATTGTATTAGAAATAATATAGTGTGATAATGTAGTTTGTTTCCATCAATGCCAAAGGGAGATATTGATGAACCACAATTGATTGAATGTTTGAAGATGTTAATTTGATCACTGAAATATAGAAAGGATAATGAAAGACATTAAATCAGTTAATAGATTGTATTGTCATTGATGTATACTTGATATAATTTGATTGGTTATATACAAAGTGTCAAAGACTTCAGAGAATTAGTGAGATAAATATTATTCTTTCAGTAATGCCTAAAAGATCAACATTCACTAAGTGACTACAAACACCAATAGGCAGTGTACCCCAGCGGACAAAGAAACCCAAAAGTAAAGTCATAGTGATGCCCGAGCAAGAAACCCGACAAGCCTTACTGATGACCTGAATCACAAGAATTACCGATCAGGAGAACTTCATAGTGATGCCCGATGGACAGACAACCCCGATAGAGATTCCTGAGGAGAACTGAAGTGTTAACCGAAGCTATCAAAGAGTTAAACACTGAAAAGAACTAAAGTTCAGAAATGACAAAATACTTAGCTGGAAAGAGCTAAAGATAGAGTTAACTAGTTGTTAACATTTTTTTCATTGAAAAGCTAAAACCAGATATAAGTGAAAGATTTAAAGGTGTTTTATTCTAGTTGTCAAGGAGAAATCTACAAGATAAAACTTAAGTAAAGATTTAAAGAAAGATTGGCTAGAATTGCAGATCACGCCAAGAGCAAGAAAATCAAGAAGTGAGAAATGGTGATATAATACCTATAAAGAGAAAAATCTAATTCACTATGAATTAGGGGAGTGTATAGAGAAAAAGGATGCTAGAGAGAAACTGATGAAGAACAAATTCATACAATATTGATCAATCAAGCTGAGGAAAGAGCTAAAGATTTCTACGGACATCGAGCAATAGAGAAGCACAACATCACCAAGAAGAAAGAAGTGGAGCAAATGTATTGAAAAGATACATTGATCCGAAAGGTATTTTGAGCTTACAATAGATCTGAAAATCTGCATGCCTATAGTTGTATATGTGAACATATCATTTACTATTTCATTTTAACCATTGATTCAAAAAGTCTCTTAACTTAGTAGGATTTAACAATCCTTTCTATATTGAGATACATCCCAAGGAGTATCAAAAATTTTGATCATGAAGATAGCATGAGATGTCAAATACCATTTGACAAACTACATAGGGTTTGGTCATATAAGGTAGCATAGAGATGTTAGATATGAAGTGACAAACTATTCTATTTAAATCCTCTAACAAGATCACACCTAACAACGTGTTTGTAACCTTTAACAGGGTTGGCTCTTCACCGAGCTCACTTTAGAAGAGTGAAAATTATGGGTTACCGGTCCCAAGTTGTTTTCCCTTAATAGGGTTTCCATGTTAAAAATCTATGTGTCAATGTGTTTATGAGTCATTACTTTAGTGTTTTGCATTACACATAACTAATTCTGAATTGATTGGTATACACTAAGAAATTTATTGTTTTTCGGTAAATGTAAGACTACTAATCGGTAAACAGTAAGAATAAGGTTTAATAGTGAACTCTGAGTAGCAGTTATTTGTTAAGATTGTTTAAAGGCATTCATCTTGTACAACTGAAGATAACTAGAGGCTTAATATTGTGGTACTAATTTTTTTGGGTTGATTTATTGGAATATTTTTTAGGCCACTGATTCACCCCCCCGCCCTCTCAGTTATTCTAACACTCCAAATAGATTAGTTATTATTGTAGACATAGAGAGATGATCTAATAACAACTTTTTGGGTAGTGAAATACATGATTGAGGTTCAGTTGTGGTTTGATTATGGAATCCTAACTTATGTGAGTATGTGGGGAGTGGTTAATGAATTATCTCATAAGATCAATAACTAGGAAATCATGGAGGGAAAAATCTAGGACCTTGTTGCCTATAATGAAATGGTTAATGCTTTAGCCAATTTTAAGGCTAAGCAATCTCATCTTTACAAGAAAATCCAGGACCTTGTTGCCTATAATTAAAAAAATTATGGACAAAATGACCCTCTCTCTTAACACCCTTCAGTTAGAGCTGCAAGAAAGATAGCTAAATGCATAAAGAGAGAGGATACCATGTAGGTCACTCTCAAAGGAGATGGAGATCTCATGGATGTTGTTGCGAGTTGTCCTCCTCAATGAGATTCCTTCCTTGACAACATGAAGGAGCTCGACGAAGATTGGAAATTGGTTCTGTGCCCCCTGTTTAATTTCTATTTTTGGTTTGTTGTACTAGTTTTTATATTTGTTGGATCTATTTTTTGTCGCTTTCTTGTTTTGTTAGTTAGTTAGTTGTCTGGATTCACTGCTTGTGGATTCTTTTTATGTGGTCTTCTCAAAATTGATGTTACTTTTGTGTTGGGTTCGGTCCCTATCCCACTATAATTAATCTAAACTTATCTATAAATAAAAGAAAAATATAATCTATAATATAGTTTTCAATAATATATAGTAGTTAATATTTATCTTCCAAATTTAAAATGGATAGTCTGCATATCTTAAAAAAAAAATAAAGTAATATCAAACATAATCAAAATAATAGTTTTGAGCAATATAGTAGCTAATGTCTACATTGCATTCTAGTTTGACATGGGCAATTTAAAACGGGTTGTTTGCTTTTGGTTTTGTGTTGAGAGGTTTTCTTTAGATTGCTATTTTTGATATTTTCTCTTTTTAACTTTTAGATTAATGAAAAGAAATACAGAAATAGAACTATCCATATCTAAACAATTATTTGGTACAATTTTAAATTTCAAATATCTATCTCTTTTTTAAATTTCCTTTCTTGACAATATCCTTTTAAAATACTTAATGCCTGTAAACAACAATATATGTCAAGAAATAAGAAAAATCCATTTTTAGCTATAGTCTTTCCTAATAAACTAATAGCTAATTAAAATATAAGAGAATCTTTAACTAGATATAACAAATAGATTATTATATTAGTAAAAGGTGCCTCAACCATTCTCTATAGACATTGCCTTCCAATAAAATATATATGAAGATTGAGGGTTCCACAAAATCCTAATGCGCATAATTTCTATGAGAATGAATATTATTCCAAGTCTCCCAAAAAGTTTGGGACTTGAATTACTTATAAAGGTTCCCTACATATTACACGGTCAAAGTATGTTAGAAATGTTGCTAATGCCCTTATAACATACTCTCTTTATTTATACATGCCAAACATAAAATAAGATTTAAATTTAGGTGAATCAAATAAAAATATATTTTTTATTGTGTGTAATTATATATTATATTATAGCATCCAGTTAGTTTGAGCATACATTATTTTGTAACACTATGCACATTTAGTATTGATAAATTAATTTATTGTGCACAAGTTCAAGATTATTCTCGTGCATATTAATATGCTTATTTGACCACATGTTTGCACATGTATGCCTAGCTTAAGTTTATTTAGTTGAAATTTTTTTGTGTTATAATTACTGAGTTGTTGATGCATTAATGTCAAAGCCTCCATTCTGAAACTCTGGCAGTATCTATTGGTTATTGGTAGTTTTGGTTATGCGAGAGCAGTTTTAGTTATACACAAGAAAGGTTCAACATGAACATTTTTGGTATTCTTGGTATTCGCTGACATTGGTTACTATACTGGTCATGATATATTTTGGTGCATTGGCATGAACTATTCTATCAGTTTTTTATTCTTGTGTGGGCTACAAAGTTCCTATAGATATATAGATAGTTGTGCAAGTTCATCAAATGGTTTTGGTGTTTTGGCTACATCTTACTATGGAAGTCTTTCATCTGATTGTAATAGTTATCTTATATTTTTATTTTTTGGCACTGGTTGTGACATTCAGATGGTTTCGGTAAAATGAATTGTAATACCTTAAGGATGACTTATCTGTGGGTCGACGTATAGTGTGTAATTAGTCTTATGCATGTCCTAGATTTAGGACTGATGCTATGTATTAAATGAATTTGTAATATTCTTAGTATCGGGGTTGTCACCTATTTGGTGGGAAGCTAACATGTGTAAGTTCATATATCAATATAAGTAAACTTCTTTTTATCTAAGGGAGTGAAATATGGTATGTGGATATAACATAGTCGATATGGTTGTAAGTGGCTGATGGGCGTTATATGCAAAGTGGCTATGAATATATGCAAAGAATATTTGTTTTCATGTAGATTAGTTAGTTGATATTAGTGGTGGATTCTATCTCTTCTCATATCTTTTAGTTGTAAGCCTCTGTGTATTAGCAGTGAGCCTGTGTATCAACACCGAGCCTTTGTATCGACAATAAACTTGTGTATCGACAGTGAGCCTTATTGTACTGGAAGTGATTCATTATAAAAATCACAAAACTTGTCTCAACATAATAGGTGTTTTACATCTCATGATAATTAGCTTCTCCATAGTTTTTCCCATCTTGATCTGCCACGTAAAAATCTTGGTGTTGTCTGTATTAGTATTTATGTGTTCTTAATTCTTACATTTATGTGGATATTTTATGTGCTTAACCAAAAAATCTAAAGGTTATAATAGAATTTTTTATGAGCTGACTAATAGAAGAAAATTTTGATAACTAATGTGGGAATTACTGATTCAAACCCCTCTCCCCCCTCTGAGTTATTCATCTTGTGCAACAATAGGTATCATAGATTGGTCCCTTGAGGGTAGAGCTTAATTTCTTGAGGGAGATGTTCGAAGGTTGAACAGATGGAAGGAAAATATTTCACTAAAGAAGATTGAAAAATCATGATAAGTGATATTGAAGATACTAAATCAAAAAATGAGGAATTGAAAGAATACTTGAAAGAAGCAAGTATTTGCATTGAAAAGTTAAGACATCATATTAGGAAATTCAAAGCACAACACAAGGAGGTTAGTCAATAATTAATTGAGTTTAAGGATATAGTTTCTTCTCTAGAAAAAAGACTAAAGGAATTGAATGAAACAAAAGACAATAATACAAATCAGGAACTAGAAGAGAAGATAGTTTCTCTTGAAATGAAGTTAGTTGAAAAGACACAAGAGGAAGAAGGTGGATTAAAGGACAAGACAAAGGATGCTTGGTTAGAAAAAATGAAATTGGGGATGGTAAAGGGGGAATATAAAGAAACAAAATAAAATTTTAATGAATTAACTAGAAAGTGCTGAGAAAAAAATGTAAAAGCTGGAATCAGAATTGAAGAAGCTGAGATACAAATCAAAAGCATGTGAGAGAAAAATCTATCCTAGATACTTTATTTTCTTTTAGAAGGGTCACAAGGATAAAAAAGGATTAGGGTTTATCGGTGAATCCTTAAATCAAATGGATAAAATAAGAGAATATGATGCAAAGCTCTAGGCATTAAGTGAGATCCAAAATTAGAACGCACCTGCAAGAAAGCCACTGATAAGACAACCAAATTCTCAAAGGTATTTATCTTTCAACAGTTCATGTTATATTTCAAAAAAATCTGGTCATAAGGTGGTAGATTGTAAAATGAGAAATGTGTAAGAGATTCAATGCTTCAATTGTTACGAATTTGGCCATGAAGAAAGTCAGTGTAAGAATCAAGGATTAGATCAAGAACAGAAGAATGCAATTCTTAATATCTTTCAAGGAAATTTCTATGCATGTCATAATTTTTGTCACAAGGCTAACAAATGTAGAGATAAATAGATAATATCGAGGAAAATGCATTTGAGTTGTTTCAAGTGTGGTCAAATAGGTCAGTATGATCAGTCATGCAACTCTGTTAGTGTACTCACAAATACTAGATGTGATAATCATATTGTAGAATCAAGGAAGAAGTGCTTGGAATGGAGAAATATATATGAATTTACAAATATTTTGGTTGTACTAGATCCTAGTACTAGCCCTACCAACAACTGAGTTGAGCGGTTGGGCACTATAGAAAACCATAAATGCGGACAATAACGGTCAACTTTTTTCAGAAAGTGTATTTTGTTTCGGGAAATTTTATTGGTTTGGTGAAGGGGATTTGCATTGAATGGTGAATGAATACAATTTTCCAAACAACTCATTTATTACATTCGGACAATATCCTTCCCGATTTTATGCTATTCACTGTGTTGTTCTGTGTTGGGATTGTATTTCCGTTAGTTTTGTAGATTTCAGTGACTGTCATGTTGTATATTACACTTTTAATGTACTTGAGGGAGAAGAAGAAAAAAGATGGACTCAAATCGAGATGCCCCTAGGGTTCCCAAATGTCATATTATATTTGGATGAAACTAGGAAAATTGGATACAACATGTAGTTGAAAGGTAAATTTAAGAACTAAAACTATAGATTTTTAAGTCAATCTCTTTTATTTCCAAATATGTTGGCCCACTTGTTTACATCTATTCACTTGATGTTCCAAATGGTTATTTTATATTGAAATAATAGTCCAAATGGTTTTTTATAATTGAGAATATTATCTACATTTCTGCTTGCTTGCGTACGGGCTATGATATTGCTCAAAATACTTAGTCTTGACGGATCAAGCATTTCCTTGCATTTTAAAATTCAGAGGAAAATATCACGCTTCACAGGATTTGTTTCAAGCTAACAATGTGTTGGTACTCTCAAATTTGGCACAAATTTGGAGTGACGAATTAAAATTTTTATCTAAGACAAGGTGAGTACCCCTGAAAACTCTTTGGAGAAGCCTATTTGAAGTGCAAGTCAAATATGACCTGATGATTTTTATGAGATACCGATTGGGGGATAGGTGAAAAACCTATCATGGCATAGATGTAATGGGTCAAAACTTTTAGATGTCAGTTTTGATGAGTTTTGAAGACGGTCATTTGGAGGTGTTCACTTAAATCTGCATTCTGCATATTTCCTGATTATAGTAAATGACCTACTTTGCATGCTTGCATCTTTGGTTGAATAAAGTTTCATGATATAAGGATTATGCTGAGGTGTTGTAAGAATGAGAGAGAAGCTTTGTTTCCAGTTTTAGACCCCCATGAGTTCATTTGCACATTTTGGACCAAAGTCATTCCATTTGCAATTAGTTCTGATTCTCAGAATGTAAAGTGCAAAATTGCGGAATGACCTACTTTGGGCTCTTACAAGTTTATACCCGATTGAATGCCATGAAAAATTGAATGATCCCATGTATTGTAGGCATGGAAATGTGCTACCATGAATATTTTCAAGCCATGATGAATCTATGTGCCCAATTTTCCAATCTGATTCCGTTTACAGTTTCTAACAGTGTAATGCAGATCAGTTGCACAGTTTTAGTCTAAGGCCTTGTTCGTGATGTTATATCTTGAATACCGTGATTGGTCATATCAAGAAAAGGACACCCTTGTATTGTAGACCAATTTTACTCCAATGATGCCTCAGGAGATTGTTTGACTTGTTTTGAAAGTCAAAACCAGATGTGTTTATTGTTATTTGACAGTGTAATTTGTAGAATTATCTTGAAGAGGCAACTTGGATGTTTAAAATCTTTTGACCTGTTTGGTTTCGTCAGGTGTCACTTTGCAATGTGGAAGAATGTTGACCATGGAACGTGTGTGCCCAGTGACATGTTCCGGTTACTTGATTTCATTAGTTTTTAAGGCCAGTCCCAAAGGCTAGTTGCTGTTATGTGATCATTTTGCAAAGGTATAAAAGTTGAATGATTTTGATCGCCAATTCGATGCTATATGGTATGGTTCCACTGAAAGTTATGTTAGGGTTTTTGGAAGAGGTATGAAGCTATACAGTTGTCAACCAACATAGTAGTCCACATTAAAGATTCAAGTTTCCATCTTCACATCCCTAAGCTCATCTAGCTCAGTTTGAGGCTATCAATAATAGAATAAGCCGGGGCCACCCACCACTACAGGACGTTCTCCTGGGGCCCATCCGACCATCCTTTTTCACCTGTCCTTAACTACCTCGTTAGAACATCCCTAAGTGGATATTTCAAATGAAAAATGAAGGAAGACAACAAAATACATTTGAATTCATGTCCAGGTGGAGCGAAGACTTTTGATCATACAAAGAAGGAAGAGTTGAGGTCACTTGAAGGTATTTCCCCTCTTCCAAATTTTGCAAAGAGGTTGACGAATTTATTCACACACGTCCAGATCCTTCACTTCAGTCGTATGACCTTTCAACTTGGGAATCTTTTGCTAAAGTTGATTTTTTTTACAAACATATTTAACGCCAATTCTGGAGGGAATTGGTCATATGAAAGGACCTGCTGATGAGTTTGATTCAGACACTAAAATAGATCTGGAGGGCAACAAAGGTGCTAAAATCTTGACAGGTAGTTCACCTAACGAAATGAACACCTGTATGGACACAAATTTTGGGTCAGAATTTGAAACTAATATTAAAAATTCTATTGTTGAGCATGTTGATAGATCTTTTTCCAAGGCATCTAATGTGGAGAGAAGACAGATGAGAACAATGCAAACTGCTCTCCTTGTGAGAAACTAAAAAGAATATCACTCGGCTGTGAATCAGCCAGTGCACTACCCCGATGGGCATCTCCTTCCGCGCTATGAAAACTGCTGGGACATGCTCCCTCTCTGCCTCCATTAACACCTTTTTTTCTCCCATAGCGGTCCGCTGTTCCAATTCTCATTCATCCCCTGAGCTTTCCTTTTCTTTCGTTGATCTCGAGCTACAGCATGGGGAAGACCAAAGACCGCTTCATCGCCAAACATTTGGCACGCATAAAGCCAAATTTTACAACCTTTTCCGCAGCCCAAATGCTGCGCAAACACCATGGAGGCTTGCGGATGGTAATTGCGCAGAGCTGGATGGAGGAGGCAAAACATTTTAAAAAAACTGCAATACCAATAGGTAGGTGTAAAGTCAACACCACAACCTTTGCCAACATGGCCCACGCGCATCAAAAGGAAGGAGTTGCGCCAACAAAAGCGTGGAAACAGGGAGCTGCGCTATGCATGAAGAGAGACTGCGCTAAATGTGGAGGCACAGACAAAGGATATGCACAAAGTCAAGGCCACACTGGAGTTATTTGGGAGGTTGCTGCGCTATCTAATAAAAACATAGGCAGCATAGTGAATTGTTTGGTGGACCGTTTGCAAGAATTGTTTGACAAAATGAATCAGCAGGTGTAAAATCAAAATCCACTAATGCCCCCAAAAGGAGAAGTCTCGCGCAAAAAATTGGAAAGAGAAGTACTGCGCAGGGATTTGGGAGACACACGCACTAAATGGAGAAAAGATGTCAATTTCCATGATGGCGTACCCCTTGATTTGCTGAGACGGAATCAATTCACACAAACGGAACCAAGTGTCATGCCTGCTAAAATCACACACGGTACTAGAATTACGGCCAATCTCTGAGACGATGGCTTGTCTGAAGAACACGATCTGAGCATCAAATTCCGACCATATCTCTAGATTGTTCACAAACTTGGTTTTTCCCAAAACTTAATATCTACGCATAGTCCTTAGTTGTTCATAAAAGAGTCCTTGTAAGCCGAATTGTCGAGAGCGACAGGAACAGGGCCATATAGGCGATTGCCGGATACATTAAAAACATTTAATGATAGGTGTCCTAATTTAGCAGGAATTTATCTAGACAAAAAATTGTGATCTAGCTGCAGAGTAATTATCAATGTCAAGCTCGTGAGCTCATTTGGGATGGAAGTAATTGTCATTAAAGTTCAGAAGCACCAAGCAAAGTTCATGGACAGGGGATTTACCAGAAAGTTGCATATAATTGCAGCATTGACACTTGCGAAATGCATGAAAGCAGTATGAAGTATTAAAACAGTGGACCAACGTAAGTACAAACAAGTCCTCTGCAACAATATGGAGATTCATTTTTGAATTTTTAAAGAAATTGCATTATCCCACATGCAGCGTGGGGTGCAACTTTTAGATGTTTAAATAACAAAGCGCTTGGAACGAATGTAAATCAAAGAGCTAAGGCTCATTGGTGAGCCATGGACGGATGGGATGCTCCGACTCTTGGATAGGGAAACCAAAATTTTAATGCGCTACGACAGTCAGCGCAATGAACTGATTCACGAGATGCGAGGAAGTTGTCATTCAGGGATCGCGCCAAGCTAACACATGGCAGGGGTGACAACGGTGCGGTCAGGTGTTGTATAGGTGGTGATGAGGTGGCGACCGTGCATATGAAGGATCTGAAAATGGTACGCTTCCTAATGCCACGTGGCACATAGATAGGTGGCGGGACAGATAGGAAAGATGATGTAAGCACCCAGGTTGACACGTTCCAAGATGATGATATGGCTTGGTGATGATGCAGGTCCAGTAGGGTGATGAGGTGGCCAGTCGGGCGAATCAGGTGGTGCCACATGGCACGTGGGGCCCGCTCAAGTCTGTGCATAAAAGGGATTTAAAAGATCAAAATTTATATATAATGTGCAGACAATAGTCCTGAATTTGAAATATTTAAAATTGTTTGCACGAGAATGTTTAAATGTTTATGGGGGCAATTTTTATCAGAAGTATAGAGTATCATATACTGCCGCAAAGGTCTCGAAATGAAGAATTCATTTTTGCAATCCATTTTGATGCAGGATCAAATCAGTTTGACTGGACTGAAGAAACAATGACTCAGCTTAAATTTGAGAAAATAAAGAAGATATTTCTGCAGATAAAATCAGATTTTGAGAAGTTGTAAAAAGTTCAGTTCAAGATATTTGGGAGAAGGGACAGGTGTTGAAGGGAGGATGAATCTAATGGTTTTTATCTTTCTACTTATGCATATTTCTTCCATTGTTATAGGGTTCCAAATTCTTGGCCTCCAGAGTGACTTTCAAGTTGTGCTTAACTCTAGGAGCTTCCAGTTTCAGTTGGTTCCATTAGGGATATAGTTTGTTGATTGTACTAGTTTTGTATTCAACTAGAATAGAATGTCATTGATCTTTTGCAATTTATTGAAGTGGTACATTCCTGATTGTTAATTTGTATATAGTAATGTGATTCCTCACACTTAATATGAGAATTCCATATTCAAATCTCTCCTTGGAGTCAGTCTTGTGAAGTCTGAACTTTCTGAATCTTTGCATGGAGTTTATCTATGTATGTGTTATCATTTTTTAGTTCTGATCTAGGATCAGATTAAATGATGTTGTAGATGTGCCATAGTTTCATTCAGTTGTCTACAAGAGGATTTCTGTAAGTAGTATTGATTTGGATTTATTGTGTTTATGGCTTGGAATTTATGACAGAAGTTGATTGTTGCATTTTTGAATTTGGTTAAAGCGGATTGCTCAATGGATAAAGCACTAATCATTGAGTAGTATCTTCTATATTCATTGCATATCTGGTTAAGTCTTGGATATGTTATGCATTTTAAAGAAATAAAATCTAAATATCTGAAGGTTTTATGTGGTTTGTGGTTTTACTAATCTCCTTCTCCACTTCAAGGTCGATGTTCAATGGGTGATAAGCCGATCACGTAGTATCTCTCGGTCATGTTGAAGCCTTTGTAAGATTGCAGCTAATTGATGCCAAATAGAGTATTGAAGGCATTGAAGGGTGTTCCCCCCTTGGTTTTGCAGAACCTAAAGCATAGAAGGATGGATCCACATCCTTGTTAATTGGTCCTTTTTAGTCTTGGTTGAATACCGGGAGTTGGCTACAGTTTAAAATGCATCAAAGGGTGAAAGGGTTGTTGTTCAGTAATCACATTGTAAAAAGAACCAACACAATGTTCTCACTTGAGTAGAATAGTACAGATAAAAATTCATCATTTTTTTTTCAGTAGGATTAAATAAGTTTTAATATCTCTAATAGAAGTTATACTCGGTGATACAAGTTATTCTTTGTTAACTTTGCGATACAATTTATTCTTCATTTTGTGTAAGATCTAGTAATTGGTAGTTGTACGACATATTGTTCACTAGTACTTCTTGCATTGGTATTTTTATGTTTTTATGACTGTCCATAACCTATCCTTTAAGGCCAATAAAGTGGTTTTAGGATTCTTCTCTGTAGTCAGAACATTCTCATGCTTTGGAACCTGCAAATCAACATATGTTTTTTCACCAAAGACAATGATGCTACCAACTTTTTCTACTTGGATTGGAAGAGGTTTAAGGGTGAATTTTATTCCCTCCTTGTGCACCATATATTCATTCTTCCAACCATAATGAATGGTCTTCCTTGAAGCCTTCCATGGTCTCCCTAAGATGATGTGGCAACATGTCATGGGAACTATATCACATTGAACCCTATCAAAATAATGCCCAATTAAAAAATCTACATATGCTTGATCCTTAATCACAATATTCTAATCATTACTAACCCAAGAGGCCCTATATGGTCTTCTAATGGGAAATTTCTAGGTAATTTTAACTTATTTACCATCTCACAGGATACTAGATTGTCGAATGAACCAGAATCTATGATAATCTTAAGAACTTTGCCATAATATTTACAATTTGTTCTAAAAATATATACCTTGGGTATATGTTGAATAGGTGACCTTCCCATCAAGAGACACTCACCTTCGTCGGGGTATGCATAATCATGGGTTGTTTCTTCCTCCTCTTGATGTTTACTGTCTTCTTCTCCTTGAGTCAAATGGACCCTCTTGCCATTCTTTTTTTCTTCTCTTTCAGGACACTTGTAGACTGGGTGCCCTTCTTCACCACACTTGTAGAACTTTTCAGGAAAGGTCTTTCCTCTAACACTTCTTTTTCATCCTTTCCAATCTGTGACTTTCTCTTTACCCTTCTCACTTTGTCCTTGGCTTGGATTTACTCCTTTGCCTTTTTTTTGTTTCCCTCTTTAACTTCCTTGCCTCTCTTTCCTTCTTCTAAGCTTGTCTTCTGCCTTCACTTCCAACTTGTAGCAATCTTCAAGAGTCATTGATGTGGCCAAGCTCATTTCATCTTGGATATTGTACCTCATCCATCCAATATATCTATCCACCTTCTCTTCCACATCTTTATCATGAGAGGCTCTGATGTCAAGCTTATGGAATTACTCTGTATACCTTTGGATATCCATGTACTTCTGCCTCAATCCTTGAATCTTTTTGAATAGTTGAACCTTGTAGTCCTCAGGTAGAAATTTCTCCCTCATTTTTTCCATCATTCTAGGCCATGATGTAATCTTTGGTAGAATTTTCTTCTACCTTTCTTCTTGTAGGAAGTCCCACCTTAATAATGCATGACCCTTAAGCCTTTCTTTTTCAATCCTAACCTTATGCTTGTCTTCAATGTCCTCACAGTCAAAGTGGTTCTCAACAGCACTGAACCAACCAAAGATCACTTCCTCATCCATCTTCCTATCATACATTGGGATCTATTCTTTGACTTTGGATTCTCCTCCTTTAACTACCTTAAGAATTTTAACTAGTCTAGCATCCTCAGGATCCAACCTTTATTCATCAGGCTTCTGTACTACTTCATCTTCTTCATCACAAGGGTTTGAACCCCTCTTCTAAACAAGATTGGCCAACGTTTCTATAACTTCTTCCAATATTTTGTTCTTTTCTAATTGCTCCATGACCATCCCAGCAAGCTCCAAGTTTGTCATCTTTGGAGGCATGTTTTGAGCCTCTTCTTCAAACTCCTTAGACTCTGTTCAATAGATACACACCTAGTCTTCCTCCCAAAGCTCTTATTTATCTCTAATACCAATTGATGCAGAGAATAGGGTAGTGGGCTCTTGAAAAATGGATGGATTGAACTTACAAGGGAAATAAAAGGTTCAAACACCCTTCCCCAATGAAATCAATCTGATTTTCAAAGGTTTTTAATGCCACAAGAGACTTAATCCAACCAAATTTAGAAGGAATTAACTTGTTATGGAGTCAAATTTTATGGATTATGTACAAAGTACTTGGATTCTTTCGGGAGACCTAATTGCACTATATTAGGATAGCAATGACCTTCCAAAATTTATAACTCCAAAAACTTTTGAAATACTTGGTAAAAAGATTACGTTTTCAGATACCCATTATCAAGATTGAAAACATATACAAAGCAAGAGGTATGTTTTTTTGGACCATACCTTGCTGCTACAACTTTGAGAACTACAAAATGCATGAAAATGGGCAAATTTCCAAACGAACTATGATGAAAACTTAACCCCGAGACTCCATTAACTCTTGGATAGTGGCTAATTATGTCCTAAAATGAGAAAATTCAAAATGAATTAGGCCTGGACCCTGTTGTGACCTATTCACACCTCACCCATCTAGGATGGGGCCCCCTTTATTTCTCTTCTTGTTTGGCCCTTTTGGCTTGCTTGGTCTTGGTAGCTTTGGTTCCTATCCCTTAGGGTTCCTATTGTTCCAATTGAGAAGTGATGAGTTTCACGTAAGTCTTGGGGAAAGTCTAGTTCCCCTGCCTTTAAGGTTTTAAGTTTGGGACACTTTCAGATTTTGGGTCGTGACAAATTGAATGCCACCCAGAGGAATTTTAGAGTCTCTTGTGGGAATCTCTTTGCACATAGATAAAAGGTGAATTTGAACATTTGAAGAAGGCGCTAAGTGTTGATCAAAGAACATGAAGTATTATGATAAGTGTAAGGTCATCAAGATCTAGGTTGGAAGCGGGGAAGAATTTTGAAAGTGGGGCCAAGGTAGAGTAAAGAAGAAAGGAATATAAAGAACATATGCTCTAACACTTAAAACCCTCCGTGAAGCCCACAACATGATCATGAATGGCGAAGTAATGTTTCAAAATAATGAAGCATGTGGGAAACTCTATCTACAGATAAAATATATGTGAAGAAGAGAATTGTTCCAAGTCTGTAGCCATCATGTGATCCTTGTACCAACTCCACTATGTCATGCAATGCATAAATCCTACTCACGGGCTTATATTACTGGCAAAACCAATCAAAGTGCTTACCTAAAAATATTTACATGCACTCCAAGCACGTTTTCACCCAAATTGAGGAAACAATAAAAGAATGCACTCAGCTCAGTTTTAGATCGAGAAGTAAAATATACACCGTAGAGATACTCAGAAATACCAACATTATTCAATGAAAAGAGCCCACAGTAGAACTCCAACACTAAGGAAAGTTTTAGTTGAAATCGTGAAATTCTCTTTATCATCTCAGAACGTAGTTGCTTCCCATGAGGAAGAGGTCCCAACCAAATGAAGTTTGGAAGAAATTAAAATGAGTAAGATATAGTGAGACATATACAAGCCCATGCTCAACATTTTCTCAAGGTTGAGGGAGATATCACAGGTGAATAGTCTCCCATGAATCTTCAAATGCCAAAGCTCAGTTCACACACCTCCTACGAATATTAAAAAAACACGTAGAGGCTCAGATAAAGCCACCAATATGTTTCAACATGTGGTCGAAAGAATGATATCTCCAAGGATGAAAGAATGAAACAAAGACATTGAATCCCTCTAGAAATCTCAGAACGCATTTCCCAAGCATCTTAACATTGAATTTGTATCAAGATCATTGCAAATACAAATTTGAAAATGAATCAGGGACCTTTTAAAATGTAGATAGCACGTTGAAATTGTACATGTCCTAGTTCTCTTTCATCGCATGAATAAAAAATTTCATATGCCCGAATCCTTTTGGGCACAATTCCACTGTAACAAAGAAATGAATCAAGAGGATAATTCTATCCACCATGGAGCGGATCCCCTTCAAGGTTGAAAGGGTGTCTAAGATCCTATGCTAGGAGCATTGAATCACATTCAAGCATGGGAAGTGACAAGAAAAGCATAACTTTTCCCATGCCTGAGTGTGTATAAAAGGTGATGCACATAGAGTATAGATAAGAATGTTCTCACCCATAGCCTTATCTGCACCCAACTCTATCTCACACAAGATGGAAAGGAGTATGATGACCTTCAGTCACACCATGGACGCAAAGGTAAAAGAGGATGGAAAATCGCGAGAAAGGAGCGCAAGTCAACGCACTCCAAGGATGGTGTTGTCCAAATAAAATCCTTCAACACTCCCAATCCTTGCCCACGCAAGAAGTTGGAGCGTAGAATCCACATGGTCATGGAATCCCCGCCAAGACTAAAAATCCTCCAAAACTCCAAAATGCTTCCAGTGGAATATAGAGCACAAGTCAATGCACTCTGGTGAATGGTCAGCAAGGCAAGAATAATCCTTCACCAATGCAAAAAGTTTCCTCCAGGGATGATGGAGCGCAATTCAACGGAGTTGAAGGAAAGTCAATGCAAAAACAAAATTTGCCATGCAATACAAAGTGCGCTCAAATACTCTTCTGAAGACAAAATTGCATAAGTGAAGGAAGTCTGTCAAAATAAAATAATCCTTCGCTTCCCCAAATATGCCAAAATCTTGAGAAATTTCAAAATTTCAGAAATTTTCTAAATTGAAAATCTCCCAAAATGTGGAAAACTTGAAGATTTTGAAATTTGAGACGAATTGAAAATATTCAAAAAATCCAAAATGCTAAAAAATAGAAAATTCCTTGATCAAAAACTAGAAAAAGTTTTGACAAACGTGAAAAACTAAAAAAATGAAATCTTGAAACAAATTCGCAACGTTTGAAAAAATCTTGAAAATTCTGAAATCGGGCGAAATTTCAAAATTTGAAAAAACTTGGAAATTTGGATAAGATTGGAAAATTCCTCGAAATCTCAAACTCATGGAAAAATCCCAAAAGTGACAAAATCGGGAACTTAGAAAATCTTGGAAAATTCCAAAATTTCAGAAAAATGGAGAAATTTGGAAAATCTTAAAAATTCCAACTCATAAAAATCCAAAACACACAAAAGTTGAAAATTCCAAAGAATCGAAAATTTGGAAAATTTTGAAAAAATGAGAATTTTGGAAAACGTGGTAAAAATTGAAAAAAACCAAAAGTTTGGAAAAAGCCGGAAAGTTGAAAAAGCGAAAACCATGGAAAATTCTGAAAACTCTGGATTTTAAAAAATTAAAAAACCTAGAAGGTGAGAAAATCCTAAATTTGGCAAATTTAGAAAAAATTGAAAAATCCAAAATTTTGGAAATTTTGAAAAAAGTCGGAAAGTCGAAAAAGTGGAAATCGTGGAGAATTCTAAAAACTCTGGATTTTAAAAATTAAAAAACAAAGGCCCCAAGATTTCAAAAATTGGAAATTGGAAACAAAAATAGTTTTTTGGATTTAAATATAATATTAATTAAATATTGATTTATTTAATATTTAATTAATAAAACTTCAAAAATAAAAAAAGTGATAAAGATGAGAAATTATTAATTAAATATTGATTTCTATTTATATTATATTATAAATTGAAAAATCAACAAGTTAATTATGAAATTTGGAAGATTAAAAGTGGAATAAAATCACTTTTTTGAATTAATATTAAAAGATTAAATATTGAAATTTACTCAATATTCAAAGTCAAAAAATCAAAAGGATGGATTAAATCAAAACTTCCTCGTGAATTAAAGCGCTCAGATTGGCAATTTTTTTCAAAAATAGAGAAAAGTAAAGACAAGTGGCGTTTATGGGAAATAATATTTGCCAAAGTTAACAGTTTCCTAAATTTAGCTCTCAATTTTTAAAGCAGCTTTTCAGGGTTTTAGTCTAGATATGAAGACTCTCTCTCATTTTGTCATCACACAAAGCTCGAGAAAATAGGTTGATGAGAGATTTTGAGGAATAGAGAGGATTCGAGTGAATTTTTTCCCAAAAGTTGAGTAAGATTCTTGAGGAGAGAGAAAATTTCCAAACAAGAGGAATTTACTATTTTTGAAAGGTGTGAAGAATTCAAGATTAAAAGTTTTAGAGGAATTTTTTTAGCAAGTTGGTGGAGAAACATGATTTCGTGGAAATGAAAAAAATTTGACCTCTGAATGAAAATTTATCAGATTTTTCAAAATTTCCTCCTTCCTAAGAATTTGGTCTTCTTTTCTTTCTCCTTCACAATTCTTATGTTTGTTTTGATTTTTTGTTTTGCAAGAATGGCAGAGCCAAGAGGTTCTTGCATGACGAGGAAGAAATTGATAAGAATAAACAAAGGAGATTTTCCCAGAATCCAAGATTATTTCGAAGTGGGCAGAGATTGGAGACACTAGCCTCATAGGCCTGGACATGATAGAGTTTCACAGAAGGATGTTTGGGTATCAATTGTTAGGAATAAGGTGTCTCAACCTTGGATAATTCCTATTCTTATTATTTGTTTTGTAAAATGTATTTCTTGCAAATAATGTTGATGTGTCGGCATCTTGAATAGTGTGTAAGGAGATCATGGC
>MU224078.1:579554-617187 GCA_018584345.1 Thuja plicata | reverse complement strand
TGCAATATCTTTGTTAAAGTAGTTAACGAATCTATTCAGTTGTAAGGATTTAAAAGAATTTGCATAATACTTTCCTATAGAGATTAGCGTAGGAAGCTGTTTCCGCACCTGAGTTTCCTTACATCAATATCATCAACTAACTAATTTAACCACCTAAATTGTGAATAGTGGAATTGTGGCCGCAGCTGGCTTTGCTCCAGCTTTTCAGCATTCCGAGCTGATTATGGAATGCGCCAGGAACTTCAATTTAGGAGATAGAATAATCAAAGATTCTGATGGAAACATCAATGCAGACCTTTCTCCACCCGTAATCGCGGAGGCAATCATAATCCCTTATTCCAGGAAATTGGTGTTGAAGACAAAGCAGCAGGCACATAGAGTTTTTCTACAGGAATTCAATACTGTGACAATGTCATAAATGATAAGTGGTTGAGAAAGAATAGATCCCACCATTCAAAATTACCAAAGGAGTTGGTTTGGTTGGATTTCCACAGGGAATACAGTGACTTGATCATGATGCTAACAAGAATCTTTGGCATGTCGCATTCCTACCTGTTTGAGTCATGGATGTGGTACTTTGTTGAGCAAGTAGTTGAAGAGCACAATCACATGGACTGGGACGGAATGATCAGTGAAAACCTTAGTGAACAGTTGGCAAACCTCGAGAAATCATAGAAGTTTTATATGAGATCCTATATTATATATATGTTGACATGGAATACGAGGTATGAAGGATTGCGGTGTAGGGGAGCAATCAGAAGTGGCACTTCATGACTGAAATTTCATGAGTGTTACTCTTAGTTGCATATTCAAGCCATAGTTGATTTTGTCTGGGTCAATGATGCCTTCACAATGCAAATTGTGAGGAATTTGTAGAAGAAGTTGCACATGAGATTATCTCACGGAGCATTGAAGCTAGTGGAGGAATACATATCCTGGTTTACTTAGTTTCCCACTTTCTCCTATATCAGAGTGCAAGGATTTTTGGTAAAACCATACAAGCTTCCAAGATATCCTACTGACAAGATGGTTCTGTTGGAACTTACTCGGCAACTAAAAGTGTACAAATGGATTCAGAAAGGAAAGAAGAAGTTGGGATTAGATTTCCTGATTTCCATAGGAGAAGATCAAGCTTATATGTGCTCATGTATAAAGGTGGCTAAGAGATCCCATGATGAGTTACATTTCTTACATCTACCATTATACATAGGAAGATTAGATTTGTATCCCTATAATTAAATCAAGTCGATGGCAGAAGCAAGGTATCAACATTGGACACACCTTGAAGATTAGGAAAAGGATGCGCTCCAAATTGCCCCTAAACATCATCAGAGCTCACAAAATCTATCACATACCTGATCAGATGGAGGAAGATTCAAATGTGATTCAAAAAAGGTATACTCCAGGAAAAGAAAAGGTTACTCATCCCTATGACTGGCAAAGAAAGGAGATTTTAGATCTTGATATTTTGGTAAAACCAGTCCTGCACTTCACAAGGTGGTGGATTGAGTGACAACTTGGTAGAATGAGTGTACCAAAGGGGGACTGTACATACGTGTTATTAGGGAATCAACCACTATGGGATGAAATACCATATAAAACTTCAGGAGAAAGGATTGAAGAAGGAGAAATTTTTTCAAGGAGTGTAGAGCACAGAAAAGAAAAGAGTATTTCTCAGGAAACACACACAAAGAGGAGGTTGGATCTGCATATTGAAGAGCCACAACAGAAGAGACCAAGAGTTGAGGAGATGCCATCCTCACCTAGCCAAACTCCAAATGTGCAGGAGATAGGTAATTTTTCCAAACAAGAAGTAGAAGCAAGTAGGGTGAGAGCTAAGCAAGGACAACAACACATGCCAAGGTTAGTTCAGGATAGATTGAGCATTAACACCAATGACGGGTTTGCACTAGAAAAATGAGGGAATAGGATGTTACCACTGAGGAAAGTCTTGGTTTTTTCTTCAGAAGGATAATAGAAGAAGAGATTCCTATGATCGAAGAGGAGATTCCCCCGATAGAGACACCAGCCCCAGAGGTGATGGCAGAAATTCTTGGAGATAAAGAAATTGACACAAGAGTGATGTAGGGACAGAAGAAAATGGTAGTTCAGAAGGATCAAGGAGCTGTCATTCCAGAATGGGAGAGCGAGAGGCTCCAAAGAAGTCAGGACAAGGAGGTTGAACTGGCTTTCAAATTACAGAAAATCATGAACAAGGTCAACCAATCACATGAAAAAGGAAAGGCTAAGAGGTTTGCAAAGATTGTCAGAGAAGAGTGTGGGTCCACAAACCTTCAGCTTGCAACACTGGCTGTGGACAAAGAAAAGGATCCAATTGCTTCATATGAATATAAGGTGGCCGAGTTTGATCTAGGTCATGGCTCCTGAGAGCAGGTATTGGAGGAACTTGATGATTCTACACAGGCGGTTAAGAACAAGATGAGGAGATTAGAAGAGAAATACCAGAGGAAGAAAGGAGAGATTAGAGAATTATGTGATTACATCAGCAGTCTACCTTATCTAGTAAGGGAAGAAGGTCCATCTTTTCTTCCTTTTCCAGTTATTCCAAGTGAGGTAGTAGAAAGTATAGATAGAATCAAGAGAAAATCTCAAGGGGCAGAGGCTTGGGGTAGAGGCTTGGATCGAAGGCATCCCAAATGAAGCCCATAAGCATGCTAAGGACTTGGTATGAGTTTAAAATAGGGAATTGACCATCCTTTCCCATATTGAGTGCATAGAGGAATCGTGGGAGGATGAGCATATCTATTAGGATGAGATGATCATGGAATTTCTAAAGTTGATGGAGATGCCCAGGCATGTGCTAGTTGACCATGGGATCATTAAAGAAGGAGAAGCATATGATTTCACCTGATGGTAAGGAGCAGTGCTCATGGCCAAAGAAATATTTGGGTATTTCATTGAGGAATCTTCTCGATTGAAGGGAATAGCTGAGAACATCAAGCAAGAAAGCTCCAAAACTGTCGCATCACTGGTATCAAAAAGGTTGTATGAAAAGGAGATAACTGTAGACAACCTAAAGAGTAAATTGGAAGAATTATTTTGATTGAATTTCTTCACGAGGGATGATTTCAAGAAATTCTCCACCTTCTTGAATGATATGCACACTGCTCAGGATTTTTTGCCAGAATGGGAGGACAACTTGAAAAAATTTGAACGAGCTATGGTAGCTTTGGAATTCAAGCAAGAATCAGCACCGTGCATAAGTATAGATGAGTTAGAAGCAGTATTGCAAAGATTCTAGGTATTCAGGCAAAGTGGTCAAAGGTAGATTCCATGGTGGAGATGTGTTTAATGCATAGTGGGTAGACTTAGTGGTCATTTATTGCACCCCCACTCTCCTTCTAAGCATTCATGCATAATGGGTACTTATTTCCCACTATGGTAGTGGATTCCTTTTTCATTAAGGTAGATTTCTTCTTCTTTTCCCTAACCCTAATTAGGGATGAGGTGGCATGATATGGGCCATCGATTATTGTTTGATTCGGGCCACTCATTGTATTCAAGGACCTATATAAAGGCCTCACTTCTCATTTGTAAGGAGCGAATTTTGAGATTGTTGCTAAAGAGCTACTGAGATAATAAAGTTTTCATTTTTGGTTACATGGTGAATACTTGATGTATTTTAGTGCTTGCTTGGTTTCATAATTCCCTCAGTTAGTTTAGATCTTTTGGATAAAGTTAAATGCAGTGTTGTGATTGCAATGATAAATATGATGTTGTTTTGATAAGTTCCTTTTTTCATAGTTTTGATGTTTTACTGATTGTAAATCATTGTGCAAAGTTAGTGTGAACCTCATTCATGTATATGCTTAACTTTTGTCATTCGCATACATTGTTCTTAATGATTGTGTTCGTGGTAGTATGAAAATCCTCTACCTAAACATTTAAGATTGGACCGGTTCTCATGTAGTTGTAGTATAACTTGGCGAAGTGAAACCTGGTTATTGGGAATGTTTCGACTAAATTATTGACCATTGCTATCATTGGTCTTAGATATAGATTAAAATTTTTGAACCCTACTTCCTTTTTCTTTCTGCATATTCTGAAAATTCCCAAAAAAAGTGTTTCATTACAAATATTTCAAAACTGAAAACGCAAGGCCCCTTGTGATATTCAAAAAATCAAATTTACCACAAAGATCATCCATGGTCAAGACCTTACACAAAAGGAACCACGGAGTGACCTATAATATCTTCTCGCAATCTTAGCATATACAAAACTTTAATCAAGAGAGGATAAGATACCTCAGTGTTTTGTTCTACTGTTTGGTGGGTCATAAAACACACATCAATAAAAATTGGCACTAGAAGGAGGGATACACAAGTATTTAAAAGATTGCGGATTATGATTCAAGATGGTACTACCACATAGAGATGTCATACCTATCCTGTAGCCAAATCTCAGATTCAAAGAGAACCAAGAAGACATCATCGCATGATTGAACTCTCTCTCCTAGAAAGTTAAGAAAAGTGTAGTGGGGTATATGGGAGTGAATTTTGTATTAGAAGAAGAAGAAGAGAGAGCTCAAAGGATTGAAGAACCTATTCAAAGAGCATTAATCATTTAGCTTCTAGTGCTTGTCAGAAGGAATTAAGGAATATTTCACATACTGGAGTGCATTAACTCATTCTTGCCTGAGGTACATCAAAGGATTTTAAGATCAACTCTGTGAGTGAAAGAATTACAAGAATTAAAGTTTTATCCAAAGCCTAGGTGAGGCAAGAAAGAAGCATCTACAAGTCAAAACTCACCAAGTGTAGGCAATCTCACGAGGCTATTTCAAACTCCACCTTCATAGCGTCGAGTGCAAGAAACTGTTCATGTGCAACAAGGATTAAATCAAGAATGAGCTACACAAATTCAACAAATAATAGTTCAGATACCCATACAAGTAGTTGCTCTTGCATCCATTCAACAACAAGTTCCAACAATGGCACAACAACCATGGCATCCTCAGAATGTTTTGCCTCTCACGACATTTTCTTCTTATCACAATATGCCAAAGAATCCAGAGCATTTTTGTTTTTAGTTCTTTGTTAATGACGTCAACCACATTGTTGATGAGCATATTAAGATTTTCAAATATACCCTTCAAAAAAAAAATGTTCAAGAAGAGGATGTTGCTTGCAGGCTATTTCCCTACTCATTGGGGGAGGAAAAATTTTACTGGTACATCAATCGGCCTTCGAATTCAATCTCAACTTGGAAGGAATTGAAGGATTCTTTCCTTGGGAAGTTTAGATTTCCAATCACTCCACTAGAGTTTCATAGACAGTTCATTGAGAAAATAAGGCAAGAACGTGAGCCAATTGGTGCCTTCAATAATTGATTCCAGAGGGCCTATTCAAGATTGTGTGATCCCTACCGCATGGGTGAGGATGCAACATGACCTATTTATTATGCAACTATAGACTGCTTCACCGCCATGTTTGTCCAAAAGAATCATCTTCCTCTTGCTAATTTGATTCAAGCTTATGCAGAGGCTAAGAGAGTAAGTTTACAGTCACCAACAACTGCTACTGGAGTGTCAAATTTATTTGGGAATCCTAATTCTTTGAATCAAGGAATGATCAACCACACACATGCTCTTAATCATGTTCCTATTCCTTCCAATTGGTTAGTGCTGCATCCAAGGGCCCCTATGTCTCAGGCAATGCTAGCACAACCTATATATCTCCAGAACATGACAACTTTGACAAGGACTCAAGAAGAAAGAGAAGAGATGAGGGATCTGATAGAGAAAGTAAAGAAGTTATCCACTGAGGTCACCTACCTCATAAATCAGAATAATCAATTGCAGAATCAACAAAGAAATTTCTAGTCACATCAAGATAACAATCGAGGATATCAAGGGAATCCTCCAGTTCACTAAGAAAATCCTCAAGGATATAATCAGGGATACCATGATAATTATTCTGGATATAGAAAAAATAATCAAAATTATCAAGAGAACAACTTTGGGAATTGTAATAACAACCAAGGAAACAAAAGAATATCATGGAACACAACTCCAGATAATGGTCATGAATCCTCGCCATTAGACAATCCATCAGCTGTTGAAAACTGACCAGCAGATAAAGTTTTCCTAGCCAAAGAAATGTTGTCTAGATGGTGTCGATTTCATGAAACAAATAACCATTATGAGTTACAATACCAATAATTTCAAAGGGCTACCAACATTTTCAAAGGAGAAGTAAGAAGCACTACTGCACCTGAAAATCATCTGCCTACTGGGTATGAGTTTGTTCCTTCACCAAGGTATGACCAGGTACTGGTCTTTGATGATTTCACGTTTCCTCCTCTTGATGTACAAGATTACATGTCAGTGAAAAATAATCAGAGATTCCCATCGACATCAGCCAATAGTCCTATGGAGGTGCCCATGTGTCAAGTTCTATGAGGAAATCAGCCTCCACATGCATTCCTGAATGAACCATTGCATAGGGATGGCTTTTCCTTCCCTCTGTTATACAATAATGTCCTAGTAGAGGGAGTAAGTGAAGTACATGCATTTCAACAGACTTTTGTAAATGTGACTCTTAAAACATTTCAAAGGAATTATAGAAATCATGAACCCATGACAACATCAACTCCTCCAAACAATTTTTCCATGCCTCCGCATCCCAATGTGAGTAATGTACTGATTCCTCTAAGAGACTCACCTGAGTATCGACCATCATGTGGTTCACAAGTTGAAAGAAGGCAACTGACAGCAACGAATGCTCCACAAAATGAAAGAGGAATAATTACTACACAATATACTGCTCATCATGGAGAAACGAGACAGAAAGAAAATCCTCCCAGGGAGGAATTCAAGAGGCTGATCTCTTTCATGCTAGAAGAATTCAAGAAGAGCAAAGCTAGTCTACCATTATATGAATTGATGAAAATTCCAAAAGTTAGAGAGACCTTATTGGGAAGTCTAAACAATGTTGCTCCCAAGAACATTTTGCAAGGTGTGTCACATCCACCTAGCACCAACCCCAACAACCCTTAGTCTGGTTTTGCACAGAATACCAATGTTGTTGATGATGTACAACCAAATGCATCTGATGTACACCAAATTCCTCTAGGCTTCATTGGAATGCTACAAAAAATTTCTGATGACCAAAGGGTCATGTCAGATGGAGTCATGTCACAAAGTGACCCTGTAGCTAAGGGAAAAGAGATAAATGGAAATACAGATGCTCCAAAAGAATAAAGAATGAACCAGAATAGATATGATTCTTCACACAGTATGAAGAATGAAGAATTTAATCCAAGAGAACAAAATCCTGTAGTTTTATATCAAGGAAAAGAGGAGCCTTCCTTGTTCCTCATGTTAGTTAGAATATTTGGCAAAATGTTACATAACTACTTGATAGATTCTGGTGCATCTGGTAATGTAATGCCCTTGGAAATTTGTAGAAATTGGGATTGATCTGAAATAGACAGACAAGAAAGTGACGCAACTAGATAAAACTAAAGTGCCAGATGTGGGAAAATTAAATAACATTCAAATGCAACTTACTTCAGATCCACGAATCCAAAGTTGCATTGATATATCCATCATGGACATTCGAAAAGGATATGATATGCTTTTAAGAAGAGATTGGGCAAGAAAGTTGAACGCATACATAGCTACTAAATTTTCTCATATGTGGCTACCATGGAGAGGAATCCCAAATCTAATCAAGATAGAAAGTACACCTAGGCTATGACTGCTAATAAGTGAATACGATGGAGACAGTGAGGTTTTATTCATGGAAACAACTTTGGGATCATATGTGCCCAAAACTGGAGAAATTTTGATGTTACAAGGTTATAATCAAGGAGGATGTCCAGACGTGTTCCCCAAGTTCACTGAAGCCCATGTTGATAATGATCCAAAGCCAAATTTTAATGATGGGATGTTTGAAAATTTTAAGAACTTTGTCCTAAGGAGTGTGAAGCAATAAGTCAAATTGGGCAAAGATGCTTGCATTCAATACCTATTGTTACCCAATTGGTGCATAATTCACAATGATTTCAACTCATAAATTTCATACACAATGTGTAAAGCCGCAATTTCCCAAGTGTCAAAGATGGTTCCCCAAGCATCAATGATTAGAAATTTTGGAGAGATCATCAATGTTGAAAATTCACCGCATGTAAATTCACCGTATGTGATGAGGCCACAACATCAAGAAATTGGAGAAGATAAAGATCAAAGTTTCCAATGAAACCATGATGAAGAAATAGGCGAACGGGGATCTAAATCCTCCCAAGCACAATATGATGATCAAGCATGGACACTATCATTTGATGGATCTAAGTTGAAGAAGGGAAATGGAGCATGCATTGAGCTGGTCAGTCTAAATGGAGAAACATATTTAGCGGTACACATATTGCACTTCCCATACACAAACAATGTCACTGAGTATGAATCATTAGTTATTGGATTGTTTCTTGCTATCGAAAAGGACACTAGGATCCTGCATACACATAGAAACTCAGGCATAGTGGTTGGATAAGTTCAAAAGAAATATGCATGCCATGATAAAAGGTTGGGTCTCTACCACAATATAGTTTGGGAATTAATTGAAAGGTTTGACGTTTTCAACATTAAAAGAATATGTAGAGAAAATAATCCGGTGGCAAACTCACTAGCCCAATCTACAAGTTCGTTGGAACCATTGGCCATGGAATGTGTGAAGAAATTCATAGTTGAGCTAACATCAACACCCTCAATCCCTGACAATGTTACAAATTTCTAGGCGTGTGAAGATGATAAGCATATCCTCAATTTTTTTATGAGTTCGAGGGTATTTTAAGCACAAGTCATTGATGAAGGAGAACAACAACAAGCACAATTTTAAATTGATGAAATCATGAATTTAAGGACAAACACCATTCCTAAGGGGATGATAGAGTTGGAAAGAATTTTTTTCTGATAGACTGAGTGCCCTCAAGTACCAAACATCTGATGGAGGTGAATGCGAAAAGGTAAATATAGGAACAGAGGAGGATGTCAAGGATGTTTTTATTGGGAAAGTCTATACTCTGGAAGAGAGAGAAGGCATCCTAAATTTGATGAATGAATTTCTAGATGTAATTGCATGGGGATATGAAGTTCTAAAGACATATGATACATCGCTCATCACACATACAATCCTGCTCAGTCCAGGTAGTAAACCATTTCGACAAAGACCGAGACTGATAAATCCAATGTTGGAACCATTGATCCAGCAAGAGGTCAGGAAGCTACTTTTGACATGGATTATCTTTCCAATTAGACACTCAACATGGGTCACCAACTTGGTTCATGTTAGAAAGAAAAATGGAGAAATAATATTATGCATGGATTTCAAAAATCTTAATAGAGCTTTAGAGAAAGACAATTATCTGGTGGCATCCCTAGATGAAGTAATACAAGTTGTGAATGAGTCTCAGATGATGTCATTTTTAGATATCTATTCTTGATATAACCAAGTAATGGTGGAGGAAGAAGATAGATTAAAAACTTCATTTACAATAAATTGGGGCACATTTTCTTATAGAAGAATGCCCTTTGGTTTGGTCAATGATGGAGGCACCTTCCAAAGGGCCATGGACTAAACCTTCAAATATCTAGTTGTGAAATGGATCATTATATACATGGATGATCTCACTGTGTTTTCCAGACATAGAGAAAACTACATAAATGATTTGCAAATAATTTTTCAGAGATGTAGAAGATATGGTATATCATTAAATCCTAAGAAATGCATGTTCACTGTCACCAAAGGAAAACTATTAGGTCATGTGATCTCTGAACACAAAATATCAATTGACCCTGAGCGCATTGAAGCCATCTCCAAGATTAGCCTACCAGCTAGCCAGAAAGAATTAAAGTCATTCTTTAGAAAAATCAACTTTGTCAGGAAGTTCATCACCAGATTCACCGAAATAGTTAAACCATTAAATGATATGTTGAAGAAAGGTGCAAAAACAAATTAAACACCAACATCAAGGAGAGAATTTGAAGAAATCAGAGAAGATATTGTGGATGCTCCTATCTTGGTCAACCCAGATTACACCAAACCATTCTACATATATTCCTTTTCTTTAGAACACACATGTGCAGCTATCCTCACTCAGAGATAAGAAGAGAAAGATGAGCGTCCTATTGCATTCATGAGTTCCCCACTTAAGGATGCAGATTTGAGATATCCAAATGTTAAAAAACAAGCCTATGCTTTGGTGAAGGAAATAAAGAAATTTAGACATTACATTTTGAGAACAAGAGTGTACGCAATAGTTCCTGATTCTGTAGTAAAAATCTTGTTAATGCGGAATAAGTTAGGAGAAAGAAGAGGAAAATGGATAAACATCATTCAGGAATATGACATGAAAATAAAGCCAATGAAACTAGTTCGTGGGCAATCTCTGACATAAACAATCGCTGTGACTAGACCTGGATTAGTACTACAAGTGTATGTATTAGAAGAAGTGTTTCCAGATGAATGGTATGATGAAATTGTCTACTACTTGTTGAATCATAAGTCCCCTTCGCACATGAATCCAATAGAAAAGAGAGCATTAAGAATGAAAATTCAACATTTTATTTTAGGGATTTCTATTGTATAGGACAAATCCTGATGGAATCTATTTGAGATGTGTCGATAGGGAAGAAGCATGACAAATTATTGAGCACTTTCATAGTAAACATGGGACAAGTCATGGAAGCAGTCTGGCTATAGCCCATTAAATCTGAAGGGCGGGATATTATTGGCCCACATTATTCAAGGATGCTCATGAACATGTGAAAACTTGTCACACATGTCAAGTAGCTATTGTGTGTGAAAGAAATCCTGCCATGCCATTACAACATGTTATTGAAGTAAAGCATTTTGCTAAGTGGGGGTTAGACTTTATTGGTCTGATTAATGCAACTTCTTTAGGAAAACAAAAAGTATAACCTAAATGTTATAGATTGATGCACAGGGTGGTTAGAGACCCAAGCTCTTAAACAATGCACAACTTATGTGGTCATCAATTTTCTTGAAGACAACATCATTACTAGGTTTGGATGTCCACACGCCTTTCTGTGCGACAATGGTTCTGGGTTTACATCTTTGAAGTTTTCTAACTGGGCATTTGACTATGGGATAACATTAAAGTTCTCATCAAAATACTATCCACAAGGAAACGGATGGGCCAAATCAATGAAAAATAATTTGTTGAGTGTCGTCAAGAAGTTACTAAACAAAATCTGAAGGATTGGGACACACAATTAAGATTTTCCCTTTGGGAAGACATAGTAAGAAATACGAACTCTATAGGGATGTCTCCCTATTAGTTAGTTTATGGGTACGATCAAGTCTTCCTAATTCAGTTAAGGATCCCAACATTACAATTTATGGAAGAGTACATGGAAGGAGATGATAGAGTGCAGACATGTCTAACTCAATTACTGAATTTAGAAGAGAGAAGAGATCAAGAAATTGAAAATTTTGCAAAGCATCAGGGAGTAGTCAAAAGATGGTTCAACAGAATGGCTAAAGTCAAGGAGTTTCAGATTTCAGATTTGGTTCTCCGTTGGGACAAGGCCCATGAGAAGAGAGGTGAACATGATAAGTTTGACAATTTGTGGAAGGGCCCTTATAAAATTTCTAAAATACTTGGAGATAATGCATTTAAGCTGAAGACCATGATAGGAGAGGAAGTCTTGTTTCCCATCAATCAAGAATTCCTCCAGCATTATTACCAACCCTAGGTTTTCTTCTAGAAGCCTTGTACATAGCTATTCTAGGTTTCCCTTGTGTTCTTCATTTTGGTTTCCTTGTTTTTCTTCTTTCCTATTATGTCTTCTTTTGTAGTTTAGAGGGGTTTTTTGGTTTGCTTCCCCTTTCATTTATTTCCTGTTGGTTTTCTCCCCCCCATGGTATTTTTTCTTTGTCGTAGTTTAGGTTGTTTTTTCCTTGTTAGTTTAGGGTTTGTTTCCCCTGAGTTTGCTTGCTCGGGGGGTTTTGGTTTTCTTTCCCTTGTTTTTGGTTTCAGGTTTTGGTTTTTCCAAGTAGCTTGAAGGATTGGAGTTCTCATTTGAGAAAGGGTGTTGTGTGTTTTTTTTAACTTCATCTAGAGGTCCCACTAGGTCTTGTTTATTTCATTTCTTGGATAACTATTTATGAAGAACCTTTGAAGTTGAGGTTGTATGTCTTATGTTTATCATGGGGTTGGAAACTGAACTTAACTTAGAAGGTTAATCATATAATGTGTCTCTACACTTTAACTCTGAGATTGTTATATCTTTCACACCTAATCAATTTCTCTGAGTCATTGAACATTCTTTGGGAGAGGTTATGGCTTGGAAAATTTTTAAAACCTTGCTTTAGCATCACTGTAATTCCCTAAACCATAGTGGGCTTCACTACTCATGAGCCAAGAAAAAGGAAAGAAATGATATATCAAAAGAAAGAAAGAGAAAAGAAAAGAAAATTGAGGTAAAAGATCAAAATATTGGCTTTGGGGATACGCGGACATCTCTATAGGTGTTCAAAAGATAATTCACCTAAAGTAGAGAGATCTCCATGGGATTACAACAATAACCTTATCGGGGCTATGGACACCTGACTCGCAGTGAGGCAATGTGGAGGATGCTTTTGGAGTCAAGAGGAATGTATAACTTGTCATGACTAATCTTGAGGTTTCCAAATGGTCTTTCCAAGCGGGATTAATGCATTTGCACACACATTGACAATTACAGACTGAAGGTGTTTTAATCCAATATATATGATTCTCCCCCCTTTTGATTTTGTTTTCTATCTCTTCATGATGGCATAGTATAGATTCACCAAGAATTCTGAGTTTGAATTAATTTTTTTATCCTTGAAATGTTTTCAACATTTCTTTCGTGGAGTCGCCAGATGTTGTGACCTATTCACACCTCGCCCATCTAGGATGGGACCCCATTTCTTTGTCATCTTGTTTGGCCCTTTCACCTTGTGTGGTCTTGGTAGCTTTGGTTCCTATCCCTCAGGGTTCCTCTTGTTCTAATTGAGAAGTGATGAGTTTCACCGAAGTCTTGGGGAAAGTCTAGCTCCCCTGCCTTTAATGTTTTAAGTTTTGGACACTTTCTAATTTTAGGTCCTGACAAATTGAATAACATCCAGAGGAATTTTAGAGTCTCTGGTGGCAATCTCTTTGCACACAGATAAAAGATGAAGTTGAACAATTGAAGAAGGGGCTAAGTTTTGATGAAAGAACATGAAATATTATGAGAAGTGTAAGGTCATCAAGATCCAGGTTGGAAGTGGGGAAGAATTTTGAAAGTGAGGCCAAGGTAGAGTAAAGAAGAAAGGAACATTAAGAACATATGCTCTAACATTTAAGACCCTCTGTGAAGCCCACAACATGATCATGAATGGTGAAGTAATTTTTCAAAATAATGAAGCATGTCGGCAACTCTATCTACAGATAAAATACATGTGAAGAAGAGAATTGTTCCAAGTCTCTAGCCATCATGTGATCCTTGTACCAACTCCACTATGTCATGCCATGCAAAAACCCTACTCACAGGCTTAGATTGTGGGAAAAACCAATCAATGTGTTTACCTAAAAATTGTTACATGTGCTCCAAGCACTTTTTCACCCAAATGGAGGAAACAATAAAAGAATGCACTCAGCTCACTTTCAGATTGATAAGGAAATCATACACCATAGAGATACTCATAATTACCAACACTATTCAATGAAAAGAGCCCACAATAGACCTCCAGTACTAAGGAAAAGTTTAGTTGAAATCATGAAATTCTCTTCATTGTCTCACAATGCAGTTTCTTCACAAGAGGAAGGGGTCCCAACCAAATGAAGTTTGGATGAAATTAAAATGAGTAAGATATAGTGAGACATAAACAAGCCCATGCTCGATATTTTCTCAAGTTTGAGGGAGATATCGCAGGCGAATGGTCTCTCGCAAATCTTCAAATTCCAAAGCTCAGTTCACATGCCTCCTACGAATAGCAAAAAAACATGCAGAGGCTTAGATAAAACCACCTATATGTTTCAGTATGTAGTCAAAAGCATGATATCTCCAAGGATGAAAGAATGAAATGAAGACATTCAATCCCACTAGAAATCTCAGAACACATTTACCAACCATCTTAACATTGAAGTTGTATCAAGAACATCACAAATATGAATTTGAAAGGGAATCAAGGACCTTTCCAAATGTCGCTAATACATTGGAATTGTACATGTCCTAGTTCTCTTTCATCGCCTCAATAAAAATTTACATGTGCCCGAATCCTTTTGGGTATGATTCCACTGTTACAAAGAAATGAATCAAGAGGAGAATTCTATCGACCACCGAGCAGATCTGCTTCAAGGTTGAAATGGTGTCTAAGGCACTATGCTGGGAGCATTGAGTCATGTTCAAGCATGGGAAGTGACAAGAAAAGGATAAATTTTCCCATGCCCGAGCATGTACAAAAGGTGTTGCACACAGAGTATAGATAAGAATGTGCTCACCCATAGCCTTATCCTTACCTGACTCTATCTCACGCAAGATGAAAAGGAGTATGATAACCTTCAGTCACACCATGGTTTCCAAGGTAAAAGAGGATGGAAAATAATGAGAAAGAAGGAGCGCAAGTCAATGCACTCCAAGGGTAGTCTCCTCCAAAGAAAATCCTTGAACACTCCCAATCCCTGCCCCGGAAAGAAGTTGGAGTGCACAATCCACTTGGTCGTGGAATCCCCGCCAAGACTAAAAATCCTCCAAAAATCCAAAATGTCGCCGTGGAGTATGGAGCACAAGTCAATGCACTCTGGGGAATGGTAAGCAATGCAATAATAATCCTTCACCATTGTGAAATGTTGCCTCCAGGGATGATGGAGTGTGTTTCAACGGAGTTGAAGGAAAGTTAAAGCAAAAAAAAAATTCCATGGCATACAAAGTGCACTCTAATACTCTTTCAAAGACAATTGTATATGTGAAGAAAGTCTGTCAAAATAAAATAATCCTGCACTTCCCCAAATACGCAAAATCTTGAGAAATTTCAAAATTTTAGAAATTTTCTAAATTGAAAATCTCCCAAAATATGAAAAAGTAGAAGATTTTGAAATCCAAGACGAATTGAAAATATTGGAAAAATAAAAAATGCTAAAAATAAGAAAATTCCTTGATAAAAAATAGGAAAAGTTTTGACAAACGTGAAAAACTCAAAAATTGAAATCTTGGAAGAAATTCGCAACATTTGAAAAAATCTTGAAAATTCTAAAATCGAGCAAAATTGTGAAATTTGAAAAAACATAGAAATTTGGATAAGATTGGAAAATTCCTCAAAATCTCGAACCCATGGAAAAATCTAAAAAGTGAGAAAATCCAAAACTTAGAAAATCTTGGAAAATTCTAAAATTCCTGAAAAATGGAGAAATTCAGAAAATCTTTAAAATTCCAAACTCATGAAAATCCAAAACTTGGAAAAGTTGAAAATTTGAAAGAATCAAAAATTTTGAAAATTTTGAAAAATGAGAATTTTGGAAAACGTGGTAAAAATTGAAAAATCTAAAATTTTGGAAAAAGTCAGAAAGTTGAAAAGCGGAAACTGTGGAGAATTCTCAAAACTCTGGATTTTAAAAAAATTAAAAAACCCAAAAGGCGAGAAAATCTGAAATTTGGTAAATTTGGAAAGTTTTGAAAAATCCAAAAGGCGAAAAGTCGAAAAAGTGGAAACCGTGGAGAATTCTGAAAACTCTAGATTTTAAAAATTTAAAAAAAAGGCCCAAGATTTTGAAATTTGGAAATTGGAAACAAAAAGAATTTTCTGGATTTAAATATAATATTAATTAAATATTGATTTAATCAATATTTAATTAATAAACCTTCAAAAATTAAAAAGTGATAAAGATGAGAAATTATTAATTAAATATTGATTTTTATATATATTTAATTATAATTCTAAAAAGCAACAAGATAATTATGAAATTGGGGGATTCAAAGTGGAATTAAATTGCCTTTTTTTAATTGGTATTAAAAGATTAAATATTGAAATTTATTCTTTTTTCAATATTTAAAATCCAAAAATCAAAGGATGGACAAAATTGAAACTTCCTTATGAAGAAAAGGTGCTTGAATTGGAAAGTTTTTTTTAAAAAGAAGAAAAGTAAAGACAAGTGACATTTATGGGAAAGAATTTTCACCTAAATTGGCAGTTTCCTAAAATTGAAAAAGTGACAAGTTAATTATGAAAATTGGAAGATTAAAAGTGGAATTAAATCATTTTTTTTGAATTAATATTAAAAGATTAAATATTGAAATTTACTCCTTTTCAATATTCAAAATCAAAAAATCAAAAGGATGGATTAAATCAAAACTTCCTCGTGAAGTAAACCACTCAGATTGGAAATTTATTTTCAAAAATAGAGAAAAGTAGAGATAAGTGGCGTTTATGGGAAAGAATCTTTGCCTAAGTTAGCAGTCTCCTAAATTTAGCTCCTGATTTTTAAAGCATATTTTTAGGGTTTTAGTTTATATATGACGACTCCATTTCATTTTGTCATCACACAAAGCTTAAGAAAATAGGTTGATGAGAGATTTTTAGGAATCGAGCGGATTCAAGTGAATGTTTTCTCAAAAGTTGAGCAAGATTCTCTAGGACAAAGAAAATTTCCAAGTAGGAGGGAATTCACTATTTTCAAAAGGCGTGAAGAATTCAAGATTAAAATTTTCAAAGGAATTTTTTTAGTAAGTTAGTGGAGAAACATGATGTCATGGAGAAGAGAGAAATTTGACCTCTTAAGGAAAATTTGTCAGATTTTTAGAATTTCCTCATTCTTAAGAATTTGGTCTAGTTTTTTCGTTTGCATGCACAATTCTTATGTTTGTTTTGATTTTTGGTTTTGCAGGAACGACGGATCCAAGAGGAACGAACATGACGAGGATGCAATTGATAAAGAATGAGAAGAGGATTTTTTTCCTAGAATCCAAGATTGTTTCAAAGTGAGCAGAGATTGGAGATACTAGCCTCAAAGGCCTCAACATGGCAGAGTTTCATAGAAGGATGTTTGGGTATAAAGATCATCAACTGACCAATTTGGCCACCCAAATTGTGAACAGTGGAACTATGGCTGTAGTTGGCTTTGCTCCAGATTTTTAGCATTTCGAGCTGAATGTGGAATGTGCTACGTGCATCAATTAAGGAGATAGAATGATCAAAGATTCTGATGGAAACATCATTGCAGACCTTTCTCCACCCGCAATTGTGGAGGCATTCAGAATCCCTTCTTCCAGGAAATTGGTGTTTAAGACGAAGGAGTAGGCACATGGAGTTTTTTTTACAGGAATTCAATAGTGTAAAAATGTCATAAATGATAAGTGGTTGAGAAATAATAGATCCCACCATTCAAAATTACTGAAGGAGTTGGTTTGGTTGGATTTCCATAGGGAATATAGTGACTTCATCATGATGTTGAGTAGAATCTTTGGCATGCGGCACTCCTGTCTATTTGAGTCAAGGATGTGGTACTTTTTCAATCAAGTAGTTGAAGAGCACAATCACATGGAGTGGGCTGGAATAATTAGTGACAACCTTAGTGAACAATTTGTGAACCTCAAGCAATCCAATGCATTTTAGATGAGCTCCTATGTCATATACATGTTCACACAGAATACGAGGTATTAAGGTTTGCGGTGTAAGGGAGAAATCAAAAGTGGCACTTCATGGCTGAAAGTTCACAATTTTTACCCTCAGTTGCATATGCAGGCCATAGATGATTATTTTTAGGTTAATGATGCCTTCACAATGTGAATTGTAAGGAATTTGCAGAAGAAGTTTCACATGAGATTATCTGATGGAGCAATGAAGCTAGTGGAGGAATACAAAGCTTGGTTTACTCAGTTTCCCACTTTCTCTCCTATATCAGAGTGCAAGGATTTTCAGCACAACCATACAAGCTTCCAAGATATCCTACTGACAAGATGGTTCTCTTGGAACTTACTCAGCAACTGACAGTGTATGAAAAGATTCAAAAAGGAAAGAAGAAGTTGCGATTGGATTTCCCAATTTCCATAGGAGAAGATAAAGCTAAAATGTGCCCGTGTCTAAAGGGAACAGAGAGATCCCAGGATGAGTTACATTTCTTCCATCTTCCATTCTACTTAGGAAGACCAAATTTTGATCCCTATAAAAAAATCAAGCCGATGGCAGGAGCAAGGTATCAACATAGGATGCACCTTGAAGATTTTTAGGTCAATGTTGCAGATGAAAATGAGATCACAAAAAGGATGCACTCCAAATTGACCCTGAACATCATCAGAGCTCACAAAATCTTTCATGTACCTAATCGGATGGAGGATGATTCAAATGTGCTTCAGAAAGGGTATAATCCAGAAAAAGAAAACGTTAATCATCACTATGATTGGAAAAAAAAGGAGATTCCATATCTTGATGTTTTGGAAAAACCAGTCCTGGACTTCACAAGGTGGTAGATTAAGTGGAAACTTGGTAGAATGAGTGTACCAAAGGGGGACTAGACATATGATTTATTATGGAATCAACCACTATGAGATGAAATACCAAAGAAAACTTGAAGAGAAAGGATTGAAGAATGATAAATTTTGTCAAGGAGTGTAGAGCACAAAAAGGAAAAGAGTATTGCTCAAAAAAAAAAAAATAGGAGGTTGGATCTCCATATTGAAGAGCCACAATAGAAAAGACCAAGATTCGAGGAGATGCCATCTTCACCTAGCTAAAATCCAAGTGTTCAGGAGATGGGAACTTTTTCCAGAAAAGAAGTAGAAGCAAGTAGGGTGAGAGCTAAGAAAGGAGAGAAACACATGACAAGGTTAGTTCAAGATAGATTGAGAATTAACGCTAATGAGGGGTTTCCACCAGAAAAAAGTAGGGAAGAGGATGTTCCCATTAAGGAAAGTCTTGCTATTTTCCTTAGAAGGATAATAGAAGAAGTTATTCTCATGACCGAAGAGGAGATTCCCATGATAGAGACACCAACCCTAGAAGTGATGGCAGAAAGTACTGGAGATGAATAAATTGACACTAGAGTGGTGCACAGATAGAAGAAAATGGCAGTTTAAAAAGATCAAGGAACCTCTATTCCAGAATGGGTGACGTAGAGGCTCCAAAGAAGTCAGGAAAAGGAGGTTGACCCAGCTTTTGAATTGTAGGAAATCATGAACACGGTCAACTAGTCACATGAGAAAGGAAAGGCTAAGAGGTTTGCAAATATTGTCAGAGAAGAGTCAGGGTCAAGAACCCTTCAGCATGCAACACCGGTCACGGACAAAGGAAAGGATCAAATCTCTCTAGATGAATATAGCATTGCCGAGTTTGACCTAGGTCATGCCTCGCGAGAGAAGGTATTAGAGGAACTTGATGATTCTACACAAGCGGTCAAGAACAAGATGAGGAGATTAGAATAGAAATATCAGAATAAGAAAGGAGAGATCATAGCATTATGCAACTACATCATCAGTCTACCTCATCCAGTAAAGGAAGAAGGTCCATCTTTTATTCCTCCATCAGTTGTTCCAACTGAGGTAGTAGAGAGTATATATAGAATCATGAGAAATTCACAAGGGAAAGAGGCTTGGATCAAAGGCATCCAAAATCAATCCCACAAGCATGCTAAGGTCTTGGTACGAGTTTACAATAGGGCATTGGCCATCCTTTCCCAGATTCAGTGCATGGAGGAATTGTGGGAGGATGAGCATATCTATCAAGATGAGATGATCATGGAATTGCAGGAGTTAATGGAGATGCCTAGACATGTGCTAGTCATCCATGGGATCATTAAAGAAGGAGAAGCATATGATTTCACCCGATGGTATGGAGGAGTGCTCATTGCCAAGGAAATGTTTGGGAATTTGATTAAGGAATCTTCTCAATTGATGGGAATAGTTGAGAACATCGAGAAAGAAATCTCTAACACTGTCGCATCACTGGTATCAAAAAG
Organism: Thuja plicata; assembly: GCA_018584345.1. Taxonomy (NCBI): domain Eukaryota; kingdom Viridiplantae; phylum Streptophyta; class Pinopsida; order Cupressales; family Cupressaceae; genus Thuja; species Thuja plicata. Next base: position 597,252 of record MU224078.1, on the reverse strand, counting down.
GTTGTATGAAAAGGATATAACTATAGACAACCTAAAGATTAAATTAGAAGAATTATTTAGATTGAATTTCTTCACCCGAGATGATTTTGAGAACTTCTCCCACTTCTTGAATGATATGCACCATGCTCAATATTTGTTGCCAGAATGGGAGGATAGCTTGAAAAAAGATGAACGAGCTATGGTAGCTTTGGAATTCAAGCTGAAATAAACACCGAGCATCAGTATAGATGAGTTAGAAGTAGTATTGGGAAGATTCCTGATATTCAGGAAATGTGGTCAAAGGTAGATTTCATGGTGGAGATGCATTTAATGCATAGTGGGCACGCTTAGTGGTCATTTATTGCACCACCACTCTTCTTTTGAGCATGCATGAATAATGGGTACTTATTTCCCAATATGGTAGTGGATTCCTTTTGCATTAAGATAGATTCCTTCTTCTTTTCCCTAACACTAACTAGGGCTGAGGTGGCATGATCTAGGCCATCAGTTATTATTTGATCCGGGCCACTCATTGTATTTGAGGACCTATATAAAGGCCTCACTTCTCATTTGTAAGGAGAAAATTTTGAGATTGTTTCTAAAGAGCTACTGAGACGATAAAGTTTTCATTGTTGGTTTCATGGTGAATAATTGATGTGTTTTAGTTCTTGCTTGGTTTCATAATTTCCTCATTTAGTTTAGATTTGTTGGATAAAGTTAGATAAAGTGTTGTGATTGTAATGATAAATATGATGTTGTTTTGATGAGTTCCTTTGGTTCATACTTTTGACATTTTACTGATTGTAAATCATTGTCTAAAGTTAGCCTGAACCTCATTCATGCATATTCTTAACTTCTTTCATTCACATACATTGTTCTTCATGATGGTTTCCGTGGTGGTATGAAAATCCTCTGCATAAACCTTGAAGATTGCACTGGTTCTCATGTAGTTGTGGTATAACTTGGCGAAGCAAAACCTGGTTATTGGGAATTTGTCCACTGAATTATTGACCATTGCTATCATTTCCCTTAGGAATAGATTAAAATTTCTCAACCCTACTTCCTTTTTCTTTCTGCATATCCTGAAAATTCCCCAAAAAAGTGTTTCATTGAAAATATTTCAAGACTGAAAACATAAGGCCACTTGTGTTATTCAGTAAATCACATTTACCACCAAGATTATCTATGGTCAAGACCTGACAAGAAAGGAACCTTCAAGTGATCTATATGATCTTCTCGCAATCTTAGCATATATAGAACTTTGATCAAGAGAGGATAAGATACCTCAGTGTTTTGTTCTACTATTTGGTGGTTCATAAAACACACATCAATAGACCTCTTGGAACACCAAAAGCCCCGAATTAGCCCTTCAAACACTCCAAACCTAGGGATTCTCCAATCTGGACTCTCCAAGCACTGTATTATTCAATTGATGGACCAAAAACCATCTCTGATCATGTCAAGAAGTAATTCATCAGAATTTAGTGCCCTCCTTAAGGTAGAATGGCTACTGCCATAGCCATGGAGCCAATTTTTTGTCTTTCACCCTACAACGATCATTCATTGGTGATCACCTCAAACTTTTAATGGTTACTCTTACATATTTAGTGTTAGAAGAATATCATACATATGTTTTTTTTATGCCTTAGGTCACAGTGATTAAAGAGAGGGATGAATCTCACTTCATTCTCTAAAACAATGCAAAATCACTAGATTCTATGTGACTGTCAGATCCTTTAGTCTGAAATATAATGAAAATGGATGGGAATATATTTAAAAAAGATCCTAGAAAATTGGTAAAGGTCCTTAAAACTCTCTAATTCAATAAGACATAAAAAATCAATCAAAATGTGCATAAATACTCATTTTTTTGCTTTCAAAACTGGTGCAGTCCGTACATAAGATATATTCAGTCATACTGTCCCTATTCCATTCTTTGGGAGATCATATATAGATGCTTCCCAACTAATTTAACTAATTCCCATCAGTTATGTTTCATTAAAAATTCATTTAGGTATTAAATTCTCGTTTCCCTCCTAAACTAAGTGACTGTAAAGATTCAAATATTTGACTTCATAACTTACATATTATCCAAATTTAAGCATTCTTACTTATTGAATTTTGTTCCTAGAGTCTAATTGAATCCCTTAAACACTTCTAAATCCTAATTAGACCCTTGGGCACTATTGCCCCAACTTACAATATTTTGATGTCCTAGACCTCAACTTGGACCAATAGGACTTAAACACATTTCATTACAGTCTTAGTTACAAATTGCCATTATTGGCTTCAATACACCCTATTTTACCCTTATGGATGATTTTTCTCTTCTATCTTTTATTAGATCCATGGTGGCCCTAGGTGTCTTCATAGGTTCTCCTACACCATTTATTCTATGAATGGTAGCAAAGACAGGGTGCACTATGATCTTATGAGCAGTGCTAAGAGCATTATCCCACATGCATGGGGTGGTGGAGTTATTAAAAGTTTATCTAGTAAAATGATTGCAAGGTAACATGAATAAAGAGATAGATTCTCATTGGAAACTACATCTAGATGGATTTTGAAATGTTACACTAATCTGAGGGCAAAAAAGATTCTTGGAGCGTTGGAAAGAAGAAGCTTTAAAAATATATCAAAAGAATTATCCCACATGCACTCATGATTGAAACTTTCCACCATTTGTGTAGTAACATGCACACAATAAATTGTGAAGAAAGAGATAGAGGCTCTTGGAGACCACTGGTGCTTGGTGCACATGTGTTGGTGACCGATGCATGAAGGTAAGTTTTAGGTGCACGGGTAAAGAAATTTAAAAAAGACTTGCGGATTTATCCCACATTGGTGGGGTTGAGGACTACACCAATGTTTAAATGCTAAAGTGAGTGCATAATAATATGAACAAAGAGAAGGAGGCTACCAATGATTGTGTGTAGGAGGTTCCTTGGTGGACGTACCTAGCTAGGTGTGACTTTGGGAAAAAAACATTTTTGTAGGGCTCGCACAGGTGAGGTGGGGGTGATGTGGCAGTGGTGACATGGTAGAGGAGGAAGAGTTCCAAGATCTGGAGATGAGGAAAGAAGGTTGTTAGTTTCCAGGTCTCACAATCCTGGTAGTTAGGAAGGAAGTATTCTGAGTTCAGAAGATCCTCAGTCATGAAATCTTGGGAGATAACTGTGGGTAGCCTAAACATCCAAAGATCTGGAGAGGCGGTCAAAGAAGCCCAGTTGTTGAATCTCATGATCCTAGTGGTTAAGGAGTAAACATTTTGAGATCTAGAGATCCTCAATCATCGAATCTCAGAAAATGATTGTGGTTAGCGCTAACATTCTGAGATCAAGAGATAGCCTAGCCACCCAATCTTGCAATCATGGCAGTTAAGATAGAAGCATCTCAAGATAAGAAGATGGCTTGCTCGCCCAATCTTGCAATCTTGAAAGTCAAGGAGCAAACATTCAGAGATCAAGAGATGGCTTGATCTCTTAATCGTGTGATGAACCCACACATGCCTAGTTGGACTTTAGAACAAACTAGGAAGTGACACATGGAAAAATTTGGTGATGTCTGGGAAGAAATGTGCAAAAGGGGAAAATGCAAGATAGGTTCAATATGCAGAAATCAAAGTAATGTGCACATTATACATTAAACAATGATAATAGTCTCTTAAAATCTGTTATTATTTTAAAATGAAAATATGCTTTCACCGGAGATTTTTCAAAAGGAAAAGTGGGTAAAGAAGAATAGAGAAAATAAAATCAGATTTTGGATCAATCAAGGAAGGATTGTCAGTTCTGGTCTAGACTTTTTTTTAAGTGTTTGTAGTCTGAGAAAATATGAAATGTATCAAGAAGTTATTGTGATAAATGGAAATATCTTTGGGATCCCCTCTTGACTTTATATTGTCTTCATATGTATGTTTGGAATCTTATGAGTTTAGTTTGTAAGGAATTTTAAATTCAAAAACTTGTAAGGCAAGTTTTGATATATTCCTTTAAGCATATTTCAGGGGGTTTAGAAATTATATATGAATTTGATGATTTAATATTTGATTTGTAGAGAGCAATTTTTAAGGCATCTTGTTTGGGTTTCAGTTAGTTTCATTAATATGATAGGGTTGAGATGCATTCTTATTGACTATGCGCACTAGGATTTGGCACTAGTCTGGGTTAGGGTTGCTTGTCATTCTTTAAAACTAAACAAGTATTTATTTTATAGTCTGTCTTGTATGAATATTAAATAATAGTGTTCAAATACACTAATCCACTAGAAGATTTATTGTGAAGCAGTAAGTCACAAGAGGTACACCCGCCTGAGTCTGTGCACCTCAAAGTGAAGGAGGATTTGTTATCCTTGTTAGTTAATCCTTTACTTGTAAGAATCAAGAGTTGGGATTCATAGAGTTAATCATATATTATTGTATCTGGTTCTACAAAAAAAATCTCTAAAAAAATAGCGACCCTATTGGGAAAGAGATGCAATAGTCTTGTTGAACCTTGCAAAGAATCTCTGGAGTTCTAAAGTTCATATCAAATCCCAGTATCATTGTTTTATTTTATCCCAAATTTGTCTGGGTGATGACTCTATGAATCTTGGTTTTTTGTACCAGTGGAAAATTGCGTAACCATCAACAAGCTTCAATGTAAAGATAAACAGGTTTAAGATAGTTGTTTCCTTGCTTTGTTGAATAAATCCCATAATTGTGTTGAGAGAAAGAGTCAAGAAATAGAACTACAATTTGTTTCAGAACTCTGAGTGCGGCTTTGTTGGTTGGAACAAACTGAGAATTGAATGTAACTTCTGAATGACTTTTTTTGTTTGATGTTTTCCTATACACGGAGTTGGCGAATCTATGTGAAAATAACCTAATGGAGCTACAAAAGATGCTCTAGATCTTCCATGTTTCTAGTCAAAAGGAAATAAGAGCAAAAACTACAATTTTATTTCAAGGTAATCCTCATGTTTTATAAGAAAGAAAAGTCCCTTATAAGGTGAATAAGTCACTAAACAAAGGAGAGTGGATTTGAAGTTTTTCATACTTCCTGGTTGAAATTTTAGTCATAAAAAATGACAAGTATGTTGTTATGTGAAGTTAATGAGTGCATAAATCAGATAGAAGTTTTTGTGAAAGAATACCATGTATTGTTAAATGAATGGTCAAATAGAAATTCTAAATTTAATGGATCAAGATATGTTTCCTAGATCTGTAAATTATCTCACAGCTCCTGAAGAATTTCAAAGGTATATTTCATTGATAAATCAAAGAATCCAACATAAATGCATATTTATTTGAAGATATGAGATAGGAGAAAGGAAGGAAGAATCAACATATTTGTTCTATAAAATGTTTTGTAATGCTTATAATGAGCTTCCAATGGGTGTTGAGTTTCATGAATCTGTATATGTTGTATTGTTTCTAGAGCTTTGTGTGCTTGAATCAGTCAGTTGGTCTGCATCTCTTAGAGAAGAAGGTATTGAGTGTGAGCATGGAATGGATAGATTCGATTGACAAATCTGAATTTAGTTATACTGGTGATGCTAAATAAGTTATGATGATGGTGTTGAATCTAATTATGCTGGTAATAATTATTATGATGCTGACAATGTAGTCAATGAACAAAAAGATGATGAAGATGAATTTATAGTTGAAATGTTTCAATTAAGCCTGTAGATTCTTCTTCTTCTCAGCATAATAATGCAGATTTCTCATTTCAGTTTAAAGAAGTTTTGTGTGAATAATAAGAGGATGATTAGGATGCTAATGAAAGTTTTTGTGGTGATTCCTTTGCACAAAATTACATAAAATAAGAGGCCTTAATCCTTATTTCCAATGGGAATATATTTTGAGCATCGAGCAAGAGGCCAAAGAAGGTGAACATGAAATCCAATGCCCACTAAGTAGTGAATTTTTTTTAGAACTCTTAGCTACTGATTTTCAAAGGTATGTCTCAAAATGTGAATCTAGAATTTCATGCCCAACGGATATATGTTTTTATAATGATGATATTAGTGAGCGTGTGAAGTATGATACGTGTGGTGTTGATTCTTTTCCTATACTTGGATTGAATGCCTTGCAAGATGATAATGCATATTGATGTGAGGAATTTTATAATGTCAAGTATATTGAATATGATTATTCATATGCTGGTATGGATTTAGAATTTGATGAGCTTAGTGTGAAGGGTTCTTGTATAGACCATGAAGCTGAAAAAAGTTATAAATCAAAATCCGTTTTCTCATATTTTCAAATGATAAGCGATCCATTGATTGACAGTACATTTTTATGTTTAGAAGACACTGAGAGAAGTTGTCATCAGCAAGCTATCTCTGGTATTATGTAGTCAATTTTTTATTTCTATATGTTTCATTCTAGTTTGTGAAGTGTCGCTATAAAAGAGACTTATTCTTCAGTGCAAACTAGTATTCATAATGTGTTTGATTCTAGCTATGTGAATGAGTTTGAGTATTTATCTATTTAGAAAGTTAATGATAGTAAAGGGTGTGATAATTTGGTGTCACAAAATGATCAACATTCTTTACGGTTTGATGACTTGGTGTTTCCAATTGGTGGTGAGTATGTTAATTACATTTTATGTGATATGATGAAGATATACGGTAGTGCTTTTGATAATGCTGTCGAAAGAAATGATTTTCTCTTACCTTTGATGTATGGGGATGAAAATGAAATGTTTGGTAGAGGTAAGGGCTGATTTCAGTTTTGGTGATTTGGGCCATTTGTAAATAATTTGTATGTTTTCATAGTTTCTTTGCTTTCAGTTGTGTGGTGTTTGGTTTTCAATAAGGACTCCAGTTTTTTAAGAGAAGAGAAGTAATATGATTTTTTTTTTGAATGGTCTACTTTAACACAAGATTATAAGTCCTCTTCATGTCCACATGGTCATGCATCCCCAATCAGAGAAACTATTAGAACTCTAATATTTTGGATAAATTTGGATTGACCAAGTTGAAAATTTCTCTAAGGCAAAAGTCAGTGCCCCTAAAAACTTATGGAGAAGGCCTACTTTAAATAGAAGTAAAAAGGGACCCCAAGATTTTCATGAGAAACCACTTGGAGAATGTGTTTCTCAGCTTTCATGGATTAATTGTAGAGGGTTTCATTTTTCGGAAGTCAAATTGGGTATGTTTTGTAGAGTAAGTTATTAAAAGACTGAATTTGAAGAGTAAATATTTGTTGACTAGTTGACCATTGGAGAAAACTAGCTGAAGCCTCATTTTCTCTATTGGAAAGTGAATACATTTCTAGAATTTTAGAGTTTAAGGGTTTCAGATGATGGGTTTGTGAAGTCAAATCTAGAGGCAATTTATGCAGATTGCCAATGTTGACAGGATTAAATTTGCAGAACAGTCACTTTCAGAGGATTGTAACTTTGTGTCAAATCATTTTCTTGGAATGATATTTGTATTAATATACTCCTTATATCAAAGTCTATTACCAGGATTAGTAGGAGAGTCTCAAGGCATGGTTTGGTTTTCTTTCAAAGTTGATTCCAGGATCAGTTTCCATCATGTTTACAAGTACATTTTTAGTTTGTCGAAGTGGTGAACTTTGGAGATTGAAATCTCCCGCCTTAGGAAGCATCAGGGGGTTTGCTATTTTCATAGTAGTAATAAACATGAAAATATCTCAGTCTTCCATATTTGAATGTTTTAGGAGGTCGTTTGATCACTTTGTGAAGCCATTTCTAGAGGCTAGTTGCTATTTGTGAGATAAGTTTGCAGGGGTGTACAAAATATTGTTTGTTATGATCGCTAATTCTGTGCCTTGTGATTTGAGTGCACAGTAGACTACATTTTGGTAAATTGAAGGTGAAAATTAGTTTCAAGATAAAGATTATCAAGCTGAGATCTCAGGGACCTAGCTTTATTTATGCGGTTTCAATGCTCAGTTTTATGTGGTTTAAAAGTATGTTGGTCTAATCAATTTTCCAATTTTCATTATCCAACTTTTTTGGTTGTGTTTTCATACACTATGCCCATGAATTCAAAGAAGATAGATAAAAATAATGCTTTTGATGGTCACCAAATTGGTGATTTTGACTCCAGATACATAGTGGATCGTATTGAGGCAATTGACATGAAATTAGTTTTATTTCAAAAATGTTTTAGGTCTCGCCTACAAGAGAACTTAAAATTCACGCGAATATTAGTGAGCTAGGTATTGAAGGAAAAAAAAAGTAAATATTATTTAAGTCATTTTTAAAATGATTTGAATAATCATATTCTTTATTATTTTCTAGTTTGTGGAAAGGGTATAATAATAAAATGTTAATTTACATCATTTTTATGATTTAAATTTTTATGCCAAAGGGGTTCTTATGAGGAAGCGGCAAGAGTATGTTGACTATGTTGCTCAATACCACGATATACCTGATACTGATCGAACTAAGGATGAAATACACATGCTATAATAGGTTATCTTAAGAATTGGATTTTCAGATCAATAAGATTGTTGTGGATTATCTCAGGACTGTGTCAGATGTTCCTCTCTTTCAACAAATAGTTGTTCAAACATATTGTTACCCAAATTTTTGTCATCTTGTAAAATTGGCTACAAGTGGAGTAAAATTAGGCTCCCACAAGGGTTGAGCCCAGCCTGTAAATGACTTTGGGGTTCTAGTTTTGGTCATATCCTCTGCATATCTTTTTCAGTCCCCTATTCTACCTCGACAATGCAAATAACCTAAATATGAAAACCTAAGTGTTTCATGGTAAACCCTAGCTCAATCGTTTCTCGCTCTATTTTCTCATTACCTTTTCAAGTCACTTAAGTTCTTAAAATTTCCATGCACACTTTTTAGCATTACCTTTTTACTCTAAGTTGCATGAGGAAGAAGACATATTCTATTTTACCCGGCGACCCCGAGATTTCCCTTCAGTCACGTAGTCTCACAATATAAACCATGGATAATAAAGTATCATGAGGTACTACGACTAAGTGTTTTCTCAACCCATGAATGTAGCTTAGTTAAGTGGGATAAGGTTAAGTCATTTTTAGTTGGGAGGTCTCATGATTAACTACAGGGGTAAGAATCCTTTATGAGACTTCAAGTTTTCCCAGTCGTCAAGTCTCCAGTTTCTCCATGGTTAGTCGCAGGTTGAGTTAAGTTAAGTGCTGATGTAAGTGATAGTGGTGACAAGGCAATAGTAAACATATGATAGGAGGATGCATCTCTTGATGGACCCATGTTTCATACTCCTCCAGTCTCCAAGTCTCGTAACCACGACAAGATATTCCATTTTGTTTTGTGACTGTGAAATCACCTTTGTCGCTGGGTCTCTGAAAGGATGCATACTTAATGAAAAGATAAGGAGATGGCGAGACTGCTTTGTCGCTGAGTCTCATGATATAACTGAGGTTAAAAGAAATAGTTGGGAGATTAAGCGACAAGGAAGGAAAGGTGACCCAAGATTATGATACGAAGCCTGGGTAGAGTAAAGTCATCTATGGCTATGTTTCAAAGAAAAATCAGATTTTGATCTCAGTCATCGATGCAAGTATTCATGCCAGCTATGACTGTTGTCATACAAATATTTAAAAAATTCAAATATCCTTGCAGATCAGATTTTAACAGTTATGGCAGAGCCGACTAGCAGAGGATTAGATGGATAGGGGCGACCCTTCAGGAGGAGTAAGGGGTTGAGTCATCTTTTTTTAAGGCACAATCTGATTTCTGGCGTTATTCTCTACAAATAGTATGGTCAATTTTACCCAAGATAGGTTTCCTAATTAAGACCTCATTCCATGTATTTTTGACAGGTCTTCTTTCATATCTAATCCACTGACCTTTTCCAGAGATTTTCATTTATGGCAAGCTACTTTTCAAAGATAGATCTGATCTTTAGTAGATGTTTATGGTTTTCTTCTGATGGATTGGACAGTTAGGGTTTCTGTTATTCAAAAGAAAACATATTATAATTTAACCCTAATATTTTTGGGACTCCAAGCCTACATGCTAGGGAGTATATGTATCAGTTTTGAGACCTTTAGAGCTCAGATTTTTTCTAACTTAGAAATTATCTGCGGCATTCTTTCTTCCCTCTGATTTCTTTAGTTTGTAATCTTTCATTGATGTTTAGATATTGCAGAGGCTTTTTGTGACATCTTTTCTGTCCCTGAGCTTTCTTTTCTGAATCTCTCTTACTAAATTAGAATATATTGAGTGATTTCTTGTGAAACATTGAAGTCTTTGAGCCCTCTTTCTTTTGCAATAGTGTGTACTACTATGGATTATTTGATTTAGATGAGTTTGTGGATATTCTATCATCCCCTATCATTTTTTCTCATTCCTGTGCTGAATTGAAAAATTGGATGTCTATTTTCAGGTCATAGTCTGTGTCTACTTATAGTAAATACGCTATTGTTTGCGAAATCACTTCTTTCCTTGAATAACCTATGTTTGTCTCAGGCCTCTCTATGAAATACTTATGCAAACCTATCTAGGATGTTGTGTTCTTTTGGTTCCAAGGTTTTCATGCTGAGATTATTTAATGTATTATGATTTAGGTCACCTTCGGTGTATCACCTAGTAGGATAATTTTCTTTCATTCATTTCCCTTTCATGCATTCCTTCTATCCCATTTCCCTCAAAGATTTACTTTCCTGTTAAGAAGAAAATTTGGGTGACATATCAAGAGGAACTGACCTACAATCCAAAGGTCTTGTCTCAGTTAGAAAAAGGTCCCACAACCTTGAGATGATTCTGATGTTACACTAGATTACCAAGACCACAAGAGCTTTGGTGAAGGGTGTAAATCTAGGTGTCTAACAGTTCTGGCATGCCTGGTGGGAGTCCATAAAGAATTTTATCTTGCAAGTAATGCTATCATTGATATGTTGATAACATGATTCAGACCTAAAAGAGGTCATCTTCCTGCATATTTGGTGACTTCAAAGGTCTCCTGGTTCCAAAGATCAAAGTGCTGGTATGTTCCAAGTTTGGCACATTTTTCAAAATTCCAGCTAACTATAAGTAGACATGTCAGGTTTCTATGAGCAGCTAGGTCACTCTCCTTATTATAGTAATAATATGTTGTGGGCTAGTCATCAGCCATAACAAAGCCCTCGAAGGTCTACTTTTACCCCAAGATTCCATACTATGCAAGGCCATAATTATATCCAACATGCCCCAGATGATTATGCTCTTGTCAGAGATTATGAGCAAGCCCTCCAAAGAGAAAACCCATGGGCACTAAAGGCACAACAAGAAATGTCGATGCATAGGCAACTGGCCAACCATGCTTACCTCTCACCCCCCATTTTTCATCCCATTAGACTACAGCCTCACATCTCAGAGGTTATGGGAGAACAAGGAAAGATCAAAGCTAAAGTGCTTGACATGATCAAGCAAATATCTGAGATAAAAAATTTACAGTAAGATATGGAAACTCAAGCCTATGAGAAGAAAGATATGGAAACTCATGGGAGTTTCCAAGGGTTTACCCCCTACCATGAAGCAATCATCTTGCAAACATGTATCCTTGGGATTGGGATGCTTCAGGGACAACAATTTGGAGACCAGCTTAGTTGCCAAGCAGAAGTTATTTCAGCAAAATTCAAAGCTCCAATTGCTGAAAGGGAAGCCCTTGGGCCTGAGTTTCCAAAGGGGAGGTATCATTTTTTCCCACACCTTACACATGAGGAACCTGGAAGACATCCACTTCTGAGCTTCAAGGACCTTCTTGAGGCACAAAAGACAATAGAGCACTTGCAGCTGCCTCTTGTACATTAACAGTCGAGAGAAGTGGTTGCAACAAGGGTGGAGCAGCACCAAAGTCATGCAGGCTTTGACTTACCAAGAGTCAAATAAAATATGCCTTATATGTCTTCCCTTAAAACCCTCCAACTACGTATTCCAATTTTTAAGGTGAAGACTCCTTCTCAAGTAACTATGACAAAGGATCATTCCACTAATCAATCAGTGCAGTTTGCCCGAGGAAATGATTCACCCCAAGAGGATTCCATTTTCTCTTAGGATGATGAACCTCTATGGAAATGGCCATCTCTGCCTCCTGGTTGTCAAATTCCAAGCCTTTGCAAGAATACTAGTTTAGTATCGAGGAAAAATCTTGTGGTTAATGAGCTTCTTTGTGATGATACAAAGGAGATGAGGTCAGAGACTTCAGAGCTCAGTAGGGACTGTGATGAGCTGGGACAGAAGGATGAGAAGATGGGAATAGATATTCAAGATGATACCTTGGTGAACCTATTAGAGGGGCTACCCATCTTTGTTGATGAGGAGGATATCACCTTGTTGGATGAACTATCTCATTTTATTGAGCAGGATGATGAAGTTATCTCCATAACTACCCCTACAACTTTACAGCAACAAGAGGAGAACATCAGCAAAGTTTTGGAATAGTGTGATTTTTCAGAGATCATAGGGACCTTTTTTGAAGGGCTAAATGATGAACCCTTACTCCCTATGGTAGGAGTTCATATTTGTGTGTCTACTATAGAAGATCCATTTTTGGATTACTCCCTTCCAGAGGATCATTCACCTAAGCCAAATTTGGAGCTAATTTCAGATACTTAGGATCTTGACAGCTTTGATGAGATTTTGGCTGGTTTAAAGGAAGGAGATGACAACCTTCTAACCATTAAAAAGGAGATGACATGGCTTTCCATAGTGAAGGAGGACAACCATGAAAAGAATAAAGATGCCAGCGAGAAGGTTTCTACCTTCAAAATCTCAAGGGGTTGCCCAATCAGATACGTAGCCCAAATGGACTTTGTTGAGGTACCATCACATGATTAGATTGAGGTAAGTAAATCTAATCTCACCTTTGTAGAGGCAATTTTTTATTGTTTGACAAATCTATACATGCCTCATACACTTGTAATTGTCCTTATGCATATACTGCAAAATGTTTTATTCAAAAAAGGAAGCTACTTTAGGAGTCCAATAAATGGTTTTTTTTAACCAGGTTGTTCCATTGGTTAGCCTAGGGTAGATTAGTTTTCTTGCTTTCTTTCAAAGCTTTCTAGTCTAACTTCTCAGCTTTTCAAGAAGTGCCCATGCACATAAGGTTTGTTTCAGATTTGTTTCTCTATCAGAGGAAAGTTTTTGTTCACATAAGATGACTCCATGCCCAATGGAATGTTTTAGAGACATCCCAGAGAAATCACCAAGAATGTTACCCAAATTTTCCTCATATGGTAAAATTGGCTACAGGTGGAGTAAAATGAGGCTCTTACAAGGGTTGAGCCTAGCCTGTAAATGAATTTGGGGTTCTAGATTTGGTCATATCCTCTGCATATCTTTTTTAGTACCCTATTCTTCCTTGACCATGAAAATAACCTAAATATGAAATCCTAAGTGTTTTATGGTAAACCCTAGCTCGGCCATTTCTCGCTCTATTTTATCATTACCTTTTCCAGGTCGCTTAAGTTCTTAAAAGTTCCATGTGCACTTTTTAGCATTACCTTTTATCTCTAAGTCGCATGAGGAAGAAGACATATTCTATTTTACCTGGTGACCCTGAGATTTCTCTCCAATCGTGTAGTCTCCCAATATAAACCAAGGATAATAAAGTATCATGAGGTACTGTGACTAAGTGTTTTCTCAACCCATGAATGTAGTTGAGTTAAGTGGGATAAGGTTAAGTCATTTTCAGTTGGGAGGTCTCATGATTAACTTCAGGGGTAAGAATCCTTTATGAGACTAGCTGAGTTTCCCCAGTCGTCAAGTCTCCAGTTTCTCCGTAGTTAGGAGCGGGTTGAGTTAAGTTAAGTGTTGATGTAAGAAACAATGGTTAAAAGTCAATAGTAAACATATGACAGGAGGATGCATGTCCTGATGGAACCATATTTCATACTCCTCTAGTCTCTAAGACTCGTAACCACGATGGGATATTCCATTTTTTTGCGACTATGAAATCACCTTTGTCGTTGGGTCTCCGGAAGGATGCAAAGTTAATGAAAAGATAAGGACATTGTGAGACTACATTATCATTGAGTCTCATGATATAACTAAGGTTAAAAGGAATAGTTGGGAGATTTAGTGACAAGGAAGGAAAGGTGACCCAAGATTATGATACAAAGCCCAGGTAGAGTAAAGTCATCTATGGCTACCTTTCAACGTAAAATAAGATTTTGATCTCAGCTGTCGATGCAGGTATCGGCGCTAGCTATGATCGTTGTCATACAAATATTTAAAAAATTCAAATATCCTTCCAGATCATATTTTAATAGTTATGGGAGAGCTGACTAGTAGAGGATTAGATGGATAGGGGCGACCCTTCGAGAGGAGTAAGGGGTTGAGTAAGATTTTCTGAAGGGGTGTTGGTTAACAGATTTGTTCTCCCTAAATCTTGATGTTTACTTTATAACTCTATGCCCTTGAAAAAAAATTCTTAAACAATAGTTGGGTAAGCATTTACTTTGCTTCCCTCTGAATTTTACAAAGGTACAGCTCCCTTTCAAATATTTTCAACAAATGGATACTTGCAATTTAAACATACAGGCTTTTAACTAAAAAGCAGGAAAAAGATCTCCCAACTGTTCTTGGACAGATGAGGTAAAGCATTGAAATTTGCAAAACCTTGAAAGAATCAGAAACTATTTGCAGAAAGAGGCTTAAACTAACTTAATACCCAAGAGACTCAAAATTGTTAAGTATTCACCTACAAAAGTATAAAACTTATAAATCTAAAATTAAATGACTAAAAAGGAATAACACATGCAAAGATCCAATATATAACTCTCGCAAAGTAGCAATATATATTACTATCTGATTTTCAAAAATCAAAATTCATCTCAGCATGAGCATCCAGGTATAACTAGCTCAAAGTCTAGATATTATCAGCCACTTAAACTATCGAAAAACAAAATATTTTATGCTATTCTAAATTCTATCCTGCCCTCTTTTCTATTCTAACCCCTTTAAGAGTTCTAAGCTCTAGCTTATATAGTTCAGCAGTCCAAGAAAGCCTCCCAAAAAACTCAGCTTCTCGGACACAAACATGGAAAGAAATAGTTACCAGTTATAACAGAGTTCTCAAAATAAGGTTTTAAAAGCAAGATAATTTACAAAAATAAAACTAAATCCAGTTCAGTTTTCTTTGGTATCCTCTGACGTGGCCATCTTCACCATCTTCCACGACCGAAAGACACAGAGCAGTTCCTGTGTAGGCGGGGCATGTAGATTCTTTAGTGCGGCTAACTTGGCGTGCATCGTGTTCTTTTCCCATCACATCTTCTAGATTTTTTTAGCTTGTTTCGGCAGTTGTCCTCGGTTGAAGATTAACATAGCTTTGATGTTGGCAGTTCTGGTGAGGTTGCGAACTATTGGCACCTCATTTTCTTTGAAGGCATTCATTACATCAACAAAATACTTAACCATCACATCAGTATCCTGATTTCCACCGTCAAATTGTAAGATGCCTGAGGGGTTCACTACTTTTATGTCCTTTAAGGTATCAAAGTGAATTTCCTGTACTTCTTTTTCCATAGCTTTCATCTGAGAAATAGCCACTTCAAACAATGCGTTCTTCCAGCCAAAGTTTTTCTTTAAGAGAAACAACATACAAGGATCAACCAATTTCATGGGATTTTCAGTTAAAAACTACTCTACTCCATAATCCTCAATCTCTTGTACTCACATCACAATGTCTGCACATTTTTCTGCCTCATTTTCCCATGTTGGGATTAAGGTCTGAATCTCCTCTAAGATTATTTTTCCATCCGCGCGGGTGCTCATGAACTCCCGTATGAAGGTGCTCCCTTCTTCTATTATACCATCAATCCATGCCTTGATCATTTATGTCCAAGTTCTTCCTTGTTGTACCTGTTTGACCAATTTTTGGTTCTCCACCGAGTTGGGGTCAAACCCTTGGGAGGCATGTGCCATAGGTAGCACACCATCTTCAGCCAGTGATGAGAGAAATTTTGCCATCGTTGAAACTATTTTCTTTAATTCACGTTTCTCCCTGCCATGTTTCTGTGACTGCCCCAACATATGGTCAGCAAAAAATTTGAAGATGTGATCACAAGAATACCTGTTCAGAACTCCCAACTCCATTTTTTTTATTTCATAATATTTAGGTTCAGGATCCTGCGCTTCTTCCATAGGCTTTAATGTGGCAATTTTAGCAATAATCTTCCCTGTTGACAGATCTATTGTCAACCTTGCGTCACTTTTCATTCTCTTAGCCTTTAGGGTGCAGGCAGCATACCTTGTGACAATTTCTTTAACTGGCAAAGCAAGCGGTTTGAAACTTTTCCTCTTACTAACAGATTTAGTTAGCCATGGTGGAATCAAACTAGGCATAATTTGATTATCAGGAGTTTTTACCGGTGTGTTTGCAACCTGGGATAGCTCCTGACTCTGCATGAGAACCTCTTGAACCTTCTCTTGATGATCAGGGGTGAATGAGAGGTCTTCTTCATTGATCTCAACGTCATCATCTAAATAGTCAAGTTCTCCTGAAGCCATCTGGTTCTTCTTTTCTGACCTCGTCCTTACCCTCGATCTTGGTGCTGTAGGGTGTTTTACTGAAGTTGTTTTCTCCTTCAATGATGTTATTTCACCTGCAGTTGGTAACAAGGGAGAAACATTAGCATGAACTTTCTTAACACTTTAAATATGTGATTCTGTATCAAGGCATGTGTCGGTAGGGAGTTGAACTCCTTTCTTCTTCGTTGTAATCCAACTCTCAGTCACTTCAAAAATACGGCGGGCTCTGAGCTTAATATCGCTGGATTCTTTCCTGCCCCAATCGATAATTGGGACACTTTTTGCTTTTGAATAGGTGGCGATTGGGAATAGAATCTCTGAACTGTCCTCTTCCACACCTCTGATATCAAACCTCAACTGTAATAACTTGATCTGAGACATAGTGAGTCTGGTTCGATCCCGCTCCCAGACCGTTTTTTCATTACTGAGATTTTCCCATAAATCTTCAAGATGATAACTTGGGGAGGGGTATTTTCTCAGCCCTAGAGTCTGCCTGGCAAAACCCTTACTGTCAAACCCTATCCTTGATTCATAAAATGTCATGTGAAAATTTAGCAAATTACTCCCAATAATGGATGCATCCAACATACTATTACAGACCAAATTGCCTAGCTTCACCAGAAACAAAGAATTCCACTTGTCTTCAGGGAGAGCACTTTTAATAACAACAAATAACTTTCTGCAAACCTCCGCCAATATAAAACAATCAAAAGCATACTGAGGCAACTTCAGGGGTTCCTCTTCAAATCCACCTACCCGAATATATGTGAAGCGAGGAAATTGAATGTAAAAACTACCAAATATCTAGACCAATTTCTGAGCATTCTTTGAAATTCTCTGGTTCGGCGCGCCTGCAATTTCTTGGCATAGTTTCCCCCAAAACACATCGTGTACTTTCCTGTAGTCTTCTAAAACTTTATCTTTTCTTTAGAAGGGGCAATATTCATGAATAAACAAACTTTTTCTCCAAGGAATTTTTTGAATAGGAGATAAGTTTTGAGTGCAGGCCAAGCAATACATTAAGTATGAGGACATATAGAACTCTTCTTTAGTCATTTGAGTTTTCTTGAGTTGATCCCTAAGGTATATAGCTATGATCTCGGCCCAGTCTATGTGTTGTCTTCCCTCTAGAACAATTTCCACAAAATAGAACATCCATTCGTCAAAGTACAAAGCTTGTTCTGAACCCTTTAAACGGTGAAGAAGGACAATAATATCATGTACCAGAGGGTTCATGTGATCTTTAG
>MU224078.1:527686-549501 GCA_018584345.1 Thuja plicata | reverse complement strand
CTCTTTCATTTATTTTTCTTTTGTATAAACTAGCTGATCGATTGGATATGAACTAAATCACAATAGTTAGTCCTGTCATGGCTTTGGAAATTTTACTGTGTGTAAGTGAATTTTATTCCAGAAACACCAGTGGAATTGATATGTTTAGTATGTTATGGTTAAAATTCCGTGTAATTAGAAGAAAAACCTTAATGAATGTTATCTTCAAGACAATGATGAAATTATTATTCTATTGTTTTCTAAACAAGCAGTTTGTGTGATTGATTTTTCTTGCAAAATGTAGTTTACTCAATGAAAGTTCTAATGAGAAATAATACTATATAAATTCTAGTGTATATGTTATGTGGATTAGAGGTAAATTAAGAACTTTCCTTCCATATTACTTGTGTAGTTGATTTGTATGTTGTATTTGAGGGTGCTGAATGTGGGAAAACCGGAGGATGGTAGAAATGATTGTATACATCTGCCTGCCAGTAGAAATGCTAGTAAAATGATGAATGTCAATTTGACTGAGAGTATTGTCTTTTTCTGATATTTATGCTTTCGTGTGGCATGGCTTCTTTTGCGAAAGCCCATATTTAAGCACTAAATGCATAGATGAATGTCTTGAGTTATCTTTGATTTTTCTATATGATTTGGAATTGAGAACTTGAGGTGTTCTGTACTAGTGTTAGAAGGGTGATGCTTCCTATGGTATAACTATTCTTGGGAAACATGATAGCTATTGTTAGCTTTTGATAGGAATATGATAAATTCTGTATGATAATAAGTATTTTGTGGAGTTGCATTTGGATTCCATGAATGCTGTTGGATTGTCCTAGCTTAGACGTTATGAAAGGAATACTTCTATATGGGAAATGTTTTGGATTCCTTGATGTACTTATATGTGTAATTCAAAGACAAAGAGTATGATGCTTAATGAGTTTCGGTAATTCTCTACAGTAATACTGTTTACACAGTTATGATTTTGGAACCATCCTTGATTGTTCAATTATAAGATGTATATAAGAACTTGCAAATGTTTTAGACTACTCAGAGAAGGATGCTTTTCTTGCTAAGGTATTGGAATGCTTTTATTTTATTATATAAAGCTCGTAAGTTTATATGCACCAATTCCATTACTCCTCTTAGGTTTGCTTGTTTAGACTACCTCGAGCTGGGCTGGGTATCTTTCATGTCAGGAAAGATTCCGGGGAAGCGTAACTACTTCGTGGTAGGGTGGAAACACACTCCTACAATATTCTTGCCCTCATGTTTTGTGTGCAGCAGGTCTCTGGAGCTCCTGTCAGGAAGGTCATTATGTGTAGTACATTGGATCATTGTATCGACCATTGGCCTATTGTATTTATATTGCACTCATATGACAGTCCGTCGATGACTCTTGTAAAGCTCTTCTTCTTTGTGAGTTATGATCTTATGTTGGTTGCACTTTGACAGTTTGATCGAAGTCTCTCCTTTGCATTTGTTAATTTGACAAGTTGGTCAAATTTTGTTATGTCTTTAGTGTATTATGACATGTGATGTATTCAAGTGTTTCAATAGTCGGTCGGCACTCTTCTTTATTAAGGACTCTTGTGTCACATAATCTGTTCGACAATTTTTGGTCGAACGTTGTGTTTCTCTCTTGAAATTAAGCAAAAATGATTAGTTTTTGTCGACTGGTACATTCGATGTTTGACTTTGTTGACCGACCTCCCTTGACTTGTGGATTTTGTTGATGTGGCATTTCTGTCGAGGATGCAGTCTTTACAAATCTTAAATTTCAAATATCTCTCTCTTTTGAAATTGCTTTTTGACAATATTCTTCTAAAACTTAATGCCTCTAAACAACAATATACGATGAGAAACAAGAAAACCCCATTTTTAGCTAGAGTCCATCCTAATAAACCAATAACTAAATAGAATATGAGAGCAGTTTCAATTAAGATATAACAACTAGATTATTATCTTAGTAAAGGTGCCTCAACCATTCTCTATAGACGTTGCCTTCCAAAAAAATATATATATGAAGATTGAGGGTTCCAAAAAATCATAATGCGCATAATTTCTGTGAGAATGAATATTATTCCAGGTCTCCCAAAAGATTTGGGACTGCACTGCCTTGTAAAGGTTCCCTACAAATTCCACGGTCACCTTCGGGCCGTCTGCAAGAGATGGAACGCTGTGCTCAGCAGTCCAGACTTCTATAAAGAGCGAGAGCGCCATAATGAGTGCGAGGAGGGAATATCTTATTTATACCGATCGGGACGAAGATCAACTGATTGGCAAGTAATCATTTACTACCCCCATGGGAAGTGGTGGGAAGGACTGCCTCGAATCAATGAGGAATATAAGCTAGATTGGAATGCCTCTCTTGAGTGTAAATGTGTGTACGTTAGATCAAAGCAACTTCTGGTTGTTATGGGGCTCCCCCACAAATACGACGGCAAACCAGCTGTTTTGATATTTGATTTTTTGTCTCGCACATGGCGGCGCGGCAATGATATGCCATTTCGTCGTAGCTTTAGTGTATGTGCAGTGTCATCATCTCCTGAAGGTCTTATCTATTTCGCTGGTAGTCTGGGCAACCGCTGTTCAAATAGAACCATCCCCCCCGCACTCCAGGCTTATGTTTTCAATGTAGAGGAAAACAAGTGGGACATTCTTCCTCCCATGAATCCCGATTCTTTTCAAATTTTCTGTGATGGTCAGTTTTTGGACAACAAGTTTTATGTAGTGCCCAATCACGGGCGCAGCCTACAAGTTTATCACCCCCACAGCAGACTATGGCAAACCATAAATGCGGACAATAACGGTCAACTTGTTTCAAAATGCGTATCTGCTTTCGGGAAATTGTATTGGTTTGGTGAAGGGGATTTGCAACGAATGGTGAATGAATACGATTTTGCCACCAACTCGTTTAATAGAGTCGGACAATATCCTGCCCAATTTTATGTTATTCACTGTGCTGTTCTGTGCCAGGATTGTATATTTGTTAGTGCTGTGGATTCCAGTGACTACCATGTTGTATATTATACTTTTAATGTACTTGAGGTAGAAGAAGAAAAAAGATGGACTCGAATCTTGATGCCTCTAGGGTTCCCAAATGTCATATTATATTCGGCTGCAACTATACAAATTTGATACAGCATGTAGTTGAATGCAGAGGAAAATATCAGGCTTCAGAGGCGCATTTGTTTTAAGTTAACAATGTTCTCACTTGAGCAGAATATTACGAATAAAAAATTCAACATTTTTTTAATAGGTTTAAATAAGTTGTAATATTTCTAAGAACAGTTACACTTGAGGATACAAGTTATTCTTTTGGCACTTTAGAAAATCTCAAATTATCTCATGTCTTAATGTAGTTTTCTTTTCTTCTAAAAGGGGCTAGAGTAAGTATGTGAACTCTGTATTACACTGTTTCAATATAATATAATTAATTGAAGTACGTGGCAGCCAATTGTTCATATAATGAGGTAATTTAGCTCTAGAGATATTGTAAAAAAGTGTTAATGACTAACTTTGTAGTTGAAGTTTGATATGATAGAGTTTGAGTTATAGTAAGTTTTGAACTTTATATTATCTTTTAACATTATATGAGCTTATTATCATTTATAGTGTTATAATGCATGATAGTTATTAATTCCTATAAACGAACTCTACAAATTTAGAGGTTAAGTAAATATGTTAGGATGACTTATTTAGGAGTTCAAGGTAAATTTAATAATTATAGTTTTATTAGCTTAGAAAAGATGTTGAATTCTCATGTCTAGAAAAAGCAAATTGATGTATGTTTGTATTCTCTTTGTGGCTAGGTGGTAGATAAGAGGGTGGTCTTAAAAACGGTTTATTCTATTTTCTATATATCTACTTCCATATATAGATATTCTATATGCATATGATCTAAGTTTTTTTTATAATGTAAGAACAAATCTAGATCTATATTTCAATGTTATCAATTATCATGGATTTCTTGTATATTTGTATTATAAAAATTTCATTATTTCTTATTATAAAATGCCTTTATAGAGAAACTATTATGGTAAAGGAGGTGTAACAAAAATATAATAGGGATTTCAAGGGTTCAAATCCTTAAATAGGAAGTTCAACAACCAAAAGTGTGAGTAACTTGGATCCCCCAAGATTTATGGTTGCGAGAAACTAGAAAAACAAGTAGCCAAAATAAGGCATAAAATAAGATTATATTGACTATAGAGAAGGACTACAATACAACGCCATCGAGAGAGGTAAATAATAATCAAGAGGCAAAAAATAAGTCTTATAGAGAGGGAGGTAGGGACAAGTGAGTGATGAGATAATAAGAAGAAGATGGTTATAAACCTAGTATTAAAGTATAAATTTCTATGATTTAAATACACAATCAATAATATAGATATAAAATTGAGTTTAAATATCCCTCATACGAACTCCCTTATTAGAATAATACACATCATTCACTTCCATCTAACATTAGGAAAAGACACAAATAATAGATACAAGAATATAAACCACTTGAATAGGAGAAGCATGAGTTATATAGCAAGTTAAAGTAGGTAAATCCCCCTCTTGTAGACTATGGACTTGTACTTGACTCAAAAGAAATAAAGTGAACAATGTTAACCTGGAATAAAGGAGGCCTTCTCATACTTAATGGTTTGGACCCTTGAAATATCTATTTAATTTTTGTTCCACCTCCTTTACCATAATATTTTGTTGATAAAAACCTTTTATAATAAGAAAATAAATTATTTAATATAAAAATAACATCAACAATGATAAATTATAACACTAGTGGATAACAAGGAAGAACTTCCCATATTTTTGTATTAAAAGCCCCTAGGAAAAGGTGTATGGGGGTGTTGGCTAGGTATTGTAGGGGGGTGACAAAAAAGGAGTTTATTGAATTTTTCTTTAGAAAATAAGAGCACTCTTTAGTATGCCATGTGTACATGTGCTATGACCTGAGTTCACTAAGTGAAGCCCCCATGTTAAGCCACTAATACCATCATTAGAAATATTTTTGCATAGAGTTATTGATCTTAGATTGATCCATACACATTTGCATGGTGACGGATTCAATAAAAATAAAATTATCTTTTTGGTGGTATATCTATCATATTTCTTATCTAAGCCTTCATTGTTTATTTCTCCCTTGATTCTGCCAATGTCTGATTCATCTAATTTATTATTATTTCTTATTTATTCTAATATTGTTGGTTCATGTTTGTCCTATTTTTTGAAGGGACTTCTTAGATTAAAATTTAAAATATTATGACCTAATTCATAGTAATTTTCATCCTTGAATAGTTTGATCATAATAATGGTCTACTTGTCTCCTCTTAGAATTGTGTGAGTACGAAACTATTAGTATTCAATACAATAAGATAGTAACTCCCTATAATTACATTTGAACATGTAAAATATTAATTATTATTGTTGACTTCTTGATTTTTTCTACTTTAGTTTTGGTTATCCAAGAAAGGTGACCTATTCCTTCAAAGTATGTTATAAATGTTGCTAATGCCCTTAAAACATACTCTCTCTTTATTTACATATGCCAAACATAAAATATAGATTTAAATTTAGGTGAATCAAGTTAAATTGCATTATTTATTACATGTAATCATATATTATATTATAGCATGCTTTTACTTTGAGCATACATTGTTTTGTTACTATTGAGGTTTAGAATTACCACCCCAACTCAGGCATTGGGGCTTTATAGATATTCTATCCTAACAATGGAAACCTTCTCTAGCTGTGGGTGGACTATTATTGAGAAGGAGTCTCTAAATTCTAGGCCGGTTCCTATTGAATTTAGGTATCAATTTTATACTATCTTCTCCTGATTTTGGTAAGGAAAGGGAGAAATTCTAACTAAAATGTATGAATAAAACTTGAAAGGTGATACACCAAATAAGATTCAGATCTCTCAAATCCTAAAACTAAAATTCACTTAACATACCCTAATGATCTTTGCAATATCACTCACTATCCAATACATAGGCTAATTTGAAAGTCAATACTCGGGTTTAACCACAAATAGCAATCTTATTATCAACAACATGCATATTCTACAAAAGGCTTATATTCTATAATCTAGAATAGGAATTTATACAATCCACTAATCCATGCTACAGATGTATTACACTTGAATGTAGAAAATTGAATTGGATTTGAACAAATGATCATCACACGATGTATGAAAAATGGGCCAACTATATTCTTCTCAAACTCTGTGTGCAGTTACATCAATGAATCTCAAAATAATGGCAAGGAATACAAGAATCCTCTTGCACAAAATTGATATCACAAGCATGAACTAATAATGGATACAAAAGCATAAAAAGGTAGCTATAGGAACAAGAAGTTCACTAAAATATCTTCTCTCTAAAATCTTGAACCACTAAACATGAAGCAAAGGATCCACTATATAGCCCAAACGCCTTAATTTTTGAAAATATTCCCCCCCACGAAGCCCTCCACAATATCAAGCTACTAAACTACATGGCTTAACAAGTTCCCTGAATCAAGCCCTAAGTTTAGCCCCCTAAAGTTGGTAAATAAAATACACCCCTTTTATATACCCTACCAACTTTATTACATAACATCAAAAATGTATAAACCTGAATACATAACCTCTAAATGCATACAACCCCAACTATAACCCGACACCATAGGAAACCCTGACTCCACTAAGTCGGAAACAAAGAATCAAACCCTAACTTTATATCATCCAACCAGGGTATAACAAAGTTCATATAACTCGAGCTCAATGCTTGAGAACAACTCCTAATTGACCTAAACAAATCATTGAGAAGATGTAATGTTGTCTTGGTGGCATAAAAAGTATTTTCATGGCACTGTGGAGGGAATGTTGATGCACTGGGAACTGTCATACCATTTACTCCATTTGTCAGTGGACTTCAAAATTGGGTAAAACACAATGCATAGTGTTTATCAATTTCATTTGCATCTAGGGTTTTCTTCTTTGTGGTGTTGCCATGTTTGTTTGAACTGGAGTTGGGAAGCCATAATCAATGGCACTGCATTTTCTTCTAGTGTATGTGGAGAAGCTCGGGCTTCTTGGGCTCAGTGGGAAACTGTGGGTTTGAACTTGATCTGCCATAACATATGACACATTTTGTGGATTTTGTTGGAGTTTTTGGAGTTTATTCAGTTGAACTCAGAGTTCAAGAGCTCAAGCTTTGTCGAGTATGAGTCATGACCTGTGGCATCCAATGTTTGAAACACTTGCAGAGGTAACATACAAAGCTCGGGCTCTGTTGTTTTTTTCAAAGCCATAACATATGGCACTGCTCTTTCTTCGAACCGAGACTTGGAGTTGGTAGTTTTTTAAACAACCACTGTTATCTTGGAATGACTCTAAGTTGTGGTTGAGAAGTGTAGAGGGGTCCATGAGATTTGGACTTGAAACTAGGCATCTCAGCCACTGCTTCAAAATTTTTCCCAATTGATAGTGAACTCATACTCCCAGAGGTCACTACTTTCTTTGTTAAAACACACAGAGCTCTTGTTTTATCTCTCCTATTGTTAACTCGTGACACTTGGCTTCTAATCTGCATCTCAAACTCGATCTTCTTGACCTATTTCCTTTTGATAAGTTACATCTGGTCTTTTCTTGTGACTTCTGCATTTTAAATGCATTCCAAATTTGTAACTTTGAGTTTCAACAAGTTCATTTTAAAAAAAAATACATCTCTAGCAGCAACTTGAGGTGTTTTGATATTAATGCTCTGTATGTTGTAGTAGTTGTTTGCTTACTTCAAAACTCTATCATGTGCTTTCATCACTTCTTTTGCAACCTTAAACATATTAAGATTTACCTTCTGTTGTTTAGTTGTTGTCGTTTGCTTCATTATTGCTCTATGTGCTTTATTAATGTCAACAACAACAACAAAAAGATATACCCACATAGCTGTTAAGTTGATCTCGAACAGGTGCATATTTGATGTGAACTTAGGTTCTCTTGCATGGCTATCCTATCTGTATACAAATGCACTCCACTTAATGTTTTTCAAACATAACAATATTGTCATGGGGACAAAAATGTCCATCTCTACAAACTGAAGTTTTCTTTCGTTATTCTATCTTTCAAAACCAATAAAGTTTTTTCCCTCAAGGAATTAGATAAAATGAACAAAATTCAACTTCACTGGTGAAACTGTGAGAAAAATTTACCAAAACATGTCATGTTCAAAACACTATAAAAGTGTTATTCCTTCCAGTGTGAAAATACATTATTCTTTTATAAGCATATAAGACACTACCCATGGGGTTCAAGCACGGACTCGTGACTCCCATAGATAATCTTTATAACAGGAACCCTGAAAACATGAATACTCCATTTTTATGACTGTATGCCCTATATTGGATGCACGATGAACATTATACCAGGATACAATGTAACTATGTAAATACCCTGTATAAAGACACCTCTTGAAATTTTGGCATTAAGGACATAAGCACAACTTTCTTTTGAAGTTATGTACCACTACAATATTGTTTGATTTCTTCAGTTGATGCACATACATTGTCTTGCTCATAACGTAGTTGTTTTTCATGAATGTTTACTCCAAGAAAGCCTACCAACATACTATTATTTCAATCTTTGCTTATTGAATTTCATTTGCAGTTTATATGTACATTGTTTATTCTATTATGTATCTCCATTGCTTTGCAAATTGTAACAACATTGCCTTCATTTCTGACTTGCAATATGTTAGTGAACATCTTATCCTTCTTTTTTGCATAATCCAGTTCCTTATGAATACTTCCTTTCTCATGTGTCTCCTGCAGTATCATGGATCCTTTTTTGCATCTACATTTTCTCTTGCTATTTGCACTTAGTCATATTATCACCTTTTGCACACATATCACCAATCAATTTGTTAGGTCAGTAGATAAAATAAATTAATTAATGTTTGTGGGTGAGTGTCATCCAGGATGGCATTCATTCATGAATGTTCGTTGGTTTATTTGTATTTGTTGAATTAACAGGTTGATCAATTTCTGAAAAAGTTTTCTCAGATAGGAATACTAAATCCCTTTTATTTAGATATCTGGTTATAAAGACAAGAATAACATCAATCAAAGTGACCATAAATAGAAAAAGGTTTCATGTTTAGAACAAGTCCCTTTAATACTATGTTTCAGATATTATGGATGCATGTTTTCTTGTTACATTGATTTCATCAGATTGATATGCAGTATTAGAGGAATTGATTGTATGCTATTTGTGTCCCTTATATTTCTTAGATCCAACTACATCTGACACCTCTTTTCTCTCTTATGATGCAGGTGAAAACTCTTAAGACCTAAATGAAGATGAAGACTAGGACTTGGAGACCTAGGACTTGACAGACAACCAACAAGCAACCAACCACAAGGCAATGCATGGGACCCCTACTCCATACTTCTATCATGCTTTCTATTCTGCAATGTTCTATTTAACTTGAAATGAATAGAAATATGAAAAGACACTTGTATATTAGATTCAGTTTGAATGCACAATATAATTGATCAATTTTAAATTTTGAAATTTTGGAATGTGATCAATTCTTATAGCACAAATGATAAATTTTGACAATGAATGTAATGATGAAATGTTAATTAATAATATCTGAAGGATATTATTAATTAGACTCTTCTAAATATGCAATTCTTTACCATTTGTGGTTATTTTGATGGATGTTGTAATTTAGGGTAACAATTTTGGAGACTTCTGCTGGATGTCTTCCTGCTAGACATGACCTTAGACCTTATCCTAGGGAAATAGAGTTATAAAACCAGAACCATGGATGCAACCTTTATTGAAATGAAAATTCATGTAACCTAGACTCATGCAACCTAAAGACCTAGTGCTTGGACAACACTTATTGAAATGAAACCCTAGACTAAACCTAACCCTCAAAGCAAAGCTTGAGGTGTATTCCATTAACTGGAATTTGTAGAACTTCCCCATCAGTTGTGGCCAATTGATAAGCATTATTTCCCTTAAATGCTATGATAACAAAAGGTCCTGACCAAAAATGGTCAAACTTATCATGCTGCCCTGGCTTACTTTTCAATACATCCCACTTGAGTACTAGATCACCTTCCTTGAAATCTCTAGATGTAGCTCTCTTATCAAAATCCATCTTGGTCTGTGTTTACTTCAATTCCATAGTATCCAATGCCTTCTTCCTTTCTTCCTCTAGTTGAAGCAATTTAGCATATCTTAGTTTAAGAGGATCCTCCTCTTCAAACAGTAACATTTGATCAGCAAGCTGTAAAGCTGGAAATTCTATAGAAATAGGCAATCTAGCCTCTTTACCATAAACCAGGATATAAGGTGAGTTCCCAATAACTTTCTTAGGTGTTATTCTATCCAGCAATAAGGTTACCTTCAATTTAGAGTGACAATCCCTCTTGTTTTCTTGTAGAGTCTTTTTGATGATCCTCATCAGGTTCTTATTGGTAGTTTCGGCAAGACCATTACCCTGTGGGTAATAATTGGAAGAAGTGTTTAAATAAATGCCATTCTTGACAGCCCACTTTGTTATAAATGATCCAACAAAAGCTATGCATTATTTGAGATTATTGATTGAGGGAATCCAAACCTTGTTACAATGTCATCATAGAACTTTAAAACATTAGCTCTATTAGATTTATTTAGTGCAATAGCCTCAGTCCATCTGGTGAAATAGTCTGTAGCAGTTAAGATCCACTTATGTCCTGCACTAGAATTTTGATTTATTGGACCTATGAAGTCCACTCCCCATTTGTTGAATGGATGGTCCACAATGATTGGCTTCAATGGTAATGCTTCCAACCTCTATTTTCCTACAAACATAGCACACTTTTGGCATCTTCTTGCCCATGAATGAGCATCTTTGAATAAATCTAGCCAATAATAGCCAGCTCTCAGAATTTTCCATGCTGTAGTTTTGGGCCTAAAATGCCCTCCACAAGATCCATCATGGAATTCAAATGAAATCTTTCTTTGATCCATATAATCTATGCATTTTAGAAGCATACCAGAAAAAGCCTTCCTATAAAGAGTATCATCAATTAGAACATAAGGAATAGATTGTAATCTAAAGTACCTTCTCTTGTCTTTGTCAAAATTCATTGCACATTGACCAATATGCATAAATCTGGTCATATCTGATAACCAGGATGTTGAATCATTAATCAGTACAAAATTACCTTGGGGCAAGATGGCCTCTTTAGTGGCTTTAACTTGATCACCTCCTTCTGCCATCTGAGCACATAAGCCTTTGCCTCTAACCAGCTTGGTCACATGGATTTGCACATCATACTGCATGACTTTGGTTATCCACCCTGCCCTTTTTTCTCTGACATCCTTGTTTAATAAAAACTCTTTAATGATAGGGTGTGTAATTAGTAGGTGTATTATGTTCCCAGAAACCAAATGCTTAAACTTTTTTAAGGCTTTTATAACAGCTAGTACATGTTTTTCTATAAAGTTGTATCTTTTCTCATAATTATTCATACCTTTGATAAAAAAGGCTACTGGTTGCTCATGTCCTTCCTCATTCTTTTGCACCAGCATTGTTGAAACAGTGTCAATACCACCATAAACATACAAAACAAAATCCTTAGAGAAATCAAGATTAGTTAAAGTAGGGGCTGAAGACAAAGCCTGTTTAATCTGTTCAAAATTCTTCTTTCCTTCAGCAGTCTAGATAAAAGGTACATCCTTTTTTAACATAGCATTCAAAGATTTCAACAAATCTGCAATATTAGGAATAAAATGTCTAACAAAATTTATCCTTCCAATGAAACTCTGCAATCCTTTCTTATGTTTTGGCAATGATAATTCTAGAATTGCATAAATCCTTTCAAGATCATTGGTTGTCCCTTCTTTCGACACTTGGTATCCTAAATGTTTACCTTCATGTACTGCAAAAACAAATTTTTTGGGGTTAAGGGAGATCCCAAACTCCCTGCATCTTTGTAAGACTTGTCTCAAGTGGCTTATGTGCTAGTTTACAACCTTGCTGTAAATTGTGACATCATCAAGATATAATAGAACAAATTTATACATCAAATTCCCGAAAGCATTTGATAATCCAAAAGGAATTCTCCTATAGGCTATTGTACCCCATTTAGCATTCAATTTTGAACTAGGGCCTTCTTCATTAGTTTTTAAATGGTTGCATTAGAAGTGGCTCCTTCTCTATTTAGTGTATTCCAGAATGTAGCTCCTACATTTGATAATCCAAATGGAATTCTCCTATAGGCCATTGTACCCCATTTAGTAGTGAAGGAAGTTTTGAATTGATCTTCATCCCTTACTAATACCTGGTTATAGCTAGAATAACCACCAAGAAGGGATAATCTCTCAAAATCAGATACATATTGTAGGATCTATTCCATAGAAGGAAGAGGGTGCCTATATTTTAGAGATGCCCTATTGAGGTCCCTAAAATCTACACAAAGTCTTATCTCTTTGTTCTTCTTTCTCACAGGAACAAGATTTGAAACCCAAGATGTATGCTTGATAGGGAATATTATGCCACCATTCAGAAGTTTATTCATTTCTTTCAGCATTAAAGGTTCTAGCTTGGAATTGATAGGCCTTTGCCTTTGTCTAATGGACTTAGCATTTGGTTCTAATTCTATGGTATGATGAGTTAATTGAGGATCAAATCATTTTAAGTCAGCATAATCCCATGCAAACACATCATTATATTCCCTAAATAACTCAATAAGCATTTTATTTCCCTTAGGGGAATTAATGTTACCAACCTTCAAGCACTTGTCTCTGAATATCTCCACTTCTTGATAGCGATCTTCTTTGATCAACAATCTAGTTTTATTGTTTCTGAATTGATCATCAGAGTTGAAATTTGACTCTAAGCTGACTAATCCCCTTGGAAGCTTATTAGTCTTCAACTGAATGATCTAATTTTCCATTTGTTGATTGAACTGGTCATTTTTAGAAGCTAAAAAGTCTTATGTTTCAGTCATAAAGCTCAAATATATGTTCATCAGTGTTAAACACCTACCAATTAATATCATTGTCTGGTATAGATGGCCTTACAACAATTGTAACATCTGAATGATCTGAGATCTATCCTTTATTTTCAGTAATTAAAACATGAGAAAAAATAACAGCCAACCTATTAGCATGCATATTTTTCCTTCTAGGTATGGAAATAAGGTTAAATACATCAAAATTATCAAAAATATCAGAAACTCTGGATTTATACAGCTTCAAGAGATCATTTTTAATAGCATTGATACCTATCACCTGTCTTACTATCAAATTACTATCCCCAAATTCCCTCAAGCATTTGATTCCTCTTTTCCTATCCCATTCCAAGCCTTGAATAAGACTCTCATACTCTGCTATATTGTTAGAACATAGAAAAGATAACTTGTAAGCACCACAAAATTTATCACCATGAGGTGAAACCAACATAACTCATGCACCAATACCATCCTTATTCTTAGATCCATCAAAATATAGATCCCATAGCTGGTTAGATAATTCAGATTTAGAACATTGATGTTTAATCAAATTAGGCACAACTGAATCAGATTCTAACATCACATAGTTACCAAAATCAGCATCAAACACATCGACATCTTGGTCATTTCTAGCTTCCCATTCATCTAGAACAATATCAGGATATTCTTCAATTTGTGTGTTATAAGATGAACTCTAATTGATTTCATCTAGATCCATGATCACATAACTTGCATTTATGGGACTAGGATTATAAGGCTCTATGTGGTCTTTAGCCCATAACTCTGATTTTATGGTCACCTTAGCACCATATCTATTTCTGAAATACAGGTGAGACCAATCTGATGAGAAGTATCCATCTATTTGTTTGTGAAGTCTCTTGATAAACATAGAGCAAAGTAAGGTGACAGATCTATGACAAAAAAATCTTGGGAAATGGAGAAGTTTGGCCATGAGTGTAAGGTCAAACTTGCATTTTTAACAACACCTATGGTCTTAACTGAAGAACCATCAATCTGGACAACTCCTTTCTCAAGGGTTTCATACTTTAAATCCAATAAATCAGCTATGCTCTTTGGCATGACAGTGCTGGTTGCACCACTATCCACCATACAATTATATACTAATTTGTTTCCAATAATTAAAGAAACATAAAAAGGAGGAGGCTTAACATTTTCAGATTTCTTACCTTCCTTTTCTGTCATCTTCTGCATATTTGTTGACTTTCTTTCAACTGGTATTGCTGATTGCTTCAAATCTATAGTATTTTTACTCACTTGTGTTACTGGTTGCTGCACTTGACCAATCTTCTCTTCTTCTTTAACCACCTCATCTTGAACTTTTGAGGGCATTGAATTGGCCATAACCACTCTAGGAGGATGATGTACAACTTGTTGTGAACATGTTGTCCCTTTTGACAGCTCATCCTTTAATAAATCAGCTTGTCCTAGAATGGCTAATGAATCCCACATAGAAATAGAAATATTCACCTTCTTCATATTATCAACAATATTATAGGGAACAAAAAATTTTACCTTCTAAGGTGACTTACCAATGGTTTGATCTGCTTGCCTCTGATTTTGTGTTTCTTTGTTTGCAAGAGTAGAGGGCCCCTTTAGAATAGAAACTGAAGGAATGAATGGTGATTGAGTTGTGGCCGCAAACTTGGCAGCTGATTGCTCTGATTCTAGAGCTCTCTTCTTGGATCTTGTATTTTTTGCTATAGGTGAATCATCATTTACTCCATAGAACTCTTCCTCTTGCCAATTCATAAATGTAGTGTCCAGAGTAATCGGATTAGGGTGTTGTTGACTCTCTTCAGTAGATATAGTAGGTTGTGAATCAATTTCATTTTGAACCATTAGGGCTTGATTAAGCACTCCATTAGCACACATGGATTGATTGTGGCATTCATTGCAAGGAAAGCACCATTCAAAATCAGTAGCAATATTATTTTGGTTCGGAACAATATCCCTAACAGTATTAAGAGGTGCATGATTGTAAGGTCTATAACGCCTTTGATTCCAATTTTTCTTATTTGCAGTGTTACTTCCTTGGCATTGATACTTGCCACTTTGGTAAGTGAGTTGAGTAGGCTGCTAGGATGAAGAACTAGCAAACTAATTTTGATTATGGGTTATTGGATTACCTTGATATTGTTGCCTTTTTAGGTTCACTAGCTCATTTCCAAAGGTTTGTAGTAAGCTCTCAATCTTTTGTTGGCTATCTCTTATACCTTGCAACTCATTAGAAGGGATAGAAGGCATTATTCCTTCACTCTTATAACCTAGCAATGAGGCCAAAGGTGGAACAAATAATGTCATATTGGACTGGATGTTAGGAAAAGAAGGCATGGGTGCCCTAGGAGCTATCTTTCCTCCCTGAATGAGACTATTCTCCACCCTTATTGCAATATCAAAAGCTTGAGGTAAAGAATTTCCCCCCATGAATTGGATCATTACTAATATATCACTATTTAGGCTTTTAAGAAAGTACAAAAATGCATATTCAGCAGAAGGTCTTACCGTGTCCGGAATCCTATTCCAAGACTTCTAAAATCTGAGATTGAAATCACTCATCTCTTCTTGTGGAGCCCTTTTGATAGTAGTCAATTGTTCTACCAAATAAAGATTGTCATATTTATCTTCAAAAAACTTACATAATCCCTCACCTAATGCATCCCATGTAGCAATAGATCCAACTCGAAGAGTTTGGAACCATTCCAATGCTTTTCCCTTCAATGATGCAGCTAGTAGCTTCAAAGCCACATCCTCCTCTGTGATGTGATGGAAATTGCAAAGAGAAGCAATATCTATGATGTGCTCAATGGTTTTTTTTGTCCTTCTCCCATGAAAGATGCCAATCCTTTTAATGTTGCCAATAGTATGTTGTTGTGATTTGCAATCCTTAGAGGACTGCCTTGATCAAATGGAACAAAAGGCAATCTTCTAGCCATCGCTGGTGTTTCTTAAGGGAGATCTGCAACTTCAAGTAGTTCCTCTTCTGATGATGGCTCAAGAACAACTTGAAATTGAAGTGTTGGAGGAATTTCTGAAGATTCTTGATCAGAATTTGGTAAATCAGCGTAGTAAGTGAAAGGAGATGAAATTCTCTCAGATCTTCTTTTCCTTGGACTTCTTGTCTTCCTACCCATTGCTATGGGTTGGAAAGATAGCTCTTTTGGACCTCTAGACTCTCTCTATAAATTCCTTCCTCTCTTGGTACATGGTAACTACAAATATTCAAATTCTTTTCCACTCCTTGTTTTGATTCGGTTCATGTATCACAAAGATCCCACTGGGCGTGCCAAAAATTGTTGTGGTTTAGAATTACCACCCCAACTAAGGCATCAGGGATTTATAGGTATTCTATCCGAACAATGGAAACCTTCTCTAGCTATGGGTGGACTATGATTGAGAAGGAGTCTCCAGATTCTAGGCTGGTTCCTATTGAATTTGGGTATCAATTTTATACTATCTTCTCCTGATTTTGGGAAGGAAAGGGAGAAATTCTAACTAAAATATATGAATAAAAATTGAAAGGTGATACACCAAATAAGATTCAAATCTCTCAAAGCCTCAAACTAACATTCACTTAACATACCCTAATGATCTCTGCAATATCACTCACTATCCAATACATAGGCTAATTTAAAAGTCACTACTAGGGTTTAACCACAAATATTAATCTTACTATCAACAACATGCATATTCTGCAAAAAACTTATATTCGATAATCTAGAATAGGAATTGATACAATCCACTAATCCTTGCTACAGATGTATTACACTTGAATGGAGAAAATTGAATAGGATTTGAACAAATGATCACCACAAGATGTATGAAAAATGGGTCAACTATATTCTTCTCAAAATTCGTGTGTAGTTACATGAATGAATCTAAAAATAATGGAAATTAATACAAGAATCCTCTTGCACAAAATTGATATCACAAACGTGAACTAATAATGGATACAAACGCATAAAAATCTAGCTATAGGAACAAGAAGTTCACTAAAACCTCTTTTCTCTAAAATCTTGAACCCCTAAACATGAAGCAAAGGATCCACTATATAGCCCACATGGATTAATTTTTTAAAATATTTCCCCCCATGAAGCCCTCCACAATATCAAGATACTAAACTATATGGCTTAACAAGTGCCCTAAATCAAGCACTAAGTTTAGCCCCCTACAGTTGGTAAATAAAATACATCCCTTTTATATACCCTACCAACTTTATTACATAACATCAAAACTGTATAAACCCGAATACATAACCTCAAAAGGAATACAACCCCAACCATAACCCAACACCATAGGAAACCTTGACTCCACTAAGTTGGCAGCAAAGAATCAAACCCTGACTTTATATCATCCAACCATGGTATAACCAAGCTGATATAACTCGAGCTCAATGCTTGAGAACAACTCATAATTGACCTAAACAGATCATTGAGAAGATGTAATTTTGTCTTTGTGGCATAAAAAGTACTATCATCGCATTGTGGAGGGAATGTTGATGCACTAGGAACTGTCATAGCATTTACTCCATTTGTTAGTGGACTTCAAAATTGGGTAAAACACAATGCATAGTGTTTATCAATTTCATTTGCATCTAGGGTTTTCTTCTATGTGGAACCACCATGTTTGTTTGAACTGGAGTTGGGAATCCATAATCAATGGCATTGCATTTGCTTCTAGAGTATGTGGAGAAGCTCGGGCTTCTCAGGCTCTGTGGGAAACTGTGGGTTTGAACTTGCTCTGCCATATCATATGGTGCATTTTATCAATTTTGTTGGAGTTTTTGGATTTTATTCAGTTGAACTCAGAGTTCAAGAGCTCGGGCTCTGTCGACTATGAGTCATGAACCGTGGCCTCCAATGTATGAAACACTTGTAGAGGTAACTTACTGAGCTCAGGCTTTGTTGTTTTTTTCAAAGCCATAACATATTGCAATTCTCTTTCTTCGAACCGGGACTTGGAGTTGGTAGTTTTTCAAATAACCACTGTTAGCTTAGAATGACTCTAAGCTGTGGTTGAGAAGTGTAGAGGGGTCCATGAGATTCATACTTGAAACTAGGCATCTCAGCCACTACTTCAGACTCATTTCCAAATGAAAGTGAACTCATACTCACAGAGGTCATGACTTTCTTTGTTAAAACACACAGAGCTCAAGTTTTATCTCTCCTGCTATTGACCCGCGACACTTGGCTTCTAATTTGCATCTCAAAATCGGTCTTCTTATCATTTTTCCTTTAGATAAGTTACATCTAGTATTTTCCTATTACATCTGCATTTTAAATGCATTCCAAATGCGTAACTTTGAGTTTCAAAAAATTCATTTAAAATAAAAACACATCTCTGGCAACAACTTGAGGTGTTTTGATATTAATGCTCTGTATGCTATAGTAGTTTTTTGCTTACTTTCAAACTCTAGCATGTGCTTTCAACACTTATTTTGCAACCTTAAACATACTCAGAGTTACCTTATGTTGTTTACTTGTTGTAGTTTCCTTCATTACTACTCTCTATGCTTTATTAATGTCAACAACAACAACAAAAAGATATACCCACATAGCTATTAAGTTGATCTCAAACAGGTGCATATTTGATCTGAACTCGGGTTCTCTTGCATGGATATCCTGTCTATATACAAATGCACTCCAATTAATGTTTTTCAAACACAAAAATATTGTCATGAGGACAAAAATGTCCATCTCTGCAAACTGAACTTTTTTTTCGTTATTCTATCTTTCAAAACAAATAAAGTTTTTTCCCTCCAGCAATTAGATATAATAAACAATATTTGACTTCATTGGTGAAACCGTGAGCAAAATTTACCAAAACATGTCATGTTCATAACACTATAAAAGTGTTATTCCTTCTAGTGTGAAAATACACTGTTCTTTTATGAGCATATAAGACACTACCCATGGGGTTCAAGCACGGGCTCGTGACTCCCATGGATAATATTTATAACAAGAACCCTGAAAACATGAATAATCCATTTTTATGACTGTATGCCCTATATTGGATGTACGATGAATGTTATACCAGAATACAATGTAACTGTGTACATACCCTGTATAAATACACCTCTTGTAATTTTGGCATTAAGGACATAAGCACAACTTTCTTTTGAATTTATGAACCATTACAGTATTGTTTAATTTCTTCAGTTGATGCACATACACTTTCTTTCTCATAACATAGTTGTTTTTCATGAATGTTTACTCCAAGAAAGCCTACCAACATACTGTTATTTCAATCTTTGCTTATTGACTTTCACTTGCAGTTTATATGTACATTGTTTATTATGTTATGTATCTCCATTTCTTTGCAAATTCTAACATCATTGCCTTCATTTCTGACTTGTAAGATGTTTGTGGACATCTTATCCTTCTTTTCTCCATAATCTAGTTCCTTATGAATACTTCCTTGCTCATGTGTCTCCTACAGTATCATGGATCCTTTTCTGCATCTGCATTTTCTCTTGCTATCTACACTCGGTCATATGATCACCTTTTGCACACATATCACCAATGAATTTGTTAGGCTAGTAGATAAAATAAATAAATTAATGTTTGTGGGTGAGTGTCATCTAGGATGGCATTTGAACCGCCTCACAATAGGTGTGTAATAATCATGCTCAAGGCCTTTCTTAGGAATCGTTCATTCAATCTAAGGACTACTTTTCCCGTTATGAGGTGCATTTAACTTGTCAACCCAGGGACGTATACTTGAAATGGTCGACATGATATGTTTAATAGGTTCCTTAAGGATTCATTCTGTTTATGCTGCAGGAAGGTAAAAGTGCATAAAAGAAACCTACACTAGTGTTGCAAGAAAAGAATACATTTATCTTCTTACTGGAATGAATGCTATAAATTGCAACTCTACTGAAACCTATGATTTCAAACTAGAAAATTCGTTATAAATATTCTTTCAAATGTTGCAGGAACATTCATAAGGTACAATGTTGTAGGAAGAAATTGTAACTTCTATCTAAAATACTGGAAATGCTGGAAATAAAATCTATTCTATTCTAACCTATTCCACCTCCCAAGTGGGCCCCCTTGGTCTGTTTCTACTAAACTATTAACACAAAATGTAAACCAAGAACTATTTCATTGCATTTCAAAAACTCATTACATAGAAACAATACATGGAACTTGAAATAGATTGTTGTATAATAATTTTCTTCAAAAAAAATTTGTCTCTATCTTTTCTAGCTAACCTCAAACTATCGGTCCAATCCCTATATATAGAGGATCAAACACTTATTACAAAAATAGAAAAGAAACTATCTTGTTGAAAACATGTCAGAGAAGAAGATGGAAATGCAATAGCCCGCGGTGTGGGTAGTAAAGCTCAGGCGACCAGTTCAACATAGTAAAGTGCAGAGGGAATATAGGCACACTACATCCCCGCGTCTTGGAATAATGGCTCTATTGTAGCAGTCATGTTTCCTGGTGCTGTAATGATAACTCCACCATAGCTGGTCCTCAACAGTCCTCCTTGAATGTTGTTGACCACTCTCCAACCGCTTTCTCTCTTGTCAAGTTAGTTATGATGTAGAAATATTCATGCTACAAGCTTAATCAAATTAAATATCCAGATATTAGAACATAGCTTCTTATGGTTTTATGAAATACTGCACTATATGTATAATATTAGCAATATATGTCACAAACATCTACCCATGGTCTATCAGTTCTATCTGGACTTTATCACAAGTTTTGACTAGCTAGGCTCTCAAATGTTTTGACAAAAACTAGAACAGGGTATTAAAATTATACAAAACAAAGGCAATAATTTGGCCTTATCATCTGTCCCTAGGTTAATCAAATGCTTGTCCTCAAGCATTGCACCTTCTGGAAATTGACCTATAGTCACCAAGTTCAGTTCTTCCTCGCCTCTGGATCTTAAAGGAGTACTAGAATCCTCTTGTTCTTTCCCAAACTTCCCTTCTATGATCTTCCTACATCCTATCAAGTTTGGTAGTGTTGATATCATATAAGGGCCAAAGTAGCATGAGAAGCTGCATTATGAGCATACACTAGAGCTCCTTCATGATTTTCCTACCCAGCACTATGTACTTTGGTGCCCGGTGTATAGTTGCTTCAAGGTTAATGGGGCTATGTGGTTCTGATCTTTCAAATACCTCTGATAATCTTCCCCATCTACTTCTGGCACTAGTTAAGGCTCTTTGGAAGACAAAATAGGACATGCTATCATATTCTGCATACACATCTGTTCTGAGTTTAAATTTTTTATCTCTAATTTCCTTTTTAACATTCCCATATGTTAGTCTGAACCAATCCATCAGGAATACTTATGGTTGACTGCTTTCTGCTCTTAATGGTAGGGGTTCTGTTTTCTCAAGATCTCTGTAATTCCCCAACTGCCTATCATAGTTAGCCTCATTGTGCATCCATGACATCGAGGCCCTTAGGTGTATATCCCCTATGTAAGGCAGGGGATTCCATTCAGTCTCTGTAGGGATGATGAAACTATGCACATACAACTCATAAAGTATGTTTTGTTGCCAAGATGGAAGTGTCTGGTATAAACCATAGAATTCCTGGGCTGATTTGAACTCTGCGTTTACATCTTTGAGGGTCATCATCAACTAAAATAGGAGGAATTTTTCTTTTAGACAGATGGTATAGACCCTAGGTGGAGGTCTACAAGCAATTACCTAGTTAGTTAGTTTAAGGGCATGTTCCATTCTCTATTTCTGTCTTGCCAACT
Organism: Thuja plicata; assembly: GCA_018584345.1. Taxonomy (NCBI): domain Eukaryota; kingdom Viridiplantae; phylum Streptophyta; class Pinopsida; order Cupressales; family Cupressaceae; genus Thuja; species Thuja plicata. The sequence continues at coordinate 527,766 of MU224078.1, read as the reverse complement.
GATCTTTCAATTCTGCAATTTCCTCTTCTTGTTCTGCTATTACTTTCTGCAATTTCTTTTTCTCTTCTCCATATAGAGTG
>MU224078.1:517403-527636 GCA_018584345.1 Thuja plicata | reverse complement strand
TTATATAACTAGAAAAGAAGCATTTGCAGAGTAATCAGACCACTATTTTCATCTTGGTTATTCTTCTTCCTTTGTTCTTTCCATAACTGCTCTAAGAATTTTATTAACCAAGTTCGCTTATAGGAAACTAAAGCATTTCTTGTGCAAGGCAGCTAGTGAGTTATAGGGGTTTCTTCCTCATGAGTTGGAACATCTTGATGACTGACTCCTGGGTCATTTTGACATACATTTGGCTCATCTTTACACTCCTCTTCTAGATTTTGAGGAATGTCAGGAATCTCAGACTGACTAGGAGAATCATCCGGAACAATATGGATAGGAGTTTCCTCCTCAAATTGTTTAGGGAAAGAGCGCTGGCTTTCGGTGGGCACTTTAGGAATCTTCCCTCTCATCCTAGGACTTCTTCTTATAGGGATTTCCTCAACTTCTATGGCCTTTTTCTTACTAACCATTTTTGTTGTCTCTGCTACAGGAGTAGTGGCTATAGGAACTGACTTCATTCTCTTCTTTCTTGAGACTTGAGGGTTTTGCGGTTCAGCTGCAGGAACCGAAGTTTCTTCTACTAACTTCCATTTTCCTTTGGTTTGGGTGATAGTAGGTATATTGCTCATGTAAGCGGTTAAAGGCACATTTTCTTGTAAATTTTTAGTTTCTGCCCCTTGGTTATTTTGCTCAGCAACTGGGTAAGGGGAAACTGCATTATCTTGGCTAATTTGCACATTAGGGGCAATTTGAGGCTGAAAGGTTTTATGATGGATGAACTCTGCCCATGTCATAGGGGAGGCATCCCTAAGAGATCTTTCTATGAGTAATTTAATCAGGGCATGGTGAGTAACAGAGTTGTCTTTCCCTTTCTGGGTTTCTTCGGCACTAATGCACATCATATTAAACATAAAATTGGGTGCATTCATTGGGATATTATGTCGTACATAACTAAGCAGCTTAAAATGATGTGCATTTAAATTAGAGAATCACCCTTCACAGGTGAAATACCTTATAATGTGCATAGCCAACTCCTCATATGGTGGAGGAATGGACATCCTTTTGCATCCCTGCTTAGTGATTTCCAATGGAGGGTCTCCTGGTAGGGTCTATTGAGCCCTAGCTTACCTGGCATCATGGGCATTGGGATAATGTTCTCCTGCTATTGGCAAACCAGTCACTTCCACTATTCACTCCTCTATTGCAACAACTGGCAACCCCCATACCGTCGCGTGGTCCTCATCAAATGTGTTTGCAAAGCCTGATGCTTCTTCCTCATCAAACTCTATCAATTTTAAGAAATACCCCAGCCATCTGCAGGCATTAAATCTTCTCACTGCCTCAACATCAGATAGTAAAATACCATGAACCACTGGTTCATGACGCTGCAATTGGCTCCCCATTTTATCAAATTCAATCCTCTGCTCTATTTAACCTCTGTTTTTGATAATTACCTTCTTCTCTTTTGAATTTTAGACTACTTCTTGCAAACCCACAGACCCTCTTTCACATTCTTCTGGTATTCTTAATATGAACAATAATAATGTATTTTACCAGAATGAATCATAGATATTCATGCGAGAGCAAGAGTTATGTCATGGTTTTAATACTGGGTCACATCTAGTCTGACAGTTAGGGGTTTATTCGGAACAAAGGTACAACATTTGACACTTGTCTGATGCGGCAGCTGGATTTTAATTAAGACAATGCCAAAGTACAGATTTGGGGATGTTTAATGAGTAAATAGAAATGACATTTTTAGAAATTGGCACACTTCCCTACCCCCTACAAAATATGGACAAGTGTCCTCACTTGTCAGACTTGGCAGAAGGTACAGAACTGGATTAAGGTGGCAATGATACATTTATTGCAGTATTCAATATAACCAACTAAATCTATGTGCTAAAAATGGAAATAAATTTGAAAAGCTTGTACCTGTTAATTGATCATCGCACATGTCAGGAAAGATTGGTGAGAGTGGAATGATGGCATTGGCGGTTGCATGAGTTAGTGCACTATCTCTTTATTGAAAGCATAGAAATATGATGACGTGGAAGGTGGGTGGATGAAAGATTAAGAAATGAAATGGGTTGAAAAAGAAGAATGTAGAAAGTGAATGGAGAATTTGAACTTTATGTAAACATAAAGTTTTTATTATGGTCATGCTTTGAAGAAATTCTTATTGAAGTGTTGCAAGAAGAAGGTTGACACCCTCTGCTGTAGGAAGTGTTACCTGTTGATCTTTAAAACTGGCAAGTTGAATTGCTGCAGGAAGTCTTCTTTCGTCTGTGGCTAGTGATACAACTTTAGTCTATGGCCATTGACTAGTAGCTTGAAGTGGACAGGATCAATTGTGGTCAACTGGACTGCTCCATTTGTGGTCTCTGGTATTTGGAATCATATAACAATGCCCAATCTCCAACTTTGAATTTCTTACTCTTTATATGGGAGTCATGCCACTATTTTCTTTGATTTTGGACAATTTCTATGCACTGTAGGGAAGACTTGTGCATTTCATCCAAAGAGTTGAGATGCAACAATCGCTCTCTTTGTGCTGCAGGAAGATCAATATTTAACTCTAGCGATGTTCTCAATGTTTTGTGTTCAAACTCAATCGGTAGCATTGTTGTTTTTCCATATAATATTTCAAATGGAGTGAACCCAGTGGTTGTCTTCGATGTTTTTCTATATGCCCAGACAGCTTCTAATAGTCTATTGCTCCAATCTCGGTGATGCAAATGAACTGTCTTTGTTAAAATTGCTTCTATTTCCTGATTTGTAACTTATGCTTGTCCATTGGCTTGAGGGTGATAGGGGATTGATTTCCGATGTCTGATATTATATTCCTTCATGAGCTCTTTTATCAGATTGGAGGTGAATTGGGTACCTTGATCAGTAACAAGCTCTCTTGGCATGCCATATCTAGTAAAATTTTCTTCGTACATAAATTCAACAACTTTATGATCTCTTGCATGCTTCATTACTCTGACTTTGACCCATTTGGTTAGGTAATCTGTGCACACTAGAATGTATGACTTCCCATTAGATGGATAATATATTGGACCAATAAATTCCATGCCCCATTTATCAAATGGTGTTACCACCACCTGTGGGTTTAAGGGCATTTCATCTGATTTTGTTGGTCTGCCCATTCTTTGACATTTGTCACACTTCCTTGTATAACTTGCTGCATCTTTATGAAGTGTAGGCCAATAGTAGCCTGTTGTTAAAATCTTCTGTGCCATTCATTTGGCTACAAAGTACCCTCCACATGGTTTATTATGACATGCATGAAGAATTTCATATGTCTCATCTTCTCTCACACATCTCCTCATGGCTTGGTTAGGCCCAGTGTAAAATAATGTGGTATCAATCGAAGAGAAATGGAAGCTTTTCTCTACAAGCAGCTTCTTTTCCTTATAAGAGAAATGTGTTGGAATTTTATTAGCTACTAGGTAGTTAGCTATATCTACATACCATGGATTTTGGACAGCAATATGAAACAAATGTTCATCTGGAAATGTATCATCTATCAAAGTAGTATCTTCTTCAGCATGATGAAGTTTGGATAGATTATCAGCTACCACATTTGCTTTACCTGGCTTGTCAATGATTGTTATATCAAATTCCTGCAAAAGAAGGAGCCATCTTGCTAACCTGCCTGTGATGGTAGTTTTGTTCATGAGATACTTAATTGCTACATGGTCAGTATGAACATAGATATGATCACCAGTCACATAATGGCAGAATTTATTCAAAGCATAAACCACCGCTAGTAATTCTTTCTCAGTCACTGTATAGTTCAACTCTGGTCCATGTAGACTCTTACTGATATAATAGATTGCATTTTCAAGGTTTTTAGTCTTTTTTCCTAAGACAACACCTACAGCATAGTCTGAAGCATCTGTATGAATGTGAAATATAAAAGTCCAGTCAGGACCCCTAAGTACTGGTGCAGTTGTCAAAAGTGACTTGAGCTACAGGAAGGACTCATCACATTCTTTTGTCCAAGCAAATTTAGCTTCTTTGGTAAGTAAGTTGTATAGAGGACTAGATATTTGACTAAAGTTCTAGATAAACCTCCTATAATAACCAGTGTGACCTAGGAAAGATCTGACTTCTTTTTGCTTAGTAGGAATAGGGAGTGTGAGAATTACCTCTATCTTTGTAGGGTCTACCTAGATTCCAACTTTGGAGATAAAATGTCCCAACACCACTCCTTCCTGCATCATCAGAAAGCACTTTTCACTGTTGAGAGATAGGTTATGTTCCTCACATATGATTAGCACTTTCTCCAAGTTCTTCAGAGCTTCCTCAAATGTGCCACCGAATGTAGTGAATTCATCCATGTAGATTTCCATGCAATCATGGGATATATCAGCAAAGATGTTGATCACAACTCTCTGAATGGTAGCAGGGGAATTGCATAATCCAAATGGCAATACTGAATAGGCATATGTGCCCCAAGGATATGTAAACATGGTCTTTTCCTGATCTTTGGGAGCAATGTTTATCTGATTGTAACCACTATATCCATCTAGAAAGGAAAAATATTTCTTTCTAGCCAAATTATCCAAGACCTGGTCAATAAAAGGTAAAGGGAAGTGGTCCTTCTTTGTAGCATTATCTAATTCTTTGTAATCCACACATATCCGCCACTTACCTAATTTCTTAGGTACAATTACCAATGGTGATACCCACTTGCAGTCAGAGATTGGATAGATGAATCTAGCATCCAACAACTTCTGCAACTCAGTTTTAACTATTTCTCTTAGTGCTAGATTTATTCTCCTCTATGGTTGACGAAGTGGCAAGCTTCCATCACTGATGTAGATTCTGTGGGTGCAGAGTTTTGGATTGAGTCCCTCTATATCTCCATAATCCCATGCAAATGCTTTTTCATGCTGACTGAGGAGCTTGGTTAACAATGCCAACTGTGATTGGGACAGCTTGTTATTTACATGCAGGCTACGTCCAGAGGATAGTTCCACTGTTGTTGTCAGCTCTGCCATTAACACTTCGGGCACCAAAATTCTAACTATTTCACTTTCCAGTAATTGATCAATCATTTCAGAGTTTGCTGGAGACATACAATCCTCATAGGTACATAGTTGTAAAACATAACTTTCTGAAAAATCTTTAGCCACAATACATTCATTGGTTAGAATGCTCTGTACCACATCATCTTCCTCTTGCATCTTTAGAAAATATTTCCTATGCAACATCATGAGCTGGGCTACTGAATTGAGCTCTTCCTCCTCGTCTCCTAGGTCTGGCCAAATAGGTTCTCCCAACTCGGGCTGGGGTTGGGCAGGAGGATATAGGGCTAGCTTTCTTATGGCTTGACCATTTTAAATTGTCATACTGCTTGATCTGCAATTAATTTTGGCATCATTGGTGGCTAACCAAGGTCTTCCCAAGGTTACAGGGTAGCCAACAAAGTTTACTTTAGGTGATAGGATGAGAAAATCAGCAGGATACTCCCATGAATCTAAGGTTACTATCACATCTTCTATGAGGCCCTCTAGACTAACGGTTGAACTATCAACAAGTTGTAACACTATGGATGTTGTTCTTAAGCCTTCTATGCTTAGCCTATGCATTGTATCTTTAGTCATAACATTTATTGCTGCTCCCAAATCAACTAGAGCATTTTTCATAGTCTGTCCATTTATTATCAGGTCGACTACTGGACTGCCAGGATCTGAATACTTGGGTATTACCACCTTTCTTAACATTATATCTACTAATTTCCCTACAACATGTGTTTTTTGAGGGTCCTTCTTCTTTCGCCCTAGCTTCTTAAGGCATGCTTCCTTAATAGTCTTTCCATAAATAGTTATATCTTTGATAACTTGGAACATTGGAATTTGAATATTCATATTTTTCAATTGCTCAATAATATCAAATGTTTCTTCCTCTTGGGGTATAGGTTTTTCTTTATTTAGCCTCTATGAAAAGGGTGGATTTGAAGTGTGGATAGTAGTTCTGCTGGGTATATCAGTCAGCTGGCTGGTATTTGGCAATGTGGCTTTTGGAAGTAGTGCTACAGGAGTGTCTAAAACTTTCGTAATAATAGGATATTCAGGTGTAGGTAGGGTGGTACCAGACCTCAAATGGATATCAGCTATCTCTAAAGAGTAAGTAGGGCACTGTCGAGTGTCAGTAGTGTACGTTTGCTACTATTGTTGTTTGTTGTTTGGATTTGGCTGTGGTTGAGCAGGCAATTAGGTTGGCTTTAGATTAGCATTAGTTGCTGCAGGAGGTGGCATTATTGTAGGTGGTTGCACTGGAGGTGGTAATTGTGGACAGCCAAAATTTTGGTTAGGCCACTGTGGAGGCCCCCTCCATTGATTAGTTTGCTTCCAATTTCCTTGCGGTGGTTGCCATTGATTCTACTGATTAGGCCACTGATTATTTTTCTGATTTGGCCATTGGTTATTCTGCTGGTTAGGCCATTGGTTATTTTTCTAGTTATGCCATTGGTTACTCTGCGGGTTTTGCCATTGGTTATTTTGTTGGTTAGGCCATTGGTTACTCTGCAAGTTTTTCCATTGGGGTTGAGAATACTGAGAAGTGTTCTGATAATTTTGGTTTTTCCACTGATTATTGTTAAAATTTGAAAACTGTAGAGGATCTTGTGGCATACCTTGTCGTGAAGCCCATGGTTGACATTGAGAAAAGAAGAACACTTGATCATTTTCTCCTTCTATCTTCATGTAGTCAGTTGGCAAATGTTGATTTTCCAGGTTGGCTACCAGCTTACATCCACAGTCTTGCTTCTGTTTGCGGTAGTGTGGACAGTACTCAACCAATTGTGATTCAACTTCTGCATGATTCTTCTTTGTAGTCATTGTTTCAAGATGTGTAGCTACATCATTTATAATATCCTTCTTGAAATCCATGAGAAAATTAGATATCTCCAGCTTTGAAATGCCTGAACCAATCCCTTTTGTGACTATGGGCCGGTATCCTCTGCCTTTCTTCATAGTTGACCTTGAGTAGTTTTGATAGATTTTCTTGAGGTCATCCCAAGAGGATTGGGATATGTCTCCACCAGCCATAAAGTCTAATTCCTCCAGACAGTTGTCATTTACCACCCTTAAGAAGACTAGTTTTTGTGAATCCTCTGCCAGTACATGCTGAGGATTCTTCTGCATTGTGTACAAAAAATGTGAAACATAGTCCTCCAATGTTTCGTCTTCCTTTTGAGACATCCTAAAGATGTCATCTCCTTTTGGGTCACTGCCTTTGCAATAATCTTTATAGTTCTGCAGAAACAACGTCTGCATCTCATCCTAGGTACTTGCTGCATTGGCTCCTAAGCCCATGAACCATCGTAAGGCTGACTCTTTCAGTGTTGCAGGAAACAACTTGAGCTTATGGGCATCAGTATTATAGTCGAAGCTTCGACATAGTATGTCAAACTCAAACAAGAAAGTGTCAGGATCCTCAGTTATAAGACCATTAAACTTTGAAAGAGCAGCTGTGGGTATAGTCTTGAGATTAGCATTTTTTATAAGGGTTGGGAGAGGAAACAGGAAAGTAGGATGTGCCATTACTGGAGGTATTTGATTATGTGGTTGCTGCTGGAAAGGAGCATTAGCTACTGGATTGTTAACGTTAGGTGAATTTGGGCTGAAATTATCTAGAAAGCTGGCCAAGATTTCTGCAAAAGGTTGGAAGCCTCTTACATCAAATGGTTCTTCTCTGGAGGAAGATGCTACGAGAAATTTGGGGCTTGCGTCTTCAAAGGGTAACTCAACTTCTTCAACTTCCTTGTTCAAATTAGTAGACTTTCCTGGGAGAAATCTACCGTATTCATCTTGTCGCCTTTCTCTTCGATGCATTCAATTGAGTTCTTCAGGCTTGTGAAGCAATTTTTAGAGATACAAATCTAAAAACTAATCTAGGAATGAAAAAATGACTCAAAAATATTCCTAGCTTGACACCATCCCTGGCAGCGGCGCCAAAAATGAACCACCTCACAATAGGTGTGTAATAATCATGCTCAAGGCCTTTCTTAGGAATGGTTCATTCAATCTAAGGACAAATTTTCCCGTTATGAGGTGCATTTAACTTGTCAACCCAGGGACGTATACTTGAAATGGTCGACACGATATGTGCACTAGATTCCTTAAGGAGTCATTCTGCTTATGCTGCACGAAGGTAAAAATGCATAAAAGAAACCTACACTAGTGCTGTAGGAAAAGAATACATTTATCTTCTTACTGGAATGAATGCTATAAATTGCAAATCTACTAAAACCTATGATTTCAACCTAGAACATCTGTTATAACTATTCTTTCAGATGCTGCAGGAACATTCATAAGGTACAATGCTGCAGGAAGAAATTGTAACTTCTATCTGAAATACTGGAAATATTGGAAATGCTAGAAATGAAATCTATTCTATTCTAACCTATTCCACCTCCCAAGTGGTCCCCCTTGGTCGGTTTCTGCTAAACTATTAACATAGAACGTAAACCAAGAACTATTTCATTGCATTTCAAAAACTCATTACATAGAAACAATACATGGAACTTGAAATAGATTGTTGTATACCAATTTTCTTCCAAAAAATTTTGTCTCTATCTTTTCTAGCTAACCTCAAACTATCGGTCCAATCCCTATATATAGAGGATCAAACACTTATTACAAAAATAGAAAAGAAACTATCTTTTTGAAAACATGCTAGAGAAGAAGATGGAAATGCAACAGCCCGTGGTGTGGGTAGTAAAGCTCGAGTGACCAGTTCAACATAGTAAAGTGCAGAGGGAATATAGGCACACTACATCCCCACATCCTAGAATAATGGCTCCGCAGCCGTGTTTCCTAGTGCTGTAATGATCACTCCGCTATAGCTGGTCCTCAACAGTCCTCCTTGAATGCTGTCGACCACTCTTCAGCCACTTTCGCTCTTGTCAAGTTAGTTATGATGCGGAAATATTCATGCAAAAAGCTTAATCAAATTAAATATCTAGATATTAGAACATAGATTCTTATGGTTTTATGAAATACTACACTATATGTATAATATTAGCAAAATATGTCACAAACATCTACCCATGGTTTATCAGTTCTATCTAGACTTTATCACAAGTTTTGACTGGCTAGGCTCACAAATGTTTTGACAAAAACTAGAACAAAGTATTAAAATTATACAAAACAAAGGCAATAATTTGGCCTTATTAGCATTCATTCATGAATGTTGGTTGGTTTATTTGTATTTTTTGAATTAACAGGTTGATCAATTTCTGAAAAAGGTTTCTCAGATAGGAATACTAAATCCCTTTTATTCAGATATCTGGTTATAAAAACAAGAATAACATCCATCAAAGTCACCATAAATAGCAGAAGGTTTCATGTTTAGAACAAGTCCCTTTAATACTATGTTTCATATATTGTGGATGCATGTTTTCTTGTTACATTGATTTCATCAGATTGATATGCATTATTAGATGAATTGATTGTATGTTGTTTGTGTCCCATCTATTTCTTAGATCCAATTGGATCTGACACCTCTTTTCTCTCTTATGATGCAAGTGAAAACCCTAAAGACCTAAATGAAGATGAAGACCAGGACTTGGAGACCTAGGACCTGACAGACAACCAGCAAGAAACCTACCACAAGGCTATGCATGGGACCCCTACTTCATACTTCTATTATGCTTTCTATTCTACAATGTGCTCTTTTACTTGACATGAATAGAAATATGAAAAGACACTTGTATATTACATTCAGTTTGAATGCACAATGTAATTGATTAGTTTTAAATTTTGAAATTCTAGAATGTGATCAATTTTTGGAGCGCAAATGACAACTTTTGACAATGAATGTAATGATCAAATGTTAATTAATAATATCTTAAGGATAGTATTAATTAGACTCTTCTAAATATGCAATTCTTTACTATTGGTGGTTATTTTGATGGATGTAATATAGGGTAACAGTTACATTAGGAACATTTAGTATTTTTGTATTAATTAATTATGCACATGTCCAAGATTATTCTCATGCATATTAATATGATTCATTTAGCTCATGTTTTACACATGCATGCCTAGCTTAAGTTCCTTTAGTTGAGCCTTATTTGTGTTAGACTTATTGAATTGTTGATTGTATTGATGTGATGCAGGAGCATCCTGGGTGTAAGAGCAATCTTGCATCACCCAAAAATATTTCTGTTTTTATATTCAATAAGGGCTATTTTGTGCAGAGCTGCTATTTATGGAAAGTTACTATTTTTGG
>MU224078.1:503551-516916 GCA_018584345.1 Thuja plicata | reverse complement strand
CAGAATATTGTAAGGGAATGCCCATGTGGCTTTGCATATTGTAATTCTGAAAGTTTGTAATTCCACATTTGTGGAGATAATAAGAAGCCAATTTTCTGTTCTTGCATATTGTTGTTGTTTCTCTGTTCATGTTATGTGTTTGTGGTATTAAGGGGAGCACCCTTCATCATGATGTCAAAGCCTCCATACTGTAACTCTGGTCATACAAGTTGGTTGTTCATAGTTTTGATTATGCACTTTCTTATTATCAGTTATGTGACATGAATTTCAGTTATACATAAGACCCGTTCGGCGTGAACATTTTTGCTGAATTCCTGATATTTTTTGGCATTGCTCACTATAATACTCATGATGCATTTTGATGCATTGGCATTAACTATTCTATTAGTTTTTCTTTCTTGCGTGGGCTACAAAGTTCCTATAGATATATACAATTGTGCAATTTCATCATATGGTTTGGGTGTTTTAGCCACATTGTACTATGGGAGTGTTAAATTTGATGGTAATGGTTATCTTATGTTTTCAGTTTTGGGTAGTGGTTGTGGCATTTAGATGCTTTTGGTAAAATTAATTGTAATACCTTAAGCATGACATATCTATGGGTTGAAGTGTAGTGTGTAATTATTCTTATGCATGTGTCCTAGATTTAGGACCGATGCTATGTATTAAATAAATTTATAATCTTATTAGCATTGGGCTTGTCACATGTTTGGTGTGAATCTGACATATGTAAGATCAAATATCAATATAAATAAAGAAATTTTTTGTATCTAAGGGAGTGAAAAGGGGTATGTGGATATAACATAGTTGATATGGTTGTAAGTGGCTGATAGAGGTTATATGTAAAGTGGCTATGAATCTATGCGAAGAAGATTTGTGTTAATGTAGATTAGTTAGTTTATATTAGTGGTGGACTCCATCTCTTCTCATATCTTCTAGTAGTAAGCCTTCGTGTATCAAAAATGAGCCTATGTATCGACAATGAGCCTTTGTATCGACAATAATCTTGTGTATCGACAGTGAACCTCTGTATTTGTAGTGAGCATTAATAGTCTGGTAGTGAGCCTTATTGTACCATAAGTGATCCATTATAAAAATCACCAAACTAGTCTCACCTTAATAGGTGTTTTACATCTTATGAGAATTAGCTTGTCCATGGTTTTTCCCATCTTGATCTTCTACGTAAAAATCTTGGTGTTGTCTGTCTTGGTATTTATGTGTTCTTAATTCTTACATTTATGTGGATGTTTGATGTGCTTAACGAACAAATTTAAAGTTTATAATAGAATTTTTATGAGTTGACTGATAGAAGAAAAGTTTTATAACTTGTGTGGGAATAACTGATCCCACCTGTTAGTTATTCATCCAGTGCAACAATAGATATTTTAGATTGGTCTCTTAAGGACAGAGCTTGTTTTCTTGAGGGAGATCTTGGAAGGTTGACCAAATAGAAGGAAAATATTTCATTGAAGAAGATTGAAAAATTATGGCAAGTGTTATTGAAGATACTAAATCAGAAAATGAGGAACTGAAAGAAAACTTGAAAGAAGCAAGTATTTGCATTTAAAAGTTAAGACATAAGATTAAGAAATTCAAAGCAAGGCACAAGGAAGTCAATCAATAATTGAATGAATTTAAGGACAAATTTTCTTCTCTAGAAAAAGAACTGCAGGAATTGAAAGAATAAAAAGACAATTATAAAAATTAGGAACTAAAAGAGAAGATAGTTTCTCTTGAAAGGAAGTTAATTGAAAAGACACAATAGGAAGAATGTGTATTAAAATACAAGCCAAAGGATGCTTGGTTAGAAAAAAAAAATTGAGATGGTAAATGAGGAATAGAAAGAGACGAAATAAAGTTCAAGGAATTAATTAGAAACTACTGAGAGGAAAATGAAAATAAGGAATCAAAATTGAAGAAGCTAAGATACAAATCAAAAGCATGCTAGAGAAAAACTATCGTAGATAGTCTATTATCCTCTCAGAAGGATCACATTGATAAAAAAAGATTAGGGTTTATTGGTGGATCCTCAAATCAAATGGATAAAATAAGATAATATGACGTATAGCTCTAAGCATTAAGTGAGATCCGAAATTAAAATGCACCTGCAAGAAAGCTACTGATAAGACAATCGAATGCTCAAAGGTATTTATCTTTCAATGGTTAGTGTTATATTTTTAAAAAAATTGGCCATAAGGAATTATATTGTAAAATAATAAAGGTGTAAAAATTTCAATGCTTAAATTGTTACAAATTTAGTCATAAAGCAAGTGAATGTGAGAATCAAGGATTAGCTCAAGAACATAAGAATACAATGCTTAATATATTTCAAGGAAATTTCAATGTGTATCATAATTTTGGTCACAAGGCTAACCAATGTAGAGCTAAATAGATAATATCTGGGAAAATATATTTGGGTTGTTTCTAGTGTGGTCAGACATGTCACTATGCTAAATCATGTAAATATATTAGTGTACCGACAAATACTGGATGTGATAATCATATTGTAGAATCAAGGAAGCAATACTTAGAATGGAGAAATAAATCTGACAATGGAAATGTTTTGGTGGTACCAGATCCTAGTAGTAGCTCTACTAACAATTGAGTCGAATGATTGGGCTCACGCAGAGTGCTCAACATTTTGAATTATACACTTCTCTATCTCAGGCGATACCGGTCAGACACCTGTGTGCCTCCAATATAATGATTGGGTGGTTATTAATTATGGGTATGGATGAACTAATGTGATGTAATCAAAATGGCTAAGTTGAATCAATGATATTCAAATCTCAGTGTGAAATTTAATTGAGATGTTTTATGTCCTTGAAGGGAGATCTTTTGAAACATTTGGTACTGTAGCGTGAAAGATAAATTGCAAACTTGTAGAGAGTGTGTGAAAGAAGTTTCAAATTTTATGGCGCCCAAGTATGTCATTCATGCATCCATAGAGAATAAAATGAAGAGGGTTGAAATAAAGGAGTTTGATCACACTTGTATCAAGAAAATGGAATTGGATTGCCTTTGGAGGACATGAAGAGAATCATAAATATTTTTCTTTACATTTGGGGTGAATTTCTATGGTGTAATAACAAAATGTTTATTGTATTTTTGTTGAGTCTGTTTCACGGGGAAACCTTAATGCTTAACAAAAGATGTATAATATCAAAGGAAGTAATTGAGGCAGTCACTAATTGTACTGTGTGTGTTAGCAAATTTCCTTGGAAGATGTCTATTAGCTACTAGGAGACAAAACATCTTACAAAAATTAGTTATGACTAGCATACATTCATTTTAGATACTACTGAAGATCCAATTATAAGTTATGTTTCCTATGGTGTCACCTCCAATACTTCAATTTTGAAATCTTGAGGGTTTGACATCTGCTTTAATGGTATATATTTCATGCAAGATATTAAAGGAAAATCTAAAAATAGATTTGTGTAAATTATTGCTGGACAACCTCCTTGAGAATGTAAATACATCAATAGAAGATGGATATCTATTCAAATTTGGTTCATTTTTTATATTCTTGGTATTCTACTTTATGAAATCTTTACCAAAGAATGAGAAATTTGAATGGAGGATGGACATTCATATCAGAAAGAAGATTTATAGATATATAAATTTCTTGGGGGACAAGGAAGTTGAATGCAAGGCATACTTTTATATATTACAGATGAATATTTCTTCTGGGTTTCTTATTTGTGGTGCAATGCTTATAAGTCATTATGAAGAGGGTTCTTCCTCTAGTCAAAAATATCTAAAAGAAGCTATCAGTTGTTCATCTCTTGAATTTAAAAAGTTAAAAATTAGAGAGAGAGGAAAATAAATAATTACAACTTCAAAAGAAAAAAATGAAGAAACTGTTGCAGGGAAAATGGAAGCTGAAGAAGAGGAAGAAAATTTGGAGAGTTTTGTGCCCTCTCTAGAAACATTTGTATGTATGGATTTGCATACAGTAAGAATGGTGTTGTAAAATGATGAGTATGGAAATCTTAATGGTTTGTGGAAATAATTGTCTTCAGAGAATAAGAATATGGTGACAAATTTGTTAACAGATCATCGAATCAACAAACAAATTATAGTCCATAGTGTGTCTGGTATGTTACTGGTAGAATCAATCATGAATGTTAAAATTGATTTGTTGTAGTTTGGAAAAGATTACTTGATGGTGTAAAAATCTATTGTAAAAATTATGATAATACAAAATATATACTCTCTAGAGTTATCGACAAAATGAAGAAATATGTGAAGGAGATTTAAGATATTTACATGTATTGTCTTTGGGGGCCTATTGCTGTAGACAATTTCAGAGGATAGAGTGAGGTGATTGAAAATAAGTTGAATGATTTTTTTATTTCATATGACACCTTCAAGTATCAAGATGGAGAACAGAGAATCGATGTTGGTGAACTCCAAAGATAGTGGTTATTGCTATAGACATAGAGAGAAGATCTAATAAAAAAAATTGGCTAGTGAAAGACATGATTGAGGTTCAGTTGGGGTTTGATTTGGGAATCCTAACTGATGTGAGTATGTGGGGAGTGGTTGATTAATTGTCTCATAAGATCAATAAATAATAAATCATGGAGGAAAAAATAAAGGAAGTAAAGAGCTTGATCCCATTAGAGGAGTATAAGAATTAAATGGTTAATGCTTTTTCCAATTTTAAGGCCAATAAGTCTCATCTTAACAAGAAACTATAGGAGCTTGTGGCCTATAATAAATAGATGATGGAAAAAACCACCCTCTCTCTCAACACCCTTCAGTCAGAGCTAGAAGAAAAGAAGGGAAAATGCAAAAAGAGGATAGCATGCATGTCACTCTGAAAACAGATGGAGCTACCATCGATGTTGTTGTGGATCGTCCTCCTCAATGGGATTTCTTCCTTGACAAGATGATGGAGCTCAATGAAGATTGGAAAAGAGTTTCACGCCCCCTGTGTATTTTCTATTTTTGGTCTGCTATACTAGTTTTTTTGTTTGTTGTATTTTTTTCTGGTTGCTTTCTTGTTTTGTTAGTTGGTTAGTTGGGTGAATTCACTGCTTGTGAATTTATTTTGTGTTGTCTTCTTCATCTTGATGTTACTTTTATATTGGGTTCCGTTTCTATCCCACTATAATTAATCTAAAGATCTCTTTATAAAAAAACAAAATAAAATATAAAATATAATCTATAATATAGTCCTCAATATTATAGTAGTTAATTTTTACCAACCAAATTTAAAATGGATAGACTGCATCTCTTGAAACAAAAATAAAGAAATATCAAACATAATCTAAAAAATAGTTTTGAGCAATATAGTAGCTAATGTGTACCTTGCATTCTCGTTTCATACGGGCAATTTAAAATGGATCGTCTGCTTTTGGTTCTTTGTTGAGAAGTTTTCTTTAGATTGACATTTTTTTTATATTTTCTCTTTTTAAATTTTAGATTAATGAAAATAAATATAGAAATACCTTTATCCATATCTAAAATTATTTGGTACAATTTTAAAGTTTAAATATCTATCTCTTTTTAAAATTTCCTTTGTTGACAATATTATTTTAAAACAAATTAATGATCGTAAACAACAATATACGTCGAGAAACAAGAAAAATCCATTTTTAGCTACAGTCCATCCTAATAAACTAATAGCTAAATCAAATATGAGAGCATTTTCAATTAGATATAACAAATAGGTTAAATTATATGAGTAAAAGGTGCATCAACCATTATCTCTAGATGTTGCCTTCCAAAGAAATAAATATGAAGATTGAGGGTTCCACAAAATCTTAATACACATAATTTCTGAGATTGAATATTATTCCAGGTCTCCCAAAATATTTGGGACTATAATGCCTTGTAAATTTTCCCTACATATTACACGATTACCTTCGGTCCATGTACAAGAAAGGTGACCTATTCCTTCAAAGTATATTAGAATTGTTGCTAGTACCCTCAAAACATACACTTTTTATTTACACATGCCAAATATAAAATATCAATTTAAATTTAGGTGAATAAAATTAAACTATATTTTTTATTACGTGTAATCATATATTATATTATAGCATGCATTTAGTTTGAGCATACTTTTTTTTTTGTTACAATAGGCACATTTAGTATTTTTGAAATAATTAATTGTGCACATGTTCAAGATTATTCTCATGCATATTAGTATGCTGAATTGAGCACATGTATGCACAGGCATGCCTAGCTTAAGTTTGATTAGTTGAACCTTATTTGTGTTAGAATTATTGAGTTGTTGATTCCATTGATGTCAAAGTCCCCATATTGAAACTCTGGAAGTATTTGTTGGTTGTTGGTAGTTTTTGGTTATGCACCTATTTATTATCAATTATTCCAGAGGAGTTTCAGTTATACACAAGATAGGTTTAGCATGAACATTTTTGGTATTCCTGGTATTTGTTGGCATTGGTCATAATAATGCTCATGATATTTTTTGGTGCATTGGCATGAACTATTATATCAGTTTTTTGTTCTTGTGTGGGCTACAAGTGTCCTATAGATATATATATCATTGTGCAAGTTCATCAAATGGTTTTGGTGTTTTGGCCACAACATACTATGGAGGTTTTTCATCTAATGGTAATGGTTATCTTATGTTTTAATTTTATTGTACTAGTTGTGGCATTCAAGATGGATTCGATAAAATAAATTGGAATACCTTAAGCATGACCTATTTGTGGGTTAAATTATAGTGTGTAATTATTCTTATGCATGTCCTAGATTTAGGACCGATGCTATGTATTAAATGAATTTGTAATATTCTTTGCATATGGGTTGTCACATATTTTGTGTGAAGCCGACATATATACTTAATCAAATATCAATATAAAGAAATAACTTATTTGTATCTAAGGGAGTGAAAAAATGGTATGTGGATATAACATAGTTGATATGGTTGTAAGTGGTTGATGCGGGTTATATGAAAAGTGGCTATGAATCTATGCGAATAATATTTTTGTTCATGTAGAGTAGTTTGTTGATATTAGTGGTGGATTCCATCTCTTCTCATATCTTCCAGTAGTAAGCCTCTATGTTTCGGTAGTGTGCATTTGTATCGACAGTGAGCCTTTGTATCGACAAGACGCTTGTGTATTGACAGTGAGCTTGTGTATTTGTAGTGAGCCTTAATATTCTTGTAGTGAGCCTTATTGTACCATAAGTGTCCCATTCTAAAATTCACCAAACTTGTGTCATCTTAATAGGTGTTTTACATCTCATGAGAATTAGCTTCTCCATGGTTATTACCATCTTGATCTTTCATGTAAAAATATTGGTGTTTATTATTTTGGTATTTATGTGTTCTTAACTCTTACATTTATGTGGATGTTTGATGTGCTTAACCAACAAATATAACGCTGATAATAGCATTTTTTATGAGTTGACTGATAGAAGAAAAGTTTTATAACTTGTGTGTGAATAACTGATTCACTCCCCCCATTCTAAGTTATTCATCTTGTTCAATAATAGGTATCATAGATTGGTCCCTTGAGGGTAAAGCTTACTTTCTTGAGGGAGATATTCGAAGGTTAAACGAATGGAAGGAAAATATTTCACTTAAGAAGATTGAAAAGTAATGATAAGTGATAAAGAAGATACTAAATCGGAAAATGAGGAATTGAAAGAAAACATGAAAGATGCAAGTATTTGCATTGAAAAATTAAGACATCAGATTAAGAAATTCAAAGCAAGGAACAATGAGGTTAGTCAAGAATTGAAGCAATTTAAGGACAAACCTGTTTCTCTAGAAAAAGGAATGAAGGAATTGAATGAATCAAAATATAATAAAAAAATTAGAAACTAAAAGGGAAGACATTTTCTCTTGAAAGTAAGCTAGTTGAACAGACATAAGAGGAAGAAGGTGGACTGAAAGACAAGCCAAAAGATTCTTGGTTAGAAAAAATAAAATTAGAGATTGTAAAGGAGGTATATAAAGAAATAAAACAAAATTTCATTGAATTAATTAGAAAGTGTAGAGAGAAAAATTAAAAGCTTGAATCAGAATTGAAGAAGATGAGATAGGAATCAAAAGCATGTGAGAGAAAAAATACCCTAGATCCTTTATTA
Source organism: Thuja plicata (assembly GCA_018584345.1). Taxonomy (NCBI): domain Eukaryota; kingdom Viridiplantae; phylum Streptophyta; class Pinopsida; order Cupressales; family Cupressaceae; genus Thuja; species Thuja plicata. The sequence goes on along the minus strand of MU224078.1, from coordinate 508,840 downwards.
TCCTCTCAGAAGGATCACAAGGATAAAGAAGGAATAGGGTTTATCGATGGATCCTCAAATCAAATGGATAAAATGAGAGAATATGATGCAAAACTCTAGGGACCCAAAATCAGAACACACCTATAAGAAATCTACCGATAAGCAAACGAATGCTCAAAGGTATTTATATTTCAATGGTTTGTGTTATATTTCCAAAAAATGTGGTTTTAAGGCAGTAGACTGTAAAATGAGAAAGGTGTAAAAGATTCAATGCTTCAATTGTTACAAATTTGGTCATAAAGCAAGTCAATGTAAGAATCAAGGATTAGATCAAGAATACAAGAATTCAATGCTTAATATCTTTCATCGGAATTTCTGTGTGTCATCATTTTTGTCGCAAGGATAACCAATGCAGAGCTAAATAGATAATATCTGGGAAAAATACATTTGAGTTATTTCAAGTGTGGTCAAACCGGTAAATATGATAAATCATGCAAATGTGTTAGTGTATTGACAAATACAAGATGTGATAATCATATTGTAGAATCAAGCAAGCAGTGCATGGAATGGAGAAAGAAATCTGACGGTGCGAATGTTTTAGTTGATACCAGATCCTAGTACTAGCTCTACCAACAACTGAGTTGAACTCTTGGGCCGCTATGGCAAACCATAAATGCGGACAATAAAAAACTATAAATGTGGACAATAACAGTCAACCTTTTTCAAAAAGTGTATCTTCTTTGGAGAAATTTTATTGGTTTTGTGAAGGTGATTTGCACCGAATGGTGAATGAATATGATTTTTTGAAAAACTCACTTAATACAGTCGGACAATATCCTGCCCAGGATATGATTTTTGTTATTGTTGTAGATTCTAGTGACTACCATGTTGTATATTATACTTTTAATGTACTTGAGGGAGAAGAAGATAAAATATGGAATCGAATCGAGATGCCCCTAGGGGCTGCAACTATGAAAATTTGACACGACGTGTAGTTGAATGGTACATTTAAGTACTAGAACTATGAACTTTTAAGTCTCTCTTTTCTTTCCAAATATATTGGTCCGCTTGTTTATATTTGTTCACTTGATGTTCCAAATGATTATTTTATAATAAAATAAATATTCCAAATGTTTATTTTATAATTGAGAATATTATCTGCATTTCTGCTCGCTTGAGTATGGCCTTTGATCTTGCTAAAAATAATCAGTATTGACGAACCAAGCATTTCCTTGCATTTTAAAATTTAGAGGAAAATATCAAGCTTCATAGGATTTGTTTCAAGTTTACAATGTTCTCACTTGAACAAAATACTACGAATAAAAAATTCCTAATTTTGTTTTATTAGTAGGTTTAAATAAGTTGTAATATATCTAAGAGCAGTTACACTTGGTGATACAAGTTAAATAAGTTGTAATATATCTAAGAGCAGTTACACTTGGTGATACAAGTTATTCTTTATTTTGTGTAAGATCTAGTCAATTGGTAGTTGTAGGATTTAGTGTTCACTAGTATTTTTTGCATGGAGATTTTTATGTTTTTATGATAGTAAGTCGCTTATATTTTTTTGAAAATCAGATGAAAAGTTTTTTTTTCTATTTATGTTTTTTATTTAAAATATTTGTTACATTTTTTTGATGAATGCGCCCTTCACTATTAATTGAAAATATTAAGGTACATATTCACAAAAAAAAGGGCTCGGTGATACAAGATCACCCTACAAGAGTTCACTTAGACGCTGACCTGTAGGCTAAATAGCTATTCATTAGTTCATGGCTTTCATTTATTAGTCTAATAAGATAATAAACCCTTTAAAATATCAGCTTTTCTATTTATTTATGATTATAAATAGATAATAAATTCTACTTTTTGTGGAGTCTATTTTAACATACTTATAACTAAGATTTGTATTCGTAAAACTATTTACTAACAAATTAAATACATTTATTGAATTATGTCATTCAATTCGGTTTAAAATATACAATTTATTTTAAAGCCTCATCAAACTTGTTGCCATTAGTAAAAGGACATATTTAATGAACAAATAAGAACTTTGTAAGAAATATCAAGAGAGGTGATGGAAATGATAAAAGATAATGATATTAATAGCTAAGAAGAGATTTGTGGCTAGATAAAATTATGCCTATATATGCTTTAGGAATTATCCTATATATTTATTTAATAGTATAAATGAAAGATTGCCTAGTTTTGTAAATCTTAAAACTCTTTAAATCATCTAAGAGATATAAACTAATAAGAATGTGGGCATAGAGATTAGATCATCTAAGTCATTATATTTAGAAGTGCAGTGATGTGTTAGTTCTAAAATGAAGGAATCCTATTCGTTGAGAATTAAATTTTAAGAAGTACTTTCTTTCTTCAAAATATAAAGGATTATAAATAGTTTTCAAATAACATTTCTAGGTTGAGGGGATTAATTTTTTTTTTCTATGTTATGAATCAATATCAAGGATATTTGTTTTTGATACTTTAGAAAATTTCAAATTATTTCATACGTTAATGTATTCTTCTTTTTGGATAAAAAAGGTTATAGTAACTATGTGAACTATGTATTACAATGCTTTAATATGATATTATTATTTATAACATATAAGGGTAGTGTGTGTAATAGTCAATTGTTCTTATAATGAGGTCATTTAGCTCTAGCACTTGTGTAAAAAATATTAATGACTAGCTTAGTAGTTGAAGTTTGATATGATAGAGTTTGAGCCATAGTAAATATTTGAAGTTTAAGTAATGTTTCAAGATTATATGGTCTCATTATTGTTTACAATGCTATAATGCATGATACTTATCCATTCCTATAAGTATACTCTAAAGCTTTAGAGTTTATGCAAATATGTTAGAATGACTTATTTAGTAGTTAAATATAATTTTAATAATTATAGGTTTATTTGCATAGAAAAGATGTTGAATTCTCATGTTGAGACAAAGAAAATTGATGTATACTTTTTTTTTTTCTATTTGTGGGTAGGTGGTAGATAAGAGGGTGGTCCTAAAAGTGGTTTATTCTATTTTCTATATATCTACTTCCATAGATAGAGATCCTATATTCATATGATCTAAGTGTATGTTACAATGTGAGGACAATTCTAGATCTATATGTCAATGTTGCCAATTATGAGAGACTGGTCCTGTATTTATATTATTATTACATAATTTTTTTTATTATAGGAAAAATGGCTTATAGGGACCAGAAACCCAAAGCTTACAAAACAAAAGGGTTCAGCGTGTACATCAGATAAAGTGGATGCAAACCAAAGAGGACCCAAACACCGGCCAAAAGTGAAAAAATAGGGGATAAAATAACCCTAAAACATACGAGCATTTAGCCAAAGAATGATTTTTCCTAATTATATTGGTATTTATGTCTCTAACCTTCTTAACAATACTATCTAAAGGAGTATCATTATTGTCCTTACTCCTTACTTGCATAGCCAAGTCTTCTATTTTGGCATTATGATAGTTTTGAAGGAGATATGAAGCGTGGTCATGAGTGGATGCATAATTTGTCATCCTTGATGGAAATGTATTCATTTAGTGATAGGTAAAGGGAAGGTCAACTATATATGTTGACTGGGGTTCAGGAAGAACAGTATCAGAGACAGATTGTGGTAGCGGTCAAGTTGATGAAAGATTCAAGTGTTGCGATTATAGATATAGATTGTTTATGGTAAGTGGAATCCATGATTCCAACCGTAATATTTTATCTTAAATTTTTAATGAATTATGTTTTGAGTAAGAAGGTATTTTACCTATTTGGTCACTCATCATAGTTTCATATTGATTTGATTAATGAAGTGGATCTGAGGTCAACATATTAATTCTAAATATTGGTAACACGTTTGAGGATGACATATTGGATGTTGTTGATGCTGATTTTGAGGAGGTTGGTTAATATTATGAGTCGAATGTGGTGGAAAGTTCTAGGTCTATTGTGACCTAATAATAATTTATATAAGGAGCACTGAATTTTTGATTTAGGGTTGTGATCATATTTTTATATTCATCCATCATGAATTAAAGGGGAAGAGATCAATATAACACGAGGAAGGAAGGAAGAAGAAAGGATAGGATAGGCAATTAGTTCCATTCTATAGATCAACATATCTTGTTGCTCCCTAATAATTACAGCAGGTTAAATCCCTTAACAGGGTGAAATTTAACAGGGTAAATTCTTTATTGAGGTCTAAAATCCTTTAGCAAGGTAGATCATAACTGATCATATTGTACTCCTAACAGTGTACTAATCACTCCTAATAGGGTGAACCCTAAGAAATTCTATTTGTAAGTCCCTAAGAGGGATAACTCATTTAGTGCAGTATTGGGCTTGTGGATGTCATCCCCACAATGGTTTTTTCCCTCTTACAAAGTTTTCAATGATAAAATATGTGTTATGTGTATTGAGGTTGTTGATGCTTTATATTGTTTACTGTCATTTGTTTACTTTAGTTATTTTCTTTGTGGTCTAGAATTTAATAGCCCAGATATTAATATCGATGGTTGAATTTTTTCATTACATGTTTCTACTAATTTAGCCCCGTCTCAGTCATAAGATTTCAAAAAACCTATTATCTCAAGGCATGCAATCTACTTTCACCCCTCTGACTCTTTGTCCTCTACTTTGTTCCTCTTCTTCACTTGGAAACAATAAATATCATATAAAAATTATTTAGAACTTGATGCAGGAGAGTTACCTTTAGAAAGAAAGTGAACCACTTCAGCATGTTCATTAATTTGAGGGAGTCCTTCACTGGGATTCAGCGGTGCCGACTTGATAACATTGACAACTCTATATAGTAGAGACTGAATACAAATAAACCTCTCTTCTAGATTCCTAATTTTACTTTCATGATCTTGTTTGAGATCACTAATACCCAAGTCAGATGGAAGTATTGAAAAGCATAAGGAAAGACTAGTGGCCAAAGGGTATTCACAAAAAGAGGGAATAGATTACACAGAAACATTTACCCCAGTAGCAAATATTAGTACTGTCAGAACTATTATAGCATTGGCAGCACATTTCAAGTGGCCTCTACACCAAATGGATGTTAAAAATACATTTTTGAATGGTGAAATTGATGAAGAAATCTATATGACGCAGCCCCAAGGATTTGAAATTCTGGGACAAGAACACTTGTTTTGTTAATTAAGGAAGTCTCTATATGGATTGAAACAAGCTCCAAGGGCTTGGTATGCTAAAATTGATGAATATTTTCAAATTCAAGGATTCCACAATAGTCCTCATGATCCAAATTTGTATGTGAAGGAATTTGATGATGGTGGCAT
>MU224078.1:481545-491646 GCA_018584345.1 Thuja plicata | reverse complement strand
TATTATACTAATGTTATTTTATAACTATATGGGCCTTGTGAAAATCATAAGGAAGTGACGACTTCCAAATGATTATCACTTGTATTTGTAAAAGTTATTGGAAGGTGATGACCTTACAATAACTTGACCTTCTATTGTGATAGATATCATGTGATGGCTAAAACATATCACAATAGATGATTTCTTGCATGGTGGATTCAGTTCCTTAAACAGACCATTGACCTTCTATTGTGATAGACATGGTGTGATGGCTGAAACAGATTCTATTTGTGATAGACATCGTGTGATGGCTGAAACAGATCATAATAGAAGATGTGAATGTTCTTATGGTAAGTGCACATTACCTATAGACATTTTTGAGTACTTGGTGGATATCATGTTGACTTGATGTTGGTAGGCCATTAATCTGAGTATCTGGAGAATATCATGCGACTTGATATTCTGTGACAAATGCTTTTAAATGAAGCTCGTGAGTTTGTGGATAGAATCATCGATAGAGGCAATTCACACGAGAGCTAGTGGATAGAATCGCCGATTAAGGCAATCCACACACTGAACCTTGTGAGTTTGTGGATAGAATCACCTATAGAGGCAATCCACACGAGAGCTAGTGGATAAAATTGTCGATTGAGGCAATCCACACCCTGAAGCTCGTGAGTTTATGGATAGAATCGCCGATAGAGGCAATCCACACGAGAGATTGTGGATCGAATCACCGATTGAGGCAATCCACACCCTGAAGCTTGTGAGTTTATTAATAGAATCACTGATAGAGGCAATCCACATGAGAGATTGTGGATCAAATCATCGATTGAGGCAATCCACACATTGAAGCTCATGCAGTTGTGGATAGAATCGCCGATGAAGGCAATCCACACAAGAGCTTATGGATCGAATTGCCGATGGAGGCAATCGACACCAAACGCTCCTGAGGTTGTGGATCAAATCATTGATGGAGGCAATCCACACAAGAGTTGGTGGACAGAATCCCCAATGGAGGCAATCTACATAATGGGGATATTTTGATATCTCCGATCTGACTTTCATAATTAACTTTGTGATGTGATCTTGGATGATGAATTTTATCTTCCCTAGCTAAGAGGGAGTGTTGATGTTTATAGCTTCGATCAGATAAAATGATCTTAATTTTATGAGGAAATAAATAAATAATATATTAATATATGATGATAATGAACAATTATATTAATATATATATTTAACTAAATAAACATCATATCACTCAATGTAGATGTTAATACCGATTTGTATCGATTATTGTTAATGTTAATGTTATAGATAAAATAGAATGAGATAATATTATTCTACATTATATATATGCATATTAATATATATAGTAATAATGATATTATTATATATATTAATATACATATACAAATGTATATTATATTTGATAATATAAATAATATAAAAAACTCAATCCTAAATGCTCATAAAATAGTGAACTGATATCGGTCAAATTAAATAATAGTTACCGATTGATATCGGTCTAAATCACTAACGTATTTGGCCATACCGATTACTCTCAGTTTTGATGGATGGAAACTTATACATTGAGTATTAATCAACGAACAGATTATAAATATGTTATCACCCACTGATTATCAGGTTGAACAGAATGATTAATGACTTACGGTTTAATGTATTATGATAACCGATTATTGTTATCGAGTAGTAAGGATTTGTATAGGGACATGACATTATAGAGTCATGTCTCCTCAAGGAGACATGTCTCTATAATGGCATGTCTCATACTTACATATATATAGTCTTTAGTTGGTTGATAAGAGACAAGCATATACAACATTATTTGAATGCAAGTCTCATCTATACATCATGATATTGAATATTAAATATATTTTTATATAGCTGTTATTATATCGATAATAAATATATATTTATATATTGTGATTAAATATATTACATATATTGAGGTTATCTAAGAAAAATTAAAAGCTATATATTTTGATCTAAAATTTAACACTATGAGATAAATATTAACCACTTGAGGAGATTCTAAGATGGCGTACTATAGGAAGGAGATTCCAAAATTTGAGGTTGAAGATTTTGACACTTGAAAGAACAAGATGGGAACTCATTTGATCTATTTGGGAATTGACTATTGGACTATTACAAAAAGGGATGCAGTTATCAAGGTAGAAGATGAATTAGGGAATTCTATTGAGGAGTAAAAGAAATTGTTTTCTTGCAATATGGTTGCAAGGGAAGCACTGATAAGTGCACTCTCTAAAGGAGATTTTATAGAGGTTAAAGATCTTTATTCAACTTACAAGATCTGGACCAGAATAGAGGCCCTATATGAAGGAGATCAATACACTAAGCAAGAAAAACTACAAAATTAGAAGGCTTAAATGGATAAGTTGAGGATGCAAGATGATGATAATGTCAGAGCATATGTTCAGAGGGTTATAAAGGCTATTACTAGAATCATAAAATTAGGAGACATATATAATAAAGATGAAGTGATTGAAAATATTATTAAATCTTTGAAACCTGTTTACAAGACTAAAGTGAAAGTGATAGAGGAGATCATTCCACTAAAAAAGAATTTCAACAGATAAATTCTAATTACTAAGCTGACCACCTTTGAGACCCTGGAGTTACGTGATGCTTTACCTAATGGAGAATGTGCATTCAAAGCTAGTGTTCTTAATGACAACAAAACCTTATGAAGCCTTGCGATCTCTAGAAGAAGCATAAACATGAAGAGCTTGGAGAATATGTTGATGAATGGGCAGAGATCCAAGAAGAAGAAAGGATAGGAGACAAACTTGTGGTTCTATTAGGAAAAATATAAAGGAAAGCAAAGGTAAGGGTAATTTTGAGGGAAAACTACCCCTGAAATGTTTTTCGTACAATAAGGTTAGTCATTTTGCATGTAGATGACCTATAAGGATTCTTAAGCATAAGCCTAAGTTTTACAAGCCTAATTAATTGAAGGATGAGGAATGTTATTATTCTAGTGAATGTCTGTCTGATGATGATTTTGTAAATGATGAGAATGAAATTTAATTTATTTTATTAAAGATGATGAACCTATTCATGAAGAAAAATATTTAGTCTCACATGTTAAAAAGAAATCTTAATGAATCATTGATAGTTGCTATTCACATCATGTGACTGGTGATAAAAATAATTTTTTTTAATTGAATAGATATAATGGTGGTGTAGTTAGATTTGGTGATAACATTGCTAAGTTGACCATTGGAGTTGGTTCTATCTTGGTTGATGGTAAAACTAAAACTGATCATATCTTACTTGTTGATGGACTCAAGCATAATGTGTTTAGTGTTGGAAAAATGGTAGAGAAGGGTTTTCATTTGCAGTTCATGGATGGAAAATGTACTATCAGAGGTCAATCTGGAAACTTGATCACATCTGGTACTATGTCAAGAGGTAATATATTTGAGCTAAATACTACAAAGGAAACTTTTTTTTTTGCGAAGGTAAATAAAATTTTGGTTATGGAATAGGAGGTTCTATCACATAAAATTTGATAATATTGTAAGGGATAGTAACACTAATGTAGTCAGAGATTTTCCAAGAATTGTGAAGCCTACTAACACTATGTGTAGAGAGTGTGTGATGGGATAACAAACAAAGAGAATCTTTAAGAGAAAATCCTTTTCAGTAAAAGGGGAGTTGGATCTTGTACATACAGATCTTTATGGTCATACTAGAGCTAAATCTTTCTATGGTGAAAGGTACTTTATACTTTTTGTTGATGACTATTCTAGGATGATGTGGGTTTCTTTTCTCAAAGAGAAATCTAAAGCATTTGATAAGTTCCATATTTTTCACAACAAAAGTTGAGAATGAATAAGGTCTTAAGATAATACTTTTGAGGTCAGATATAGGTGGAGATTTTACATCAGAATTGTTCAATTATTTATACAAAAAGCATGGGATATACAGACATACATCTACTCCTAGGACACCTCAGTAGAATGGGATAGCAAAAAGAAGAAATAGAACTATACTAAATGCGGCTAGGACTATATTTCTTCAAGGTAATGTATCTCATATGCACTGGATAGAAGTAGTCAATAATACTATCTACACTCTGAACATGTTTCATATAAAAGAAGGTATTGTTAAGACACCCTATGAACTATTGTTTGGTTATGCTCCTACTGTAAAATAATTTAGAAGATTTAGTAGTGCAAGTGTTAGATCAAAAGAGACGAGAAAAATGGAAATTTTGATGCTAGAAGTGATGAAGGAATTTTTATTAGCTATTCTACTAGAAGTAAGGCCTATAAATGTTTTAATCTAAGATTGAGAAAAATAGTTGAAAGTGCTAATGTAAAAATTGATGAAAGGTTTAAGAATGAGATTTTAGAAAATGAGAAGATCACCAAAATTCAAGAGAAAGAACAAAATATTGAGATTTAGACATGCTTTGATGACTCTATTGAAGCACCAAAGATACCAAGGTATGTTAAGATGAATCATCCAGAAGATCAGATTATTTATGATGTTAATAAAGGCATGATGACAAGATCCAAAGTTAGAACTTAGCTTTTCTTTATTTTTCAAGTAAAACTTAAGACTATTGATGAGGAATGTAAGGATGAATATTGTATTAAGGAAATGCAGGAAGAATTAGATCAGATAGAGAAAATCAAAACTTGAGAATTTGTCCCTAGAGCAAAGGACAAGAATGTAATTGGAACTAAATGGATCTTTAGAAATAAAATGAATGAAGATGGAATGTTCGTAAGAAATAAGGCTAGACTAGTCTTCAAGGGATATTAAAAATAGGAAGGTATATATTTTGAAGAAACATTTGCAGCCATTGCGAGGTGAGAATCAGTAAGATTTATCCTTTCTTTTGTAGCACATAAATATTTTAAGATATCAAATGGATGTGAATTATGCATTTTTGAATGGTGATCTAGAGGAAGAGGTCTACATTAGGCAACCTGATAGTTTGTAGATTGAAGAAGACATTGTATGGACTAAAAAAAGCTCCTAGGGATTGGTATGCTAGGTTAGACAGGTATTTATTACATTAAATTTCCATAGTATCCCTAACAACAAATGACAAGCATCCATACATATAATATCACATAATACCTCATCGTGATAGTTTCCAATTTTGAACTTTACTAGACATTGTTCATTGACAAAAAACTTGTTATCCTTCTACAACCAAGCAATCTAATAGGGACTTAGATGCTTCCTTCACTCTAACTTCAATTTATCAACCATTTCCTATGAAACAAGGTTATTAGTACTAGAACTATTAAAAATAACATTGCATAGCTTACCATTACACTTACACCTTATGCAAAACAAATTTATCCTTTTCTCAGGTTCCTTCTCATTATTTATTAAGGATCTGATGGTAACAAGGACCTCTCCTCTTTTGACATCTTCAAAATGTGATGACTTGGTATCTTCATCTACATGTGAAACTCATGCATTATTGTCTAGTCTTATGTTTTTATCCCTTGATGTTGGGGACAGTCATAAGCTCTATGCCCATCTTCTGCAATGGAAACATGTCCCATGAAAATCTCCTCTTCCTTTTCCTTTCTCTCTTCCTCTTCCTCTCAGATCTATAATATTTTGATCATGAGGGTTATATAAATTATTTCCCCTCTTATTTTTCCTACTACTAGAGATACCATTCTTCTTCTGATCTTCATTTGATCCTGCATAAAACCATCCACTACACTTTCTACCTTGATCTCGTCCACTTTTCTTTATGTCAAACTTCTTATTCAGTTTTTCTTCTTGCTTCAAAGAAAATTAATATGTATATTCAATGGTAGACGTTCTTACCATGATAAAATATTCTTAAAAAATTGGTCTTAACCTATTTATGTAACATCATATCTTCTCCTTGTTGGCTAGTCATCTTTGTGAGTGTCATCTACACAATGGTTTTTCCCCTAATATGGTTTCCACTATAAAAATACTTGTATCATGGTGTGTCATGTGGACTTGATGGCATAATAATTTATGTTCTTGCATGTTTACTTTTCAAATTGATTAAAAATATATGTTGCATGTTCTTGTGATTCCATAAGTTGTTTTAAGAAGTATAAGAATCTGATTGTTAAAATATTAAATTAATAAACAATGATTTACCCCTCCCCACTCTCAATGTTTCTTCACAATAAAAATTTGTATCAGATCTTTGTTTCGTGAAGGAAGCCTAACTACTTGAGGGTGATCTTTGAAGGAACAATGGAGTCCAATTCACAAAATAATCTTATGATAGCACTTGATGATCTTGACCACACTAAAAGAGAATAGAGAGAAGGAAAATAATTCATTGTAAGGCTCAGAGCACAACTAAATTAATCCAAGAGGAGAATATTATAACTTGTTGAGAGGTTACAAGAAAAAAGAATCAGAAAGTTCAAATGATGAACATCTAAACTGTGATCTAAAAGAGAAAAGTGTAGAATATGAGAAACTCAAAAAAGAGAATGCTAACTTGAAGAAAGAGATGGGATCAATAATCCTAAAAATGACTAGGGATATTGAAGTTAAGAGGAAAAATGGAGAAAACCTAGAGCAATCCCTAAAAGAGAGATCTGAGGAATACAATCAACTTGTTGCAAATTTTCACAATGCAAAGAATATTGAAAATGAATTGTGAAGTGAACTTGTGATTGCAAGTGACTATAAGGAAAATTTCATGGTAATCTCACCCAAGTTAGACTAATTGTGTGAAGCCAAAGATATCCAATTGATAAACTAAGTCTTGTATATGAAAAAGGAGAAACCTCAAAATCTTTATCAAAGAATCCTAGATCCAATAAGAAGATGAAAAAGAAGCCACCTCCAAGATAACCTAATACTCAGAGAAAAAATGTTAAGTGCTTTATTTTTCATAAATTTGGTCATAAAGCTATGCATTTTAGATATGAGATGAATCAAGGCAATGCATCTTTGATTGTTCAATGCTTCATATGGAATAAACATGGTCATAGGACAAGTGAGTGTAGGGGTGTTGTGAAGAACTTATCTTCTAGCCTCGGTAATATAAAGTGTTATGCATGTAATGTATTTGGATACATTACATAGTAGTAAAAAACAATTGAAAGACTAATGGTGAAAAAGAATGGTCAAAGAAGTGTTTTTTTTTTTTTTTTTCTATAGGTGCAACAAATCTAGACACTTTACAAAGGATTGCCGAGCCAATATTGTATACAACACAATGTTAGTGAATAATGAAAGGAAAGGATAATCAAATGAAAAGAAAGAGGATAAAGGGGATGCTAAAGTATTAGTTGAAGAGGTGTGCAATAGATGAATAAAAAATTCATCAAGAAGAGTCAGAATGAATCATCTAGGAGGGTTTGTGGTAGGATCTGAGGATACCCATTACACATGGAATTAAAGACAAGACTTTGGTCTACCAAGAGAATAATTTATAAATGAATTTAAATCCCCTGAAGGAGTTAGTGACTTATCTTTTCAAGCATTGATATGCCAGAAAAGGATAGGGAAGATGTTTTGAAAACTTCACCAGAGGACTTCTACATTTTTTAGGGTGCACAACTAAAATACAAGGTCTCAGATAGTGAACTAATGTTTAAGGATTAAACAAGGGTATAAAATATTTATTGCATGCTTAAAGTAGAAAATGTGTATAAAAAAGGGGAAAATCAACCTTGATTTGTCACAAAGATTTAAAGAAAATAAGAAAAGAGCTGACTCATAGAGAATACAAAGCCAATTATAAGGATTTGTCAACCATTTGAAAAGAAACCCTAGTAATGCGAAAAAGAGGTATTTCACTTACGTGAATTTATATCAATCAAGTGAATTAAAGTTTAAAAGGATGGACACAATAGTTATTTTTTTATATAGGGGTGTGTGCACCAAGTTGTGGACCAAAAAAGTGGACACACCTTTAAAAAAAATTCAAATTTTCAATAACCCGATCGGGTTATTGAAAATTTGAAATCATTCTAGGCTTGGTAAACACAGCCTAAAATATATTATATAAAATTATGTGCACCTCAAAACCTGATCGGGTTATGAGGAATTTCTCATAACCCGATCAGGTTATGAGACTCATTGAGTTTCTAATAACCCGATCGGGTTATAAGAAATATATCAAAAATAGAACTGCCTGCAGAAGTGTGGAGGAGGGTAAACAGTAGCAAAACCTAATCATGCTTTGAAAAAAACATGATTTAATTGATATTTTCAACCAATGGTGCCCTGTAACAAAGGTAAGTTTGTTTATTTTTGTTGTTTTTTTTTGCAATTGTAATCTAATTAGGTTATTTTATTGATTTTTTGTTTTTTTTATTAATTTCATTCTTGATTCATGAAACAACCCAAAAAGATGAAAACAAAATGAAAGGCCACCCCCTGTAGAAGAACCATCATTTCCACCTGTAAACCCTTGCCATCCATAAACCCTCAACCACTATCTCCACCTGTAAACCCTCCTTAAAATTCTCCTCCTCCACAACCATTATTCGTACGCCCTCCACATGTGTCATTAGGTCATGTAGATGCATCAAAAGAAGACCTTGTGCAATCCCTTAAAAAAAATAGTGCACAAATTAATATATTGGTCAATAGGTTGAAGGCTTTCGGTCTTCAACATCACTCTACCCTCGCCACTACATTAGAAAAATGTCCAATAGTGTGCAAATGAGGTGTCTCAAGAGGTGAAAAAATGGGGTTCATGGAGGGATAGGTGTCATACATTTTATGATGATGGTTTATCCTATGCGGATGTCAAAAGAAAAGGCATAGAAAAATGTAACATATGTTCCCTTTTCACCGACCCTAATATGAGCAATTCCCTTGAAGTTAATACAAAATGATTTCATATACATTGGTGTGTTCATAGGGCGATGAAATCAGCTTTTTTGGATAGGTGGTACATGGTATTTGACCAACCACCTTTTAATAATAATGAGGTTCATTTATATTTTTTGAGGAAGCTATACTGTGAGTTTATCATTGGCAAGAAGCCGAATAACTTTGACTTTCATGAGTTCCACGATAGAGGGAGAGGCTCTGCGTAGGATAGACCTGGGACACATAGGATTACCCAACCACAAGAGAGGAGGTGTACTGCAAGAAAATCCCTCATCCATGTTGTGGTCCCAGTAGTGGTGAAGGAGTCTTTGGATATATAAACTCTTCATATAGCTGCATCATTGACTGATGTCATTATCCAGCATGGAACTTAGTTAGTTGGAGAGGATGGATCAGTGCCACCTCCATCTTCATCAGATGAGCCATTACAATCATCCCATCCTGTGCCATCTCCATTGCCATCAGATGCACCATTAGGATCATCTCATCCTTTGCGAGATCCATTATCATCAGATACATTTCCAGGGTTAGCCCAGCCCATTGAGCATATCTGCATCATTTGTAATGGTATATGTGATGGGGTAGATAGCCAGGCGAGTACGGATGGTTCGACATCCCATTCATGTTTACATTGTGGAAAAAGATCTCAGGCATCCACTACTGAGGATGTAGCTCTCACAAATGATCTGTTGTCAATGGTGTATTGTTCAGAGCTGACACAGGTTTGTTTAAATTTGTGTTTTCACATGTTATTTTAATTAATTACCTAAATCTGGTAAAAGTAAATAAAATTTTATTTATAGAAGAATCTAAATTGATACATGAATAATATGCATTGTAGGGTGCAACAGGTGGTACAAGCACACCAAGGAGTGCTCATTATAGTACATGTAGATAGGTATCTCAAACACCAAAGGTAATGTTTTATAAATATTCCTAAAATAGAATACGAAGTTATTTTGAA
The DNA here is from genome assembly GCA_018584345.1 of Thuja plicata. Lineage (NCBI taxonomy): Eukaryota > Viridiplantae > Streptophyta > Pinopsida > Cupressales > Cupressaceae > Thuja > Thuja plicata. Next base: position 481,838 of record MU224078.1, on the reverse strand, counting down.
AATATCATATCTTAATAATTTGTATGGTGGTAACTTAGTGTATGTTTGTTTCCTATTTATTTATGGTCAAAGAATTTTTCTAATGTAATTCAACTCAAGGAATTGACTTCCTTGTCTAGCCATCATGATTGAAATTGATTTGAACTCCCACCCTCCATCCTTGGACTCAATTCAACCAATGTTGAACTCATACATAGACTCATACCCCAACCAATCACTTATTGGCTTTTGAATCAACCTTGAACATCATTCAGAACATCCAACCATCATTCTTTTACTCTTATTTCTTGTTC
>MU224078.1:471148-481418 GCA_018584345.1 Thuja plicata | reverse complement strand
TGGTTGGTGACCTCATTGATCATGTCTGACAACAATCCATCTCCTATTTGTAACAACTTCTCACTTCCAAAGCCCCTTCAAGGACTCACCTTCTAGGCTACCCCAAGTGCTCCTAGTGCTTCCCAAATACCATATCTTCAATCATGAATTCAAACTTCATTTAAAATCCATAAATAATCTCCTTATGGCCTATCTACCATGTTCCATCAACCCATTAAGTCTGGATAACCAATCCCTTACCCAATCTCACATTCATCCCTTAAAGCTAGTAGCCCACATGAGTCACTATTTTGTCCTTTTCTCCAACATTCCCCAAATAACTAAGGAAAATAAAATATGATTCAGATACCCTTTTGGGATCTTTAAATCCTCCCCAAGATTTAGTATATACTCCTTTGGACCATACCCAAGATCCAATACTCATGTAACCTCCAAACTAAGCCTAATTCTCCTCATTTACAAAGCAACCCCTAACTCCACTTACTCTCATGACTGCAAAGGCAGAAATAGTCTTTCTAGGGGTTAGGAAACAACATATTTTCAACTCTCCAAGGCTCTATCCTTTATCTATGGCCTTAGCCACTAAACCCTCACTTCTAGTATCACACACCTAGGGTTTGATCAAAAGGACCTCTCCAATCCACTCCAGGCCAAACCAACTGCATACACACTTCACTATAGACCCCTACATGTAGAATCCATCAAAAAACCCCTTCATCCTCAAAGCAATCAACCTTCCTTCTCTAACTGTGCCTACAAATTTGTTAAAGAACAGTCTTGTCTATGAAAGAAGAGTTCAAAATTTTATATTGTAATAATGGTTTGTAAAATTTGATTATACAATTTTGATAATAGATCATTTGTGGAATTCAAGTGAATCATAATATTGATTGTAAACTATTGCTTATATATTTATTTGGTTTTTTATAGGGCTTGTCAGGGGCTCATATTTCTAAGATTGAGGATGTCATCCTTTCTTCCATTGACTTTGGCTTAGAGAGCTATGTGGTATCATTTTTCGCACACCTCTTGTTTATAGTTTTAATTAAATGCATGTGGTATCATATCATAAATTTTGTTTTTGTTAGCCTACCCCACCAAGCTCGAGTTCATTAGGAAAGAGGAAGAAATCATCGGGGACATTGAAACAAAAAAAGGTAATTAAGTCCAATTTAAGTATGTTTGTTGAAATGTATTATGAACATTTCAATGTAGTCTATATTGATTAATGCACTTGACTTGTTTATTGTATAAATGTAGAATCAATTGGGTTTCACTGAACTAATGAATGCCCTAGACATTGTTGATGTTCAGGAGAGGGAGGAGGTAACGCGTTTTCATATTTACTTTCAATTGCATTCTTGTTTGTTTGAAAATTTTTAGAAATCATGTTCCTCTATTAGTATGTCATTTTCTACGACTTTTGATACAAGAATTGGTCATAACTGCCTCAGATGAGGCGAACCCTTCTCCACTTCTCCCTTGCCTAGTAGAGGAGATCCAGTTGTGGTATGCATTTTCTTTTGACTCCATGCATTTTTTATTTTTTAGTATTTCTAATTTATAACAAGTATTTTGTATTATTTTTTATATTGTAGGACCCTTCACCACTACCCATCATTCCTTTCCCTGGCCATTTTTATAGGAGTCCCTCTTGCTCACTAGGGAGCCCATTTTGTTTGTCAGTCAGCCCAAGCATAAGAGATCCAACTGAGGCTTCAGTATGCAAATTACAGCCCAATATTTATGTATTTTGATATTATTCTGAGATAATATATATGGCTTAACATTTGAATTGTTCTTGTGTAGAGACTTAGTGAACCAAGTGTTGCTATGAAGAAGCTAGATTTTGATGATCCACCACAGTCATAGATATATCGATACATTGCATAGATCTAGTTGTGGTTATTGAATGACCAAATTTTGTATGTGTGTGTGTGTGTATATATATATATGACATTTGTACATTGTATATATCGACCTGGACATAGTTGATGTCATTTTTTGTAACTCTATTATCGATTTGGCATGTACGCCATGTATTGATATGTACGCTATTATTATTATCGATGCCACATTGTTGTAACTCTATTATTGATTTGGAATGTATGCCATTTTTTGATATGTACATAGTTATTGTTCATTTTGATATATATGAAACTTGATATTCAATCCATTTTGTTCATTGTTTCTTTATTTTTTCATTGTTAGTATGTAAATACGTTTGTGTATATGTAGTCATGTGTAGGATTTATGCCTTAAGTGTATTCTTGTTTCATGACTTTCATATATTCATGTGTCTAGTTTATAACTTAATGTACTTATGTGTATTCATGTATATGCTTCATAACCTAAATTCATGTGTATAGGCTTCGTGCATGACTTAAATGAATTTATGTGTATGATTCATAATCTATGTCCTACATGTATTCTTCATTAATTAAGAAAATTTATGTGTATGACTTATGTGTGTTCACAAGTGTACTCCATGATTTAATTTACGTGTTCATGTATATGCTTCATAACGTAAATTCATGTCCTACATGTATGCTACATTGTAATCATGTGTATACATATACTTCATGATTTAATTGAATTCATGATTTATGTGGTACATTGTATTCATGTGTATCCTTCATGTCATATATGTATGCTTCATGACTTTAGTAAATTCATGTTTATACTTCATGTTGTGTATTCACATATATGATTGGTGACTTAAATGAATTCATGTACTATGTGCTACAAATATTCATGTGTATGTTTCATGATAAGTGAATTCATACATTATGAGTATTCTATTTGGCTTACGAATACCTAAATGTGTCATCATTACCTCACGTGTATTAGAATTCACCCATTACATACATTCATGACTATAATCAGGCCTTACAAGTGTTTGTATTTACTATCCATGGCTTACATGTAGTTGTGAGTACCCTTCATGCTTTGAAGGTTTTCTTGAAATTTGATAAAATAAAAAAATTCGGATAGATTATGATCCTAAATCATCCTCGAAGCAGAAATTTTTTTATTCATGGTCTACTCGATGCCCATAGACCTTAGGAAGGCTCGCTAACATACCCAATGGAGCTTAATGCACCTTGGGGACACTTTCGTCTAGCATGGACGTGAACGTTCTAGTGACTCTGTGGGAGAAATGAGGTTGTCACTAGCATTTACCTGGCCAACTAGATCTAATGGAATAGACTATTTGATTCTAGGAATCATAGTTTAAAAGATACCCAATGGTGTAACTTTCAACAGAGCACCACTGCAAGTTTTGGCATCAAGCGAGATTGCACTGCCAAATTTTTTAAAAAAAGTCAAATCTCCCAGAATGGAGAGAGGTTATTGTAGGCCTTTCTAACATGGTCCTATAACATCTAATGGTTTACTGATATGTCTCACGAGGTCTGAGATACAAACCTCAGAAGATCACTGCCCAATCGTGCTTAGTGCACCTTGGGGACACTCCAATCCGCCATGGTTGTGAACGTTCTAGTGACTATGTGGGAGAAATGGGGTTGTCACTAGCATTTACTCGGCCAATTGGAGCTAATGGATTAGATGATTCAATGCTAGGACTCATGGTTTGAAAGATACCCAATGGTGCAACTTTCAATTGAGCACCACTGCAAGTTTTGGCATCAAGCGAGATTGCCCTGCCAAATTTAAGCAAAGTCAAATCTATTAGAATGGAGAGAGGTTATTGTAGGTATTGGTAACATAGTATTATAACATATGATTTATTTTTTGTTACGTCTCACGAGGTCTGAGATACGAGCCTCGAAAGATTGCTGCCCAATCGTGCTTAGTGCCCCTTGGGGACACTTCAGTCGGCCATGGTTGCAAATGTTCTAATGACTGTGTGGGAGAAAAAGGGTTGTAAATATAATTTACCTGACCAATTGGATCTAATGGAGAAGAAGATTCAATGCTAGGAATCACGGTTTGAAAGATACCTAATGGTGCAACTTTCAACTGAGCACCACTACAAGTTTTGGCATCAAGCGAGATTGCCTCGCCAATTTTAAACAAGGTCAAATCTCCTAGAACAGAGAGAGGTTATTGTGGACCTTGGTAACACAGTCCTATAGCATCTAAATTTTTCTGATAGGTCTCATGAGGTCTGAGATATGAGCCTCGAAAGATTGCTGCCCAATTGTGCTTAGTGCACCTTGGGGACACTTCAGTCCGCCATGGTGGCGAATGTTCTAGTGACTTCATGGGGTGAAACACGGTTATCAATAGCATTTAACCATCCAATTGGAGCTAATAGAGTAGACGATTCAATGCTAGGACTCACGGTTTGAATGATACCCAATGGTGCAACTTTCAACTGAGCACCACTGCAAGTTTTGGCATCAAGCGAGACTGCCTTGCCAATTTTAAACAAATTCAAAACTCCTAGAATAGAGAGCGGTTATTGTGGTCCTTGGTAACATGGTTGTAAAGCCTCAAAATATCACTACCCAATCGTGCTTAGTGCACCTTTGGGACACTTCAGTCCGCCATGGTCGTGAACATTCTTAAGGCCAAATTGATGGGGGAATCCTTAGTGAGTGATCATTTTATGACACTGTTGAAAGTATCAAAGTATGGTGTTGAGAAACAGGCATGGTTGCTTTGTAAAATGGGTTGAATTAGCCCTCTTAGTTCAATGACAGAGGTACTTTTGAGTTACTTGCTCCAAAACACCTAGGATTGATCTTGAGAAATGTCATGAATCTTGAAAAAAGGTATTCAAATTTGTAATTAGGTTGCAAATTTTATTGGAAATATTTTGAGAAAGGATTTAAAAATCCTCACTACTGTACTAGAAGACTGTGCAAGTTGGGACAGTTTGGAGAAGGGAGATAAAATGCATACAAGAATGAGTTGAGATGTTGGGGAATGGATAATTGGAGTAGTTTGGGATCCGTAGGGGAGTTAGGATCACCCATGGAAGCATAGTTGATGGTTGAGGTTGATTATGTCTATTGCATGGGAGTGCATGACATGAAGTTGAAACATAAATGAATGGTTTGAGTTTGAAGAAGTGAACAAAGATCCAAGATGTGGAGTCTAGTAGATCTAAGAGAGATGTGAGTTCACCTATTTTAGGTCTATGGAGTTGGGAATGGCTGAAAAGTGATCATACTGGATGAAGACTGAAGGACTTGTTATCAAGCAAAGAAGAAATAAGTTACTAAACTGCAAAGAAAAGATTAATCACCACTACATTATGCATCACAGAGACTTATTGTAAACACTTCTAACTGGGCTAAACAACCTAAAAACCTTAAGAATCATTTTGGTCCATCATCAAGTCATCCACTACATGAACCATTATTACAATTTATAGAAACATGATATCCACTACATGAACCATTATTACAATTTATAGAAACATGAGATATCCACCGCATGAGCCATTGTTACAATTATAATGAATCATAATTAAATGATATGCTCTTAGTTAAATAGTACATAGTAAACTATTAAAAATGTGACACCTCGGTATATACAAATCAACCCATGGCCACTTTTATATATAATTTGAGCTTCTTTCAATATACAAAATGTGGTCTCCAAATATACATGTGGACCACTTCATAGTCATTTATATTTAAAAAAAAGCGAAGTTAGATTGTTTCGCACAATTTATATGTACAAAATTGTCAAAATAATTCAACCATTTGTAGAATGATTCTTCAAGATGGCCCATAACTAATTGAGCGAACCTTCTAGATATACTCTAACCCTTATTGTGTCATGTATTGCCTCGTGTTTAGATTCATGAATTTTCCATTAATTCTTATTACGAGGTCTACCAATATACTTTATCAATTCAATATTTGTTGCAACAAGAAGGTTTGAGTAATGCAAAATATGTCTATTTGTCTCATAGTCCTCAAACAACCAATTCTTGGATTTTCTGATAGGGTACCTGCATTTCATAGAAGCATAAATGAATACAAACTTCAACATACAAAGTGTAATAGAATGATGGTAAGATGTCTCAAAGTTGTCAAACAAGAACACATTATATTTTGATAGAATACCTTCTAAGCCATGTCCATGTCACAACAACGGGTCCTATTGGGTACTCAATACCCTCTCCATCAATGACTATAGTTGTCAATTTCTTTTTGCCATCAATACAACAACACAAAAAGTAATCAGTACCTTCCTCATTGTTCTCATCTGCAACAACTGCATATACATGACCTGCAATTTATAGAGGGATAAGTTAACACCCTAAACACTTATAAAATTGAGAAATTGAGAAATAAATTAAAGAATAAATTGAGAAATTACCTGGTTCAACTAGGTCAGATATGTGATCAAAATCTACTGATGCTTCAAAATGGCTTAATTGTAGTGCTCTAGGAAGTTGATATGTATCAAGCCATTGCAAAGGTGTATAAGACCATTCGTCAACCCACTCTTTTGATTCGCATTCCTCCCACACAAAATTCATACAAGACAAGCAAAAATATACCATTAATCTAGTATAAATACCTAATGATGCTGCATTTGAACTTCAAAATGAGTGCATGTCACTTGATCCTGTAAGTGTACAATAATCTAGATAGTTTCCAATGTTAGACTCATTTATCAACCAAAAAAAACCTATTAACTTCATTACCTATTCCCATCGTAGAGTTGCACCATCGCATAATTATTTGTGCATTTATTAACTCTGCACCACCTTCGTACTTCAATTCCTCTCTGGCGAGAGATCTTTTTACACATGCACCCACACCATCATGCTCGCCTTTACCATGCCCCGCCCCTGTGAAATTCCAAAAATGTTGAGCTCCACTTGTCACATGCATCTTATTCAACCAATAGAACATCCTTGCATTCTTAAATTGTGAGGTGCAATTATTTGACCATATTATGTGTTGGTTGTAATCAATACCTCTTTCCCTTAAATTATCATAGAAAACTTTGAAGCAACCTTGCAAAACTCTGATGAATGTGTGTGATCGTCACTGATGTAGAATTGATACTCTCTTAAACCCTTTCTATCTGCATCTGTGATATCATGTGCATGCAAGAATACTATATGTACAAAGACCGTCACTTGTATAGAATGGTAATACACTTCTTGCACTTCATTCTGAGGTTTAAGTATGTAATTCTCAGCAAAATCAACAATGGAGACAATAATACCAAGGGGAAAGTGTCCTTACATATCTTGAATTTCTCATTCAACCACCTAGCTCTATGTGAATGATGTATGTACTGATAAACTAGTTTCTCTTTAAATATCTTCATAAAATCAGCTACGCATATATCATTTTTCACTAACTCACACCTCTTAAGTTATTTTTTATATTTTAGACCATAAGTTACTATCTTGTATTTTCCAAAATAAACCAGTGTATTTCCAATCTCATTTGTGCTCTCTAGATGGTGACATATCTGAAACTTTCTCATACCACCACTTGCACTACAAGATCCATTCATACACATCATCTTATAATAAATGCAACCATCATCTCGATTGCATAATACACTTGACATAATATCTCTTGATGATGTAGGAGGTGCTTGAAGACCACACTCCTGCAAAATAGTGTTAGTGTGAAAAGTACAAAAAACATGACGATATATATCATAATGCATGGAAAATTCAATATGTACCCTGCAACAATATGTAGTGCGTGTATGATTAATCTTGAAGTAAAAGCGTTTTGTCATTTCAAAAAATCTTTGACTAATTTTAATTTGAGGAAACCTTTGGAGGAATCTTTCATAAAATTGTGTTTGTGCCATATCCAAAAAGTGTTTTGGATGTGGCATACAATTTGTAGATCCGATTCTCCTCCTAAAAACATCTCTTTGGTTGAGTGAAACCCTTGTTTTGTCATGCCAAAACTTTTCAATTAATGATCTTAATCCATCAACGACAACCTTGTCCTTGCATGGGAGTCTACCCAAGAATGACCAAAGATAATTTGTGTTTGGATCCTCAATTTTGTCTCACCTTTGTAAGGCTCTTCGTAATCTTGATCTACCTATCCTTAATGACTTACTTTTTTTGCTTACTATACAAGATTTTTTCATTTCCTTTCCCATTATAGTTGATGTGAGGACATGTCAAGTAACATTACCATCTTTACTGCATGATTTGAACCAATGGCTTGGTATGCATTGAATAGATTCCTCATAATGGTTCTCTCAGTACTATTTACAGATGTTCTCAACCCCACAATTGTCATTGTCTCTCTAAATTTCAGATTCTTAATCATTTCAACAACTACTTGACATCTTCCACTTTGATTTAATTTTTCAAAATAGTTATTCCAAATCTTTTTAACAATTCTTCTACAATTTCTTTCCAACATTTTATCATGCATTGGCCTCAAAATATTTTCATCAATGCCAATTACAAACTTTGGTTTTCTACGAATTATTATAGGAGGTGTTAACACAGTTGCATGCTCTACATTTTTATTAGATGAATTAGGTATATTTATCCCCATCAGCTCAATTGGTGTATGTTGATGATTTTCATTTTCATTATGTGCATTTTGTTCATTAATGACATCGAATTGAAATGGTGCATTTTTCACATTAACATTAACATTAACATTTTCATCACTTACGTTCCTTGCATTTGATGATGTACCTTGTCGTATTCTCCTCATGCACTCCTTTTCTCTTTCCTTTTCTGTCTCTCATTTTCAATTGTTCCTCTTTTGTTCTTTCCCATTGTTTGTATTGAATAGACCCTACAAATAATATTAACCATTTTATTGAAATGAGAACTTACAATGATAAAATAACATTAAAGAGACAAATAAAAAACACAATTTTCAATCATTGCAAAGAAAAACATGCAAAAAAAGTTTAAACCTCTCTATTCCTGGCGTAAAACAATAGAAAAATAGTTGCGGGACATCTAAACAACTTGCAATGACTATTTTAAGACTGTTGAACCAAACAAAGCTCCTAATTCCACTGAACCCAGTCGAGTTCAGAACCTGATCAGGTTATGAGAGCATAATGGCTGTGTTCCTAATTACTCAGAACCCGATCGGGTTATGAGAACATAATGACTCCATGTTCTGAGTTACTCAGAACCCGATCGGGTTCTGAAAAACTAAGAACAAAGGAGGATTGAGAGAGAGAAAGATAGTAGAGAGAGAGAGAGAGAGTACAATTTCACTCACTTGAAACACCTATGTACTAAGAGGGTATTAAATTGTAATAAATATGTATGAAAGGTTGGAAGATTGCATAAAAAATCATGGATGGCCATTGAAAGAAGCAAAGGCAACTGATATACAAAGTTTTTGGGGTGAAGGAAGAAAACAAAATACTTACGGCAAAGGGTGAGAAACAATTTGGAATTACTGAAAATATGCAGGAAGAGATGAGATTATTGCGAGAAGATGGGGAAAATCAACTTGGTCAAATTATCCAAGCCCTGAGATAGAAAATATCATCATTGCATGTAGAAAAAGAGAACCAATTTGGAACAATTCAAAGAATGCTAAAGAGATTGAAATCTTACGTGTAGAGGAAGCGAAACAAAATGAGAGTGCAGAAGAGGAGATTGGGTTACTTCACACACACACAGAGAGAGAGAGAGAGAGAGAGAGAGAGAGAGAGAGAGAGAGAGAGAGAGAGATGCAACACCCCTACTCCTGTAGACCCCATGCATGAGGTAAGAAACTCTGACATCATCAACCCAGGCCTGGAGACTCCACATAGTTCCAGCCCAGGTTTGGCACTTGTCTAGAAAAAACTTAATGTTTGTGTGCTGACAAATTCCACATCTGGAGGCCCTTCATCCCCTCTAGTGGTGGAAGTTGTTCTCAAACCCTTGGCCTCAGGTTCCCCGATGGATCTAGGATTCTCCACACCCTTGGAAAACTTGATGACCGGGGACCTGGAATAGAAAACCCAACAAAAGAAGACTTGTCAAAATAGAGTGAATGTACAAGTAGACACCAAACTAGGATGACCAACTGACAGAGCTAGAAGACAAAGGAGTGTGATAAAGGATATTGATGCAGGAAGAAAGCAAACCCTGGACCTCAACCATAAAGGTACGAAATGATTTTTCTATCATGGAACATTAGGGGAGTCAAAAATCCCCAGAAACAACTATATGTCAAACAGTACATTTTTAATTATAAAATTAACATTCTGTTAATTCAAGAAGTTAAAATGTCTCAAGTTAACTTTGAGGTGTTGGTGGGAAGGCTCTCTCTCTCTCTCTCTCTCTCTCTCTCTCTCTCTCTCTCTCTCTCTCTCTCTCTCTCTC
>MU224078.1:449635-464970 GCA_018584345.1 Thuja plicata | reverse complement strand
TATATATATATATATTGTTGGAAAGATTGTTTGCAAAGCTACAACGGCAACAATTGTTGTTTTGTCATTGATGTCAAACCTTAACTGGTGAGACTATTGCTATCTGTTTGAGTACCATATCTATTGATTGATGAAGAATATTTAACAAGAAGACCAAGTCGAATGGTTGAGTTAAGGCAAATAACAAGGGTACTTGATCAGTTGGCACATTGGTAAAGCAATGTGTTGTTTATCTTTTGATGACAGTTTTACTGGTTGGTTTGTGCCGACCACCAGTATGCTGAGAAGAATTTCTAGTGACGACCGAGCAACGGTGAAATTGCCGAGCAAGTTCAGTGTTGGCCGAGTGAGAACACAATGGTGGCTGAGCGCCAGTATTTTGATTAATGATGAGATTTAAGATCTCTGGCTAACATAGTTGATTTTTTTGGGATATGTAAAGTTAGTAAAATATTGATCCACATTACTTTTATGCATGGGTAACTGCAATTAATGCATGGACTCAAGATTTAATTAAAGACTACTTTGGAGAATTAAATGGTAATGTAATGATGGGATGATCTATTGGATCTGACTTAACCTAAGACCTATGATCTTGATTAAGCGGCAATGATTTATCTAACCTAGATGAAGAGGTATAAGATAACCTCAAGGGGTTATTCAAGCAATGTGTGTGTATGCAAGAGGATTGCATAGTTAATTTACTGATTGGCATGACCTAGAAGAGAAGGCTGAACAGTGAAGCAGATAATTGCATGAGTGATTGCTTAATGAATTTCCAAGCAGATCTAGAGTTTGAGATGAGAATGGAGGCCAATCAGTAAGTTAGCATTAGAGATTAATTGGATTTGGATTGGAAAACTAAGTTGTATGAATCATATCACACCTGTTGATTACTTTCTAACCATTGTATCAGTTTAAAACCTTTAACTAGGTTGACCTAATAGTCATTGTATAAATCCTTTTAGCAAGGTGACATTCAGGTGGAATGTTCTAAGTCCTCTAACAAGGACACTCCTGACATGGTGATTAAATCCTTTAACCAAGTCACATTTAGCAATGTGTTTCGTAACCTTTAAGAGGGTTGGCTGCTAACAGAGCTCACTTCAGAAGAGTGAAAACTTGGTAGCATGTTACTGGTGGTTTTTTCCCATATTGGGTTTCCACAATAAATACTTGTGTCAACTTGTATAAATGTTTATGTTGTATTTTACTATTAAGTTTTTTCAAGTTGATTTCATTAGTACAGTAAACTACACACTTTTATATTATTGTTGTCGAGCATATCTGAATTGTTCAAATTGGTATAAAGTTTTAAATGGGCACATCTAGACTTGAGGATAACTGATTCACCCCCCCTCCTCTCATTTATTCTAAATTCATTCTAATAATTGGTGATATCATAAATTAGTTCTCTTGAAAAAAGTTTAAAGGTACTTGGATAAAAAGATCAAGATGTATAAAAGGGAGCTACCGAAGTTGAACAAGGATAATTTTCTTGCATGGAAAAGTTTGATGAAATTTCACTTGGCTGGTGTTGGTGATTCTGCTAAATGTCATGTTGATCAATAATATGTATCCCCTGTGGGAGTTCTCAATGCTGCATAGTTAAGAGAAAAGCAAGAACATAATCAAGCAATGTTGGAGATTGCATCATCCCTTAACTATCATGATTTTGAAGATATAAAGGATTGTACAAGTGCAAATAAAATGTGGGATACCCTAGAAACCATCAATGGCGGTGACACAAATGTGCTAAGAGCCAAATTTGAAAGCTTGAGAGGTAAGTTTGATGAAATGAAAATGTAAGAAGGAGAAAATATATTTCAATATTATGGTAGAATAAAAGAAGTTGAAAATGCTATTAGAAGAGCTAAAGGAAACATTGATGATAACACCATCATGAGGAAGGTACTAGGAAAACTTCTTCCTATTTATGCTATTAGAGTATCTGCAATTCAAGAATTGAGATGTACTCCTAACAACAATTTTACTTTGGAAAGTTTGGTAGGAAGACTTACTGCATTTGAGATGTCAAATTTTGATAATTATACCCCACAAGCCATTGAATCTGCATTCAAGTCCCATATGGTCCTCAACAAATTTGACAAAGGAAAGAAATGTGTGGATAGTAACAACAACGCTTCTAATGATGATCTAGAAGAACTTGAAGCACTTATGGCAAGAAGACTATCTAGAGGAAAAGGAAAATTCAAAGGTAAACTTCCTATTATTTGTTTTTCATGTAACAAAGTTTGTCATATTGCTGCAAGATGTCGTGATAAGAATGAAAAAGATGAAAGAGGAGACAACAAGTATAAAGACAAAAAGGATGACCGAGACTTCAGGAAGTACAAGGATTACAAAGATAAAGGTAAGAAATCCTGCTATATAGCTGAAGAAGCTTCTGACAATGAATCTGATAAATATGATGAAAATGATATAGAAGTTGTGTATGTTGCAATGAAAGATGATTCTGATGATGATGAGAAAACTGCACTAAATTCTTATATGAGTAAAGGTGATCATTGGATTATTGATACTGGTTGTTCACATCACATGACTGGTGATAAATTTGGAAATGATACACCATGTCGTGTTAAAGGGAAAGGATCAATTCAATTAACTGAAAAAATCAAATGTAATGATGTATATTGGGTTGATGATCTCAATATAACTTATTGAGTGTTTCTTTATCTAGATTTAACTGTTTAGACATGTTTGATTGCACAATATAGTGATGTTTGATTATGGCATAGAAGGTTGTGTCATGTAAACTTATATAACTTGGTAAGCATAAGCAAATTGAAAAAGGTTAGAGGGCTGCCTAAGTTAAAGAAACCTGAAAAAGTAATGTGTAAGAATTGTCAATTGGGAAAGATGACTAAATCTAGTTTCAAGAGTAAAACTCATACTTCTGAGGATATTCTAGAATTGGTTCATACTGACCTTTGTGGACCTATTGCTGAAAAATTTTACTGTGGAGACAAATATTTTATCTTATTTGTTGATGATTACTCTAGAATGATGATTATTATGTTTCTTAAAAAAAAATCTGATGCATTCCAGTTGTTTAAGTGGTACTTGGAAAAATTTGAAAAGGAGACAGGTAAAAGTATGAAATGTCTAAGATCTGATAAAGGAGATGATTTTATTTCTAATGAGTTTAACATGTTTTGCAATGACAGGGGGATAAAGAGACAGATGTCCGCTCCTAGGACACCACCACAGAATGGTTTAGCTGAAAGAAGAAATTGATCTATCATGGATTGTGCCAGAACACTAATGATGGAGAAAAATATTGCACAAAAATATTGGAGAGAAGCTGTAAGTACAATAGTCTATACCCTTAACAAAGTACAAGCCAAGAAAGGTACAAATACTACACCTTATGAGATATGGTATGGATATGCACCTAGTCTAAGCTATTTTAAAGTTTTTGGAAGTAGATGCTTCATACTGAAGGATAAAAGAAATGGAAAAATTGATGCTAAAGGTGAGGAAGGCATATTTCTTCTATATTAAACTAAAATTAAAGCATACAAGTGTATGAATTCTAACATTAACAAAATTGTGGAAAGTGCAAATGTTAGAATTGATGAATATGCAGAAAGAAATGAAGTTGAAAGCATGAATGAGCCTGAGAGTTACAAATCATTCACCTATCCTGATGAGGAAGATTCTAATGAATTACCTAAAAGTAAGAATGAGGTTTCCAAGCAATAATTCACACCTGCCGAGTCACAGAACGACATTGTCGGGTAATAGGAGATGACTACCGAGCTATTTGATGGAGATTTCAAGTCACAGTTTCAACCTGAATTAAACGTGAATGATCAATCTGAAGTAGAGAAAGAACCTACTTTGGCAAAGTATGTTAGAAGGCACCATAAACCTGATCAAATCATAGGAGCAAATTGAAAGAAGATACCTTCTTATTATGTGATTTTGAGCCTAAAATAGTAAAAGATGCCTTAGACAATGAACACTGGATTCAAGCCATTAACAAAGAAATTGAATAGATTGAAAAGAACAATACTTGGACACTTGTACCGAGGCCGAATGATAAAAATGTAATTGGCACTAAGTGGGTATTCAGAAACAAGCTGAATGAACAATGAGAGGTAACAAGAAATAAAGGTAGACTGGTATGCAAGGGTTATGCACAAGAGGAAGGAATTGACTATTGAGAGACATTCACTCCAGTTGCAAGATTGGAAGGTGTAAGAATCATACTTGCATATGCAGCCTACAAAGGATTTAAAGTCTATCAAATGGATGTGAAGTCAGCATTTCTAAATGGGATATTAGAAGAGGAAGTATACATTGAATAAGTTGATGGATTTGTTGACCCAAGAAAAAGAAATATGGTTTGAAAACTACACAAAGCACTTTATGGACTGAAGCAAGCACCAAGAGCATGGTATGAGAGATTGCAAAACTACTTGTTGAAGATTGGATTTGCAAGAACCAATGACAACAAAAATCTGTATTTGAAGATAGAGAAAAGTAAAGGTACTTGATTAGCTAAATTTTTTGTTGATGACATTATCTTTTGTGGACAAGATGTGTTATGCCAATCATTTGCAAAGGAGATACAAACTAAATTTGAGATGTCTATGTCTGGTGAGATAAAAAAAAATTGTTGGCTTACAAATATATCATATGAAGAATGGTATCTATATTACTCAATCAAAATATGTCAAAGAGATACAAATTTTTTTTGGAATGGAAGATTCAAAAATAGTGAGTACACCCATGGCTGCTGGATAGAAGTTAACCAATAATGATGAGACAAAAGAAGTAAATCAAACACTGTATAGATCAATGATTGGAAAACTACAATATGTTGTACATAGTAGACCTGATATTGCATTAGCTGTTGGAATTGTTGCTAGATTTTCTACCAATCCAAAGGAAACTCATATAATGGCAGTAAAAAGGATTCTAAGATATTTGAAAGGAACAGATGAATATGGTATATATTACAAAAGGAATGATAAATTTAAACTCAGAGTTTGTACATATTCTGATTGGGCTAGAAATGTTAATTATAGAAAAAGAACCACAAGAGGAGCATTTATTTTGGGAAAAAGATTAGTTTCATGGAGAAGAAAGAAATAGAACTACACCTCACAATCTAGAGCTAAAGCCGAGTATGTGGTAGCAATAGTCAATTGTTCTAATATTTTTTGGTTGAACATACTACTAGAAGGTATGAAAGAAGAGATCACAAAACCAGTTGTCATATATTGTGATAACACGAGTGCCATTAATATTTCTATGAACCCTATAATGCACTCTAAGACAAAGCATATAGCTATCAAGTATCATTACTTGAGGCAGCTAGTTCAGAAGAAGGACGTGAGACTGGAGTATGTGAACACTTAGGAACAGTTAGCAGACATATTTATAAAGGCCCTACCCAAGGATGCTCATGAGTATCTGTGAGGTAAATTAGGGGTGATTCCCCTAACTAAGGCTAATTAGTTCAGAATGGTACTGTTGCATTAAATGTTATATTCAGAATATTTTTTACATTGATGCACAGGCAGTCACACTTTAGGATGTTGCCTAAAGTTGTGAAAGACAAACAAGGACAGAAAAAGAAAATTAGGCATAAGCAAGACGACAGGAACATCATGATACAGATTTTAGAACAAAAGAATCTGCATGATGAAGATTTCAACATCTTTGGAATTGTTGTCAAAGAGGGAGAAAATTCTAAGAAAGATAGAGGGAGAAGTTTACTGAAAAAGAGGTTGATGAACAGAAACATAAAAAAAACATCAGTCTGATCACAGACACAGAGGGAGAAAAAGTTTTACAAGATGAGAATCAGAATGAAGCTAAAGACATTAATGCAAATTTGTTCATATCAAGGAACACATGCAGAATTTTTGGATTGTATGGTAACTATGGTTGAAAATTATTGCTTTATTGCTTAGTGTTGTCATCGATGGAAAAGAGGGAGATTGTTGGAAAGATTCTTTGGAAAGCTACAATGGAAACAATTGTTGTTTTGTCATTGATGTCAAACCTTAACTAGGGAGACTATTGCTATCTGTTTGAGTACCATATCTATTGATTGATGAAGAAGATTTAAAAAGAAGACCAAGTGGAATGGTTGTGTTAAGGCAAATAACAAGGGTAGTTGATCAGTTGGCACATTGACAAAGCAATGTGTTGTTTATCTTTTGATGACAGTTTTATTGGTTTGTTTGTGTCGAGCACCAGTATGCTGAGCATAATTTCTAGTGATGACTGAACACCAATGAAATTATTGAGCAAGTTCAGTGTTGACCGAGTAAGAACACAATGGTGGTTGAGTGCTAGTATTTTGATTAATGATGAGATTTAAGATCTTTGGCCGACATAGTTGATTTTATTGGGATATGTAAATATAATTAAAGATTGATCCACATTATTTTAATGCTTGGGTAACCGCAATTAATGCATGGAATCAAGATTTAATTAAAGACTACTTTGGAGAAGTAAATGGTAATGTAATGATGGGATGATCCATTGGATCTGACCTAACCTTAGATATACGATCTTGATTAAGAAGCAAAGATTTATCTGACCTAGATAAGGAGGTATAAGATAACCTCAAGGAGTTATTCAAGAAATATATGTGTATGGAAGAGGATTGCATAGTTAATTTACTGATTGGCATGACCTAGAAGAGAAGGCTGAACAGTGAAGTAGAGAATTGCATGAGTGATTGCTTGATGGATTTCCAAGTAGATCTAGAGTTTGAGATGAGAATGGAGGCCACTCAATAAGTTAGCATTAGAGCTGAATTGGATATGGATTGGCAAAGTAAGTTGTATGAATCAGATCACACGCGCTGATTACTTTCTAACCATTGTATCAGTTTAACTCCTTTAACCAGGTTGACCTAAAATTCATTATATAAATCCTTTGAGAAAGGTGACTTTCAGGTGGAATGTTCTAAGTCATCTAACAAGGCCACTCCTGACAAGGTGATTAAATCCTTTAACCAGGTCAGATTTAACAATGTTTTTTTTAACCTTTAACAGGGTTGACTCCTAACAGAGCTCACTTTAGAAGAGTGAAAACTTGGTAACATGCTACTAGTGTTTTTTTCCCATATTGGGTTTCCATGTTAAATACTTGTGTCAACTTTCATGAATGTTTATGTTGTATTTTACTGTTAAGTTTGTGCAAGCTTATTTCATTAGTACAGTAAACTACACACTTTTATATTATTGCTGCCGAGCAGATCTGAATTGTTCAAATTGGTATAAAGTATTAAATGGGCACATCTGGACCTTAGGATAACTTATTTACCCCCCTTCTCAGTTATTATGAATTCATTATAACATAGATATCCAATGAAGTTGTAATGTACCTGTTTGTACTGATTCATATGCAATAAGCTTTGAATATCTGCATCAACATGTGAAGTCTATTCTGTAGCTTGGTTGATGCACCACTAAACTATGTTTTAGTGAGCCTTAGTTAGGGGAAACACCCCTAGCTTTCCTCTAAAATAGAAAAATGCATCCTTAGGTAATGGTTTAGTGAATATGTCTACAATTTGTTGTTTAGTATTCACATATTCCAATCTTACTTCCTTGTCCAAAAAAATTTCTCTCAAGAAGTGATACTTTATTTCAATATGTTTAGTCTTAGTATGCATCACAGGGTTCTTTGAAATGTTAATAGCACTTGTGTTTTCATAGTAGATAATGACTAGTTCTTTGATTTTCTCCTTCATACCTAACAACATTTGTTTGAAACATATGATATTTGAAAAATCTACTGTTGCAACAACAAAATCTCCTTCTGCTGTAGACTGAGAAATGTAGTTTTGTTTCTTTCTTGTCTAGGAGACTAACCTCTTTCAAAGAAATAATGCTGCACCACTTGTTCTCTTTATATAATCGAGACTTCCTTCCCAATCAACATCAGTAAAAGTCTTCAAATCAAAGTTTCCTCCTTTCTTATACCATAATCCATAATCTTCAGTACCCTTAAGATATCTCAGACTCCTTTTGATAGCCATTAAGTGATTCTCTCTAGGATTATCTAAGAACCATGCAAAAATACCGACTGCTAATGCAATACCAAGTCTAGCTGTAACAACATATTGAAGTTTACCAATCATGGATTTGTAGGTAGTCTGATTTACCTCCTTTGAATCATCATCCTTAGATAACTTATGTCCAATAGGCATTGGTGTTCTGACTGGTCTTGAGTCTTCCATCCCAAATTTATTTAGTATCTCTCTAATGTATTTAGACTGGGTAATGTAGATGCCATCCTTCATCTGATAAACTTGTAAACAAAAAAAGAATTTGATTTCACCAAACATAAACATCTCAAATTCCTTACTCATAGCTTCCGAGAATTCTTTTGATAAATCATCATAACCAGTAAACAATATATCATCCATAAATATTTCAGCTAATAGCATGTTGTTCTGAGGTCCTTCTTTTATATACAAGCTATTATTATCATTAGTTCTCTGGAATCCAATACTTATTAAGTAACCATACAATCTTTCATACCAGGATTTAGGAGCTTGTTTTAATCCATACAATGCTTTATATAGTTTGCAAACCATATACCTTTTGGTAGGATCTACAAAACCTTCACGTTGCGCAATATAGACTTCCTCTTCAAGAATTTCATTCACGAATGCAGATTTTACATCCATTAGGTATACCTTGTATCCTTTGTGTGAAGCATATGCCAGAAGAGTTATGACTCCTTCAAGTCTTGTGATAGGAGGAAAATTTTCTCCATAATCAATACCCTCTTCTTGAGCATATCATTTGAATACTAGTATTTCTTTGTTTCTCGAAACTTCTCCTTTCTCATTCATCTTGTTTCTTAAAACCCACTTAGTACCAATCACAATATTATCTTTTGGTCTAGGTACAAGAGTCGAGGTTTTTTTTCTTTTCTATCTAGTTAATCTCTTCATTCATTGCTTTGATCCATATTTCATCATTCAATGCATCTTTAATAGTTCTAGGTTCAATTTCACTAAGAAAACATGTACCTTTGATTTGTTCCTTGTCATTACGCCTTATGTCTAATTTCTCCAATTATTTTTTCAGGTGCATGATGCCTTCTGACATATTTTGCAAGTACAGGATCCTTCCTTCTTGATTCTGGGCTTGTTCCACTTGGTTCACCATGCTCAAAATTTTTGTTATGCTCTTATGTCTGATACTCAGGTTCCACTATCTGATACTTGGGTGCCTCTGTCTGAGACTTAGGTTCCTCTATCTGCATCTTGGTTCCCTCTGTTTGTGACTCAGTTTCCTCTACTAGTATCTTGAGTAGCATAGGCTGCAACTCGGTATGAAATGTTTGAGTTTGTGCAGATGAATTCAATGGTTGACATGGATATTGTCCAATCACCATTTCTTGTTTTTTAGGTATAGTATCATGTTCATAATACACAAAATTTTTGTAGTCATCAGGCTCTTTACTTCTCTATTCTTCATCTCTCTTTGCAAACTCATCAATATTTACATGCACACTTTTTATGACTTTATGAGTTGTAAGATTCAAGCAATTATATGCTTTACTTTTGCAGGAGTAGCCTAGGAATATACCTTCATTACCTTTTACATCAAATTTTTCATTTCTTGCTTCCTTCAAGATGTAACATTTACTTTCAAATACTTTGAAATAACGAACATTAGGTTTTTAGCCATACCATAATTCAAAAGGTGTCTTCTCAGTAACTTTCTTCAGTTGAACTCAGTTCAAGGTATGAATTGCAGTGCTGGTGGCTTCCTTCCATTATTTGGTAGCAATATTCTTTTCAATCATCAAGGTTCTTGAACAATCCATAATAGATTTGTTCCTTCTTTCTACTATCCCATTATGTTGTGGAGTACCTGGGGCAGATACGTGTCTCTTGATTCCTCTTTCATTGCAGAATTCATTGAACTCATTAGAGATGAATTCACCTCCTCTGTCAAATCTTAAGCATTTAATATTCTTTCATGTTTCTTTTTCAACTCTGGCAAGGTACCACTTGAACTTCTGAAAAGATTTTGATTTTTTTTTGAGAAAAATAATAGTCATCATTCTAGAATGGTCATAAACAAATAGAATAAAATACTTGTCACCTGTGTAACTTGTTATTCTAATTGATCCAGATAAATTAGTATGTACCAACTCCAAGACTTCTTTTGTATTGTAATTCTTTCTCTTGAAGCTACTTTTTCCCATCTTCCCAATTTGATATTGTTTGCATATTGCTAATTCAGGTTTCTTCATAATAGAAATACCTCTTACTCTTTTGTTCTTTCTGATGTTGACCAGGTTATCAAAGTTCACATGACATAACCTTTTATGCCATAACAAAATTTCATCTACTTGTACAATAAAACATGAAATTCTAGTTTGATCAAGGTAGAATAGATTACCTTTTGTTTTCATGCCAGTTCCAGCTAGGTTCCCTTTACCATCCAAGAGCTTGGCCTTCTCATTCATGAATTCTACCTTGAAATTGATGTTATTCAGCTATGCCACACTTAGTATATTACGCCTTAGTCCTTCAACCCAATAAGAATTATCACATTTGATTCCTTCTGTTAAAGCAATACAACCTTTAACTTTCACATAGCAGGGTTCATCATTCCCAAAACTGACACTCCCACCATTATAGTGTTCAAAATGTTCAAATTTGGTTTTATCACCAGTCATGTGGTGAGAACAACCACTATCAATTATCCAAGTGTCATTCTTGCTAATATGAGAGTATAGTGTTATCTTTTCATTATCCTCATCATCTAACTCATCTTTAATAGCAATATAAACCATTTAATCTTCATCTTCATCGCTATCATAATCTTTAGCAATATAACAAGATTTCTTACCTTTGTCCTTGTATCTTTTGTAGCTTTTGAAATATTTCTTGCCTTTGTACTTGTTGAACTTTCTCTCACCTTTGTCTTCCTTGTTTGGACACTTAGAAGCAATGTGACCAACATCATCACATGAAAAGAAAATAAATGGTATTCTTTGTTTTACTATCCTTTTCCTTTTCCATATCTCCTTGCAAG
The DNA here is from genome assembly GCA_018584345.1 of Thuja plicata. NCBI lineage: Eukaryota > Viridiplantae > Streptophyta > Pinopsida > Cupressales > Cupressaceae > Thuja > Thuja plicata. Next base: position 453,913 of record MU224078.1, on the reverse strand, counting down.
TAATGCTTTAATGATTTCTAGATCTTCATGATTAGATTCATCATCACTGTCACTATCAATTTGTTTTCCTTTCATTTTTCTAAGGTTTAATTTACCTTTGAATGCAGACTCAAGATTGCTAAGATTAGGAGAATAATTATCAAAGTTATCCAACTCAAAAGTTGTAAGTCTTCCAAATAATCCATATAGAGTTACATCATTACTGCATCTCATCTCTTGATTAGCTGAAACTCTAATTGCATAGATAGGAAGTAAAGTTCTCGATACCTTACTAACCACTATTGTTTCTTGAATCACTCCACCGGTAGCTTGGATGGCACTGACACTTTTCTTGATTATTTCACTGTATTTTCTAATGTCTTCTCCTTCTTTAATTTTCATCTGATCAAATTTTCCTCTAAGATTCTCTGCTTTGGCTCTCTTTACATTGAAATATCCTCCATGAATATCATGCAGTTTGTTCTAGATATCAAAGGTAGTAGGGGATTCCTTGACCTCATCAAATTATGAATAGCTAAGTGTAGAAGCTATATCAATCATCATTATGTCATGATGCTTCATGTCTATCATCTAATCCACATTCAAAGGTCTCAGTGGTTCCACATTCCTATGGTCCAAGACTTCCAAACCAATATCTCCAATAGTAGATAGATGTAGCCTCATCAAATATTTCCATGCAGAAAAATTGTCTTTGTTAAGCTTGGGGATCTCCCTTCTTTAAGACATCTCTGATCTTTAGCTTAGGCCTTGAAACCTTCCTTGTAAGCACTTGGTCCTCTGATACCAATTGTTGGAAATGAGTTGATTAAATGAGAGGGGGGGTGAATTAGTTACCAAAAAAACAAATCCAAGTCCCTTAGATGTCTCAAACAAATTTATCAATGTTGCTCGGTTAACACAGATATTCTACTGTCACTAGGTTAACATAGTAAATCTTAAGATATTAACTATGCTTATCCTTTAGTAATTAACTGGAGAAACATAAACCATAAAATAAAATAACATGTACATAGATAACACCAAGATTTAATGTGGAAAGACAATATGGGAAAAACCACCATTTGTAACTATTCATTATTTTTCACTCTTCTGAAGTGAGCCCTTTTAGGTGATGACATGTAACTGATTGAATGTTTGATAATATTAAGTTGAAGATAATGCAAGACATTAAATTGGTTAATGGTTTGTATTGTCATTGATGTCAACTTGATATCATCTATATGGTCATATACATAATGGCAAAGACATCAGAGAATCAATGGAATAGAGGTTATGCTTTCAGCAATGCATAAAAGTCAAGCATTCATTAAGTAACAGACCACACCGGCGAAGTGCACACCATCAGTAATGATAGAGATAAAGTCATAGTGATTTTTGATGAGCAGAAGATAGTATTGCCTAATGAAGCAGAATCATAGGATGCCCGATGAGATGAAATCAGTGTTGCCTGACAAGAAAGATCCAATGATGCCTAACGAATGGAGATCCCAAAGCTCACTGAAGTTGTACCGACAAAACTAGCAGTTGTCACCAATGACGAACTACAGAATTGACCAACAAATTAGAGAGATCAGAAAATGACAAAATATCTAGCTGGCAGATCTTAAGGATAAACTTAACTAGTTGCTTTATTTGTTTTATTCGACCATAGTTAAGTAAGTGATTTAAAGATGATTTATACAGCTGGCAAGAAGATAACTACAAGATAAATTAGGAGTTAAAGCCATAAATCAATTTGGCTGGATTGTTTTTCACACCAAGAATCAAGAATCAAGAACCAAGAATTAAGGAGTATCATGTCTATATAAGAGACAAGAATAATTCATTTCCACAAGCAATCAAATACACAAGGGAGTGAATTAAAAGATGTTGAAGAGAAACTGGTGAAGGTTAAGCTTCACGCAGTCTTCATCAATCAAGCTAAGGGAGAGCTAAAGAATTCTACATACACTAACACACAGTGAAGCAAAGCATCACAGAGCAGAAATAGTGAAGTACAAAGGAACTAAATTCATACATTGATTAGAGAGGTATTGTAAGTAAATAGATCTAAATATCTGCAATTCAAGTTGCATTAGAAACAATTCATTGTGTTTCAGTTTAACCATTGAAGCATTAAGTCTCTTAATAGAGCAATACTTAACCATCTTCTATAATTGAGGTATATCCTAACAGATTACCAAAAATGTTGATTCATGATAGTAGCATAGGTCTTACCTAAAGCCTATTGACAGTCTAGAGGCTGATTCAAGGATGGTAGCATAGATTCCAAATACTTAGTGACAATATATGTATAAAAATCCTCTAACAAGGTCACACTTAACAATGTGTTTGTAACCTTTAACAGGTTTGGCTCCTAACAGGGCTCACTTCAGAAGAGTGAAAATTTGGGGTACCGGTCCCAGTGGTATTTCCCTTAATAGGGTTTCCACCTTAAAATCCTTGTGTTATGTGTGTATGGTTTATTACTTTATTGTTTTACATTTCACATATGCATTTATGGATTGATTGGTATATGTTGCATATTTATTGAGCATCGGTAAATAAGTTTTACTGCCTATTGGTAATCAAGGAGAATAAGGACAGACAAGGTAAACTGACAGACAGTCATTTGTTTCAAGTATTTCAAAGGCATACATCTTTTAGGGACTTAATAATCTGAGGTGTATTAATTGGTGGATTGAAGTTTAAAGGATAAATTTTTTAGGCCACTAATTCACCCCCCCTCTCAGTTATTACTAACAATTGGTATCAGAGCTTGTGTGATTAGAAGGAAGGTTTCAAGACCTAAGTAAAGATCACAAGATGAACAGATGAGATGTGCCCAAATTGAACAAAGACAACTTTGTTTCATGGAAAAGCAGGATAAAACTCCACTTTTCAGGTATTGGCAATGATATTACTCAATACTTAGATACTGCATATGTGTTTCCTACAAGACCACTGGTAGTAGATCAATTAAGAGTAAAGCATAAACATAACTGCATGGTTATAGATCTTTCAGCCTCACTCTCTGATGCTGAATTTGAGGATGTCAAAGATTGCAAAAATGCAAAGACAACATGGGACAAGTTGAAGCTTGTACATGGAGGTGATGCAAATGTTCTGAGAGCCAAGGCAGAAAGCCTTAGAGGAAATTTTGATGATCCCAGAATGAAAGAAGGTGAAAACATCACACAGTACAACACAAGAATAAAAGTAGTCAATACTATACGAGGTGTTGGAGGTACACTTGAAGAGGAGATAGTGGTAAGTAAAATCCTAAGAACCTTATTGCCTATATATGCTATTAGAGTCTCTGCTATTCAAGAAATGAGAGCAGTAGAAAATAATACAGTCACTCTTGATAGCCTGATTGGTAGACTGATTTTATTTGAGATGAATAATTTTGATAATAATGTCTTACCAAGTTTAGAGTCTTCATTCAAGTCTTCTATGAGAATAAGCAAATCTAGTCAGAGACACTCATCTAGAAGAGACAATGAAAGAAAAAGTGAATAAGAAGATCTAGATGAAATTGAAGCACTCATGGCGAGAAGAATGCTAAGAGGCAAAGGTAAATACAAAGGAAAGTTACCATTTGTATGTTTCAATTGTAAAGAGATTGGATATTTTTATGCAAGATGTCCTAACAAAAGAAAAGATGACAGAAGTGATAACAAATCTTTTGAGAAGAAATCTAACAGAGGTGATAACAAAGATTACAGAGGTTACCAATGATCAGAAAGAAATGATGCCTGAGATTACAAGGACAAAGGCAAGAAGGATAGTTATCTAGCTGCTTGGAAAGATGAAGATACTGACACCGAACTGGATGATGATATTGAGATAGTGTTTGTAGCTATGAAGGATTATTCAGATGAAGATGAAAGGTATGAAGAAATTGCACTCATATCTAAGATTAGTAAAAATGATATCTGGAATATAGATAGTGGCTGCACTCATTATATGACTGGTGACAAAGAAAATTTTAATACTTTTGAATACTATAAAGGTGGTACAGTAAGAATGGGAAATGATTCACCTTGTCAAATTGAAGGTAAAGGAACAGTAATGTTGAATAAACTGATTAAATGTGAAAATTCTTATTGGGTAAAAGGATTAAATTATAATCTGTTGAGTATTTCTCAGCTGAATAATTTAGGTCAACGAGTAGCATTTGAGAACAAGAAGGCAAAGATCTTCAATGAATCAGGAAAAATGATTGGTACCGGTGAACAGACCAAAGGTAACTTATTCTATCTGAATGATACTAACCCCACTTGCTTGATGACTAGA
>MU224078.1:414533-446921 GCA_018584345.1 Thuja plicata | reverse complement strand
AGAGATCAAGTTCTTTCTTGGTCTACAGATCATTCAACAAAGTGAAGGTATTTTCATTACACAGTCCAAATACATCAAAGAAGTTCTAAAAATATTCAAGATGGAAGATTCCAAACCTATTGGAACAATGATGGCTACTAGATGCAAATTAACCAAAGAAGACAAGAAAACAGAGGTAAATCAAACTCTATACAGATCAATGATAGGAAAATTCATGTATGTTGTACACACAAGACGTGATATTGCACATGCAGTAGGAATTGTTGCTAGATTTTATGCTAACCCAAGGGAATCACATATAACTGGTGTGAAAAGAATTCTAAGATATATGAAGAATACTGAGGAATTTGGCTTATGGTGTAGAAGAGAAGGCAAATTTGAACTAAAAGTGTTTACCGACACTGATCAGGCTGGAAATCTTGATGATCAGAAGAGCACAACTAGAGGAGCATTCTTTATGGGTGACAGACTTGTCACATGGATTAGCAAGAAGCAAGGATGCATCTATTAGTCTACTGCAGAAGAAGAATATGTTGTTGCTACTGCAAATTGCTCAAATATTGCATGGATCAAACAGTTGCTGGAAGGTATGCATATGAAGATCAAAGAACTGGTAATTATCTATTGTGATAACACTAGTGCAATAAATATTTCCAGGAATCCAGTCATGCATACAAAGACTAAACACATTTCCATCAAGTATCATTATTTGTGAGAATAGGTTCAAGAAAAATATTTCATACTTGAATATGTTCAATCAAAAGAACAATTGGCTGATATCTTCACCAAGCCACTGCCCAAGGATACATTTGAGTACCTAAGGAAAAGACTAGGGGTCAAACCCATGTCTATTAGTGAGTAAAAGGACTGAAAGCTGCATCAACCATATATTATCATAATATCATTCATGATTGATGCAAGGAGAAAATGAACTTTAGAGCTACATCTATATACAAAAAGGTATATATCAGAAATGAGCACCAGAGAAAACTATTATATTGATGATGGATACGAGAAATTCAAGGAATATATAATGAATAGAAGAAATTGTTTGACAAAATGTCAGATATTTGTGAAAATATTTGTTTGGCATTGTTGTCAAAGGGAGAGAATGTATCCATATTATCATCAGAAACCAAAAAGGTTGATTCATGATAGTAGCATCGGTCTTACCTAAAGCCTATTGATAGTCTAAGAAGGAGGTTGATTCAAGGATGGTAGTAAAATTACCATAAACCCTATTGATAGTTTAGAGGCTGATTCAAGGATGGTAGCATAGATGCCAAATACTTAGTGACAATCTATGTATAAAAATACTCTAACAAGGTCGCACTTAACATTGTTTGTAACCTTTAACAGGGTTGGCTCCTAACAGGGCTCACTTAAGAAGAGTGAAAATTTGGGGTACCGGTCCCAGTGGTTTTTCCCTTAACAGGGTTTCCACATTAAATCCTTGTGTTATGTGTGTATGGTTTATTACTTTATTGTTTTACATTTCACATATGCATCTATGGATTGATTGATATACTTTGCATATTTACTGAGCATCGGTAAATAAGTTTTACTACCTATCGGTAATCAAGGAGAATAAGGACAGACAAGGTAAACCGATAGACAGTCATTTGTTTCAAGTATTTCAAAGGCATACATCTTGTAGGGAATTAATAATCTGAGGTGTATTAATTGGTGGATTGAAGTTTAAAGGATAAATTTTTGAGGTCACTAATTCACCCCCCCCCCCCCTCTCNTTTTTGAGGTCACTAATTCCCCCCCCCCCCCCCTCTCACTTATTACTAACATTAGGACCCAACCCTGTTAAAATTTCTAATAACACATTGTTAGATGTGAACCTGTTAGAGGATTTAATCACCCTGTTAGGAGTGGCCTTGTTAGAGGTCTTCAAACACTTCAATGCATAAATTTTACCTTGTAAGAGAATTTAGAAAAGACTGTTAAGTCTACTCTGTTAAGAGATTTTGATCATTGCCACAATTTTTAGAGAGTAAAAATGGATTTACCTATTTTAGAAGCAACTATCTTTGCTGATTCAGATTTTTACTCTGGACTTAATTACTTGATCCTCACTGATCGGATACTCTATTGCAGCTATTTGTGTTCTATCCTTAATCAGAATCCCATCTGATTTTTCCTTCACTCTTCACATCATAAGAATATCTTTTATTCTTACTTCCTCCCTCATTAAATCTAAAAATTGACCTTGTATATATATGATAGGCCTTGTCAATTCAGCTTGAATAACCTTCCAAATAATAAATTAAACTTAAGTTTTTTGGTTTCATATAACCAATTAAATATACAATGTAAACTGATGTTAGTCGGCTGACACTAAATGCTTAACTCGGTCAACACTGAAATCCTTCAACGCCCGACCAACACTGTAATGCCTGAGTGAACTCGGTTAGAACTGAAAATCACTTTGGTCTTCTTCAAATCCCAAGAGTGCTTGGCATCAACTGATTGTGCTCGAATAGGATTAGAAATTTTTGTAAAAATTACTACATTTGTGTAAACATTAATGACAATACACAATTAAATAATTTTCATCAATAGATATGCCATCCTTTGTTATCTAATTTTCTCTTAATCAGGTAGTACCTTTACTAGAGTACATTCATCTTCTAGTTTTGATTCTCATGGGGGTTTTCCCTTAACCATTCTTTCTCGAGAACAAATCTTGGTGTTTTTTGTTATTTATGGATCTTGCATTACTATTTATCTTTCAGATATAAGTGGCTAAAATGAAATGAAATTATTATTAGGTGTGCACAACTACTTCACCACCCTCCCATTTGTGCTTTCTTCCTTTTGGGCCTAAGAATTGGTATCAGAGTATAAGAAAAGAGATCCCAAAGTTTGATGGAAATAACTACCCAATTTGGAAGAATTGGATGAATATCTACCTGATATACGTGCGGATAGAAGATGAATATTGATATATCACTGAGAAGCCTTATGCTATTCTGAATGACTTAAAAATTTCTACTACATATGAAAACAAGAAATTCAAGGAGATCATGTTAGCAAGGAATATCATGATAAGCACCTTATTTGATTCTAAGTATTCTCACATTTATGGTTTAAGGACTACACATGAGGTATAGAAAAAATTTGAAACTATTTATGAAGGTGACACATTTGTTAAGCAAGCTAAGTTGTAGGGATTAAAAGAAAAATGTGAAGATATGAAGATGAGTGAAGTTGAAACTTCCCCAGTCTATTTGTAGAGAGTAAATGATTTGGTTTGTAAAACTAGATGTGTTGGTGGTACCTTCATAGATAGTGAAGTTGTAGATAACATTATGAGATCCTTTCTTCCATGTTACCATGAGAAAGTTTCTTCTATGGAGGAATTGATAACTATAAGATACATTTCAAGAGAAGCTTTGGTGGGTATACTTTATGCCTATGAGATGAATACACTTGGTAAGGGACTTCAAAAGGTTCAGACTACATTTAAATCTAGTATGACTAGGTATGACTAGGGAGAAAGCTCTACAAAAATGAAATTAAAACACTACGTTGAGATTGGAAAGAGGGAGAAAGGAAGATTGATGAACTTGAATATTTGATTGTAAGAAGACTAAATAATGGATTTGGTAAGTATGAATTGAATTACCTTATAAATGCTTCAATTGTAATATAATTGGTCATATTGGATCTAGATTTCTGAACAAAAACTCCAAGGATTTTAGAGATAAATATAAGAAATATCATCCTAAGGATCATAATTTTTTTTATACTACCAAAGAAGGTGTGAGTGATGATGAGTTTGTTTCTAGTTAGGAAGAAATTGTGTTTATTGTTATTAAATAAGATAAACCAAATAAAGAAAAATTATTAATTTTATGAGTTGTTAAAAGAGATGGACGATTCATTTTATAGTGGATGCTCAAACCATATGAATTGTGATAAGGATAAGTCTTTTATGATTGAGGACTATGATGGTGGTGTTTTTTGAGATTCAGTAACAATGCTCCATTTTTTATTAAAGGAAAATGATCTATTACTCTTGATGGTTAAAAAAGTATTGATGGTGTCTTTTATGTTGAATGTTTAAGTCATAATTTGTTGAGTGTAGGAAAACTATTAGATAAAGGTTACAAATTAGAATTCATGGATGAAATCAGAAAGATTATTGGAAGTACATGAAAGCTTATTGCGTTAGGTACACAAACTACTGGTAATATATTTCATTTGAAAATTATTGAAAATAAATGTTTTATTGCAAAGATTGATGACAGTTGGTAATGACATAGATAATTTTTTGATGTGAACTTTGATAATATAGTGAAATTTAGCACTGCTATAGCTGTAAGAGATTTTCCAAAATTGATGAACCTTACAACGTGTGCAAATAATTTCAATTGGGTAATCTAACTAGATCTACTTTAAGAATAAGACATACTCTTGAAATGGAGTGTTGGATTTAGTATATACAGATCTACGTGGTCCTACTACGACAAGAAGATATTATGGTGATATATATTTTAGGCTACTTATTGATGACTATTAAAAGATGATGTGGGTTATATTTTTGAAAGACAAATCCCAATCTTTTCAAAGATTTCATATATTCAAGATGATGGTAGAAACAAAATCTAGAAAAAGATGAAAGTGCCTAAGATCAGACAGAGGTAGAGAATTTACATCTGGTGAGTTTTATGCATTTTGTGAAGAACATAGGATAAAGAGAAAAATCTTATTCTCCGTAAATACCATAGCCAAATGGTGTTGAAAAGTGAAGGAGTATGACTATCCTAGACATATCTAGGACTATGATGATTGAATAAACAGTTCCACGGATCTACTGCAAAGAAGTAGTGTGCACTGTAGTATATACTGTGAACTAAGTACATATTAGGTAGGGAAGCAATAAGACTCCTTACAAATTGTGGTATGGTCATATCCCTACAGTGAAATATGTTAGAACTTGTGGAAGTAAATTCTACATGAAGAGAGATGAGGATATTGGATATTTTGATCCTATAAGTGATGAAGGAATATTTCTTGGGTATTCTACAAAGAGAAAATCATATAAACATTATAACTACAGACTGAAGAAGATTGTTTAAAGTAAAAATGTCAAAGTTGATGAGAATGTGCAAAGATCAGAAAGAAGAAGCTGGTATGACATAGTTGAAGAAGACAATTAGATTATGGAAGTAAAAAACAAGAATTAGGATGGGCCAGAAGAGCAGAAAAAACTTTGGAAAATGAGGTGGATATGACACCAAACAACCTGCTACACATCCTACACTGAAAAATCCATGTTATTTAAGGATAAATAAATCTAGAGATGTCTTCATTGGTTATAATAATATAGGTGCTAAAACTAGAGGAAAAATTGCTAGAGATGAAATAAGTTTTTTTATCTGATTTGTAGCCTAAAGATATAAAAAAAATTTTGTAATGATGAGAGTTGGATGAAAGAAATGAGAGAAGAACTTGATCAAATTGAGAAGAATAAGACTTGTATTTTTGTTCCCTTACCTATTGATAATAATGTAATCATTACTAAATGGTTATTCAAAAACAAGATGAATGAAGATGTTTAAGTTGTTTGAAACAAATTAATATTGGTATGAAAAGCCTAATCATAGATGGTAGGTATTGAATTTACAGAGACATTTCCTCATGTAGCTAGACTTGTAGCTATTTGATTACTTCTTTCTTATGCATCTTAGAGAAAAATTAAAGTCTATCAGATCGATGTTAAGTTTGCATTCTTAACTGGTTAACTAGAGGAAGATGTTTATATTCAGAATCTTGATTTATTTACTCTAACCGAGGAAGGAAATGCGGTTTGTGAATTGTAGAAAGCTTTGTATAGATTAAAGAAAGCTCCTAGAGCCTTGTATGCCTGAATTGACAAGTACTTGAAAAATATTGGTTTCAACAAGGGTACTGTAGATAGTAACTTATATTTCATAATAATGGATGATAATATCTTCATTGTCGAAGTATTTGTTGATGAAATTATATTATGTGGTATTGGTGAGTTGAGTAGAGGTTTTTTATGATCAAATGCAATAAGAATTTGAGATGTCTATGATAGGTGAGATGAAATTATTTCTTGGATTGAAAATAACACATTTGGATAATGGAAGTTTTATTACACACTCCAAGTATGTCAGAGAATTGTTGAATAAATTTGGTATGCAAGATTCAAAATTGATAGGAACTCCTATCATTACTATTTGTCCCACTGAGAGGGGGGTGAATAAGACCAAATAAAACTTAAAAACTTAAAACTTAACTCACTAATTCACTCGGTAACACTGAATATAGTAATAACAGATTCACCAAATAACTTAACTAATTAAATAACCATACATCTCATAATATGAAAATCAATCACTCAAACTTAGTAATCATAGATTTAACTCAGTTGGCACCAGATTTAACAAGGAAACCCAATTTGGGAAAAACATCTATGAGAATTGTGACCAACAATAAAAATGTACCTTTCTGAATTACGCTGGATTAAGAACTTATCTTGTTAAAGATTACAAATACATTTTCTAAATGTGACCCTATCAAGGGATTTCCCTCAAATCGGTTAAGATCTTCACCCTCTTAGGAGTGGCCTTGCTAGAGAATTTTAAACAGACTTTTGGAATGTCACCTACATCTAGGATTATAAATAGGACTGTTAAATCCACTCGGTTAAGATATTTTCTATGTTACAAGGGTAAAAGTACAAACCTGTGTCACACTTTTATAAAGGAAAAGGACCACAACATGTAAACTATTCAAATTTAACGACATAAAAGGTGGCATTTGTATTTAGAATTTGAGGATGATGTAAACTAAAGAAATGTGTAAAAATAGATTAATTTTATGTCTATAATTTTTTTTTTAAAAATTGAACAAGAATATACATAGTTTTTTTAATTTTTGAAGTCCATTTTTCCATTGCTGAAAACTGCTAAAAATCTGGGGTCTAGTTCCCTCCAAAGAAGTATATGCAAATAATCTATTTTTCCTCTGATTTAAAAATATGTTATAGATAAAATGTATAGCTAGTGTAGAAAAGAAGAAATATTGGTTTTCAATGTATATTTTCTCCGTTATAACTGCTCAAAGTTGAACTTATCTGAAATTGACAGTTTTCATCTCCCTCCAAATTTCCCCTATCAAATATACACCATTCCGAAAAAAAAAAATTACATATTCTTGAAGAAGGCTCTCTCCTCTAGTGTTAAATATAAATTTTAAATTTTTTTGATATGATTTACTATTTATTTATTTATTTTGAAGCAACATTTTCTTGAATGTTAAAATACCTACTTGTTGTATTTTGAAATTATAATATATTAGATCTAATCAAAATATTATAAACTTTATATGACAATAATCTTGACTCTGAGCTCTACAAAAGGGTATTTTTTATATTTTTTAAAAATATCATTAAAAAAGTAGGGGTTATTGAAACATCGATTTTCTAAAATAATTTTATTTCTTTGGTAATTGGTATAAAACATGCATTTAATAGACATTTCCAATTGGGAAAGTTTAACCACTTATTTAGCTTAGCTAGAATTAATCTAGCTAGACCATATGTTTGACGAAAATTAATTTTTATTTAGAAATACTCAAATTTCGCTATGTTGATAAGTGGTTCTAAAATGTGACACATCTTTGTGCTTTTACCCACAAATGCTAATAAGTACTAGTAAAACATTGATCTGTAAATATAGCAACTACGTTTGTCTTGTGTCAGATCCTTTATGCTCAAATTAATATTGGAATCACATACTTCATTTGTCTTTGTTTTAGACTATAGATTCTGGTCTTTCTTCTTCCTTTTTCTGCTCGGTAACCCTGTTCTTCAGCTTCTTCTACTTCTTAATTCAATTTTCTAGCATCATAATCTCTATTAATTTTCCATCATTTATATAGACATAATTTTACCTCTTAATATCCTTGCTTACATTTTCCATCATTTGTGCTCAATCATTCGATCACATTCTTCATAAATCTCTAGTGGGTAAATTATTTCACTTTTGCCTCGTAACTGGAACTTTTCTTAAAACTCAGATAATCAGGTTTAACTACTTGATCTTCTCCTTAGATATTCCCATTAAATTTTCTTACTCGTAGATCTTCCAACAAACATCCTTCAATTCTTATCTCTATCTAGATCATCATATCCTTGTATTAAATTCGATCTTATCATCATTTACCATCAATATCCTGTACTCGGTAATAGCTTTGCAACTTGGTAACTAACTTTGTTAACTGCTTGGTGCTTAGTAATTAAAAACTGATCAACAATACTCTATATTGTCTTACTCAGTCAAGCTTGGTAGAGTAATTCTTTTCATTCATAACTTAACTCTTTTCAATTTTAGACTAAATCAATCAAGTGCATTGACTTGATAACATCAAATATATAGAAGCAAACAACAATGTCAAAATGAATTTATCATGGTCTGATCTATATTTGTCACCATTTTAACTTCTCCTTTGTATGATATGGTAACTCAATAAAAATTAGTAAATCAATTGCTTGACATCAATGACAAAAAAATAATTGATCTAACCATTTCTACAAAAAATTATAATCATTATCCCTCGGTCTTCATCATCTCCATCAGTTAATAAACAATATTTGTATTTGGTATAGATGAAAACACTATCGTATTAATAGAGAAATTGATAATGGAAACTTTCAATACTATCAATCTTTGTCATTACTCCCTCTGAGTTGATATTATGTTTCTAATCTTCAAACTGTTCACTATGTTCCCTTGTGAATAAATCTTTGGATATTGTAGCATACATTTGGATTATCCTTCATGAGTAAATAGAAATAATTCATACCCTCTATTTTTCATCAATATCTCCCCTATGGATAAATTTCATCAGTTTTATACTCTCCCTCTTTGACAACAATGCCAAAAAGTCATACTCATGAAAACTTGTTTCCGAAATGGATTATACCTTACATGTATAAGTACCCATAAAATATAAAAATTTCTTGGCAACTTCAAGAATCACCTAAGTGTGTCATACACACATCAATTCAAGAATAGATATTGTAATAAATTATAGAATTGATGTAGCATGCCGCATGCTTCTTAGTGAATATTGGATAGGGGAAGAACCCCTAATCTACCTCTGAGATAATCAATAGAATCCTTGAGTAGCGGATTTCTAAAGATATCAGCCAATTTTTGTTTTTAATTCATATATTCCAATACCACATTCTTCTCTTGAATTTATTCTCTCAAGTAGTGATACTTCATAGAAATGTGCTTGGTCTTTGAATGCATAACTGGTTTCTTTTATATATTAATAGCACGTGTTATCACAGAAAATAGTTATAGGATCTTAAATAATCTCTTGCATACCTTTAATTAGTTGTTTGATCCAAACAATATTCAGACATTTTTTGGTAGTAGCAACAAATTTTGCCTCGGCAGTAGACTATGAAATGCAACTCTGCTTCTTTCTTGGCCATGTGACCAATCTTTCACCTAGAAAGAATGTTCCTTCACTAAAATATTTTTTGTCATCATATTTTCCATCCCAATTTGCATTAGTGTAGAATTGTAGATTAAAACCACTACCTTTCTTTTACAATAAACCAAAATCTTCAGGTCCTTTCAGATATCTAAAAATTCTCTTGATTGTAGACATACGTGTTTCCTTTGGATTAGAAGAAAATCTTGCAACAATCCTAACTATGTGTACTATATAAAGTCTACTATGAACAAAATACTACAATTTACCATTCATGGAACGATAAAGACTGTTATGCACCTCTTGTGTATCATCTTCTTTATATAATTTACATCTTGCAACCATCAGTATTCTAACCAGCTTGAAATCTTCCATACCAAAAGTTTTGAGGATCTCTTTGATATACTTAGCTTGTGTAATATAGATCCCCTCTACAACTTGTATCTTTATTCCTAGAAAGGAATTAATCTCTCCTATCATAGATATTTCAAACTATTTTCTCATTTCATCAGCAAATGCCCTATATAAGGTGTTATTGCCTCCAAAAATAATGTCATCAACAAAAAATTTAGCAATCAAAACCTTGTTCTCATTGTCACACTCCAGGTAAATATTATTGTTATCACTTGTTCTTTGAAATCCTATTTTGATTCGATAATAATGAAACCTCTCATACTATGCTTGGGGTGCTTGATTCAAACCATAAAGAGATTTATGTAAATTACATACCTTTTTCTTATTTGTGCTCTCAATCAATCCTTCAGGCTATTCAATGTAAGATTCTTCTTCCAGTATCCCATTCAGAAATGTACACTTGACATCCATTTGATAAAATTTCAATCCTTTGTAAGTCACGTAAGATAGAAGTTTTCTAACTCCTTCCAATCTAGAAATATGTGCAAAAGTCTCACCATAATCTATGCCTTCTTCTTGTGCATAACCTTTGCAAACCAATCTAGCATTATTACTGATAACTTCACCATTCTCATTCAGTTGTTTCTGAAAATCCATTTAGTACTAGTATCATTTTTATGCTTTAGTCTAGGTACAGAAGTCCATGTACTGCTCTTTTCTATCTGATCAAACTCTTCTTTCATTTATTTTATCCAATCTTTATCATCTAGTGCATCTTTAACTTTATTTGTCTCAAATGAAGATATCAAATATGTCTCTTAGTTTTCTTCCAGTCATCACTCCAACATCTTTATTTCCAATAATCTTGCTCAGGGAGTGGTGCCACCACACATATTTTGCTAAAACTTTCTAAGTAGGTCTCGATGCTTCATCGATATCATTTGGTTGTATACTAGTATAAAAAAACAATATATGACCAAATAAACTACCAAAAACTATAGAAAATGACCAAATTTGGTCACGTAATCAGTGGTAGTTTATTGTCGGTTATTTCTCTCATGACCAAATTTATGACTAAACTATTTTTGACATTTAATTGGTCATATATTTAGTCATTTATTTGGTCATTTGGTACTTTATTTTTTCATTTATTTGTTCATTTATTTTGTCATTTTATAGTTTATTTGGTCATTTGCTAGTTTATTTGGTCGTTTATTTAGTCATTTTGTAGTTTATTTGGTCATTTGGTAGTTTATTTGATCTTTCTATTATTTATTTGGTCATTTGGTAGATTATTTAGTCATTTATTTAGTGATTTGGTTATTTATCTCATCATTTGGTAGTTTATTTGGTCATTTAATTGGTAGTTTATTTGGTAGTTTTTCATTTTTGTATGAGTAAACTATTTTAGTCATTTATTTAATCATTGATTTGGTTGTTAATTTAGTCATTTATTTAGTCATGGTAGTGATTTATCTAGTCATATATTTAATCATTAATTTATTCATTGATTTAATTATATATTTAGTCATATATTTAGTCCTTAATTTAGTCATATATTTAGTCTTTAATTTAATCATATATTTAGTCATTAATTTAGTTATATTAGGGTATGGTGGAATCAAACCACCATCCTTTTACTTTTGAAGCAAATACTCTTTCATTGAGCTAGTACCCTTTAAAGAATAATCATACCATGTATCCTATGTCAATCTTCCAACCTTCCAACTAAGACACAAAAAAGATGCAAGTGAAGAACGTAAGAGGTGTTGTAGCTAAGGGATAAGGTTGGATATGCACTACCATAAAGAGAAGTGAAGCACAATCATTTTAGAATATCTTAAAAGAAGATGGTCCATTAATAATAGCAGACAAGAAGGAAACCAAAGTATCATGGGGCTATCATGGTGATGAATACATAGTCTAGTAAGGAGTGTGAAAGAGTAGGATAGCTATCAAGATCAAACTAGAAACTCCTGGGAGCATAGAAGAGGTATAGTAATACAAAGTGAAAAGAGAAATAAATAAAGAAGTGACCTAATCTATTAAAAAGTCATGATCTAGCATATTGTAAACAGTGACTTGAAATGCCATATTGCTAATAAGAACATTGCAGTCAAGTTACAACAAAGAGAATGAGGTTCATTATTATGAGACAGCCTAATACAAAGGTCATTTTTAGACTTGATAGTGAGAAGGTTCCACTACATGATGTCATTATAAAAATAACACTCTAAATTTTTTAATGAAGATAACAAAATTAGTAACCCCAATAGAAAATGTAGCACTCACCTCAAGTTCAATAATTGATTTTAGATCAATCCATGCCATGAACTGTACAAGGTGTACCAAGTGACAAAAAATCAATGCAATGTTGGAAAATCATAGAAAACCTCAATTTTAGGAAAAAATGCAATAACTTTTAAAATAATTTTAAAATTTGATGCGACAAAAATAAAAATAAAGTAGATTCACATGAAAACATAATATAATTAGTTTAAAATCAATCCATGGAATGAGTAGTCCATACAAGGAGACAGAAGTTGTTCCAACTCAGAAAAATCACCAAAAAACTTGCTTCTGTTCACTCCAAGTTTAAAAACAAAACTCCTTTACAAAAAACTTAGTTTTCTTCACTCCAAGTTTGAAAACAAAATGAATGGCACACTTGTGAAGTTTAAAGCATCAAAAATTATGTTCTCTTGGGTGGTGGAGCTAAGCTTAAGGAAGATTTTGCAACAACACAAAAGTAAAGAATATATCTAAAAGGATATGGTAGTCTCTCAAAGATAAGGGCCATAGTTTTCAATGAGAACGTCAACTTCAATAACGAAATGACAGGTTTAAAGGAGGAAACAATTCTCTTTAAGGGAGAACATTAAGTTTCAATGCATAAATATAAGATTTAATGATAAATAACAACAAGAATAGAGAAAATGGTGGCCATAGAAAGAGGAACATAAAATTATTTCAAAGAAAAAGAAGATTCTATGCATCAATAGATCCGTAAATGAATAAAATTCACAAAAAAAAACTTGTTGCCCTTCACTCCATGTTTGAAAACAAAACTCCTTCACAACAAAAAATGCTTCCGTTCACTCCAAGTTTGAAAACAAAGCCAACGACACACTTGTGAAGTTATAAGCATCAAAATTATGTGCTCTTGGCTAATGAAGCTAAGCTTAATGCTTGAGAAAAATTACATAAGTAAAGAATTGGTCTAAAAGAAAATGGTAGTCTCTCAAAGATAAAGACAATAGTTTTCAATGAGAACGTCAAATTCAATAAAGAAAAGGTGGTTTTAAAGGAGGCAACAATTCTCTTTAAGGGAGAACATTAAGTTTCAATCCAGAAAATATCATATTTAATGATAATGAACAAAAAGAATAGAGAAAATGGTGGCCATAGAAAGAGGAACAAGGAATTCTTTCAAAGAAAAAGAAAATTATATGCATTAACAGATCTGTAAATGAAAAAATCTCATTATGCATAGAGAGGCAAAGATATTTCGAGAAGGCATTGTATTATTGGGTGTAGTACTCAGATTTTAAGGCGAGAGTAGCATGTTTCAAGAGAGGACATGAGTTAAAATAAAGGAAAGTGAAGATTGGAAAGAGAATCTTTGGTTCAATAAAGATTCATGATTTGAAGCAAGGGTTTGGATCACAATTTTCAAAGGTTTTCATGCATGTTTTCCTTGCTCAACTAGTCTAAAAGATGAGAATAAAGAGTGTTCAAGTTTAGTGCCAAATCAATCAAAAACATGGTGATATGTTGGCTCTCCATGAGAAGTATTTGGTTGTTACTAAGTAAGAAAAAAGTGTAGATCATTACGATAGTCAAATGAGAAAAACAATAATATTAACCGTACAAAAAGAACGTGAGAAAGACATAGATGCCATAATAGAGAAAGGGGATCTGCATTAATACTACCATCTATTGCAATGAAAGAACGAAAGAAGTTACTAAAGATGCGAAACATTGGAAAAATAATTAAGGATAAAAAGGTTTGGAGGAGCACAAAAGACACATGTTCAAATAAGAGAGCATTAAATGTTTAAGAGGCAATAAATGCTTGTGTAGACTCGATAGATATTTAACTCCACATGTAAATACTTAAGTTTTGCATATATATAACTTTGAAAAATGATCTCTTCACTATCTTAAGAGGGAGGAAAATGCTGATTCAATTAAATGAAGAGGATAAAATGATTGTGATATGACAATATCAAGGCCAATGTGCAGCCTTAGAATGAAGATAAAAATTGTAAAAAGATAGCAACAATGCTGCTATGATCACAAGAACATTACATGAAATTAACAATATGTCACAAATCATTCCATCACATGCAAATGCTAGCACTCTACATTTCAAGGACCAATGTGAATAGCATATACTAGGCTACCTTTGACATGACCCACAATATCAGAGCATATGTTTTTCACATAACTAAGATTCTTGACTTTCATTTCCTACTAGAATAACAAATTGGGTTCTAATTTAAAGATAGACACCAACCTTCAATGGATTGTTTCAATGCAAAGTTAAAAGTGAACAAAGTTGAGAGCTTCATGGAGAAGCAATTATATCAGTCAAGAACACTAAATTTATAATGCAAAGATAGTTAATGCTGCAAAAGGGACTAATATGGACACTATGAAAGTGTAATGCTCTTAACACGCAACTTATTTACTCGGAAGAGAAAAAAATGTACAGGTCCAAAGTAACATGTAATCTGCATATAATTGCAATCCTTTCAAATGGTCCAACTAAAAAGTTTTCCATCTAACTAGATACCATAACAATCCTTACCTCTAGAACAAAAAACATAAAATTGCAAGACAAGATGTGAATCCTTCCACTCAGGCAACATTATTGTCACTCTTAGTCCTATTGAGATCTACATGATGTTTGTACCAATAAAAATAAGAAGCAGTACGTTAGTTATCATTATCATTCTAGTGAAAGAAAATCTAATGCATAGGCACAACCAATGATACTTTTTCCTAAAACAAACAGCTAGGTTGTAATTGTTGAGTACGTATTAAGTATTCAAGAATCTCTCTGCAAATAGAAATCAAGGAACATTATACAATGTTATGGAGTGCCTTAGAGTAGAGTTATAGTGTAAATCAAGGAACACTATACAATCAATGCAAGAGTAAAGGGTGTTGTTGTTCAGATACAAGTCCTTTCCATATACAACCACTTTAAATACCAAGGACACCATTGGTTAATAAATCTGTTAAGGTTTCTCTTGAGAGCAGTTTTGATCAAAGAGTAGGTTTCACTCCCTCCAGAATTTCTCTGACTTTGAATCACAATAATACTCGATATCAATATAGTCAATGAAATTTTTCCATCCAAATTTAGATGGCATAATTGCCTAAACCTTCATATTGTATTTGAATTTTGCACATGTTTCTTGATTTGACATTTTTATTTCAACAAACGGATTTTAGAAAATTAAAACATCAAAACATTACATAAGAGTAGAATTTGTAATTTGTATAGAATTACATAGAAAATTAAAAAGTTTCGTAAGTGCTAGATTACCATAGAATTTAGTGGAAAAGATATTTCCTCATTGAGAAAATATCAAAGAGTAGATTGGTTTAAAATGAAGAATTCATCATACAATAAAATAAATTGATCTGAACCAAAAACTAGGTTCAATTTGGAGCACATACCCCAAAACCCTAAACAGTTTTGTCGATCATCTGTTGCTCAAAAAGTAGCCACTAGTTGTCACTTTTAGTCCATCTTGCAACTAAAAAAATGCACAATCTATAGAATCTAATGTAAACATATATATTGAAACCCTTCACTTAATGTGAAAACTCTCTACAAACTAGAAAGAGGGCCTTGATTTAGTTGTGCTATATTTTGGGAAAGGCTAGATAAGGATGAGGAAAAAGATTGAAGGTTAAGTTTAGTATTTGTTATTCTGTGCCTAAAAATATATCTTAAATGGCAAAGGAATTCTGCCAAAAGTGTCGCATTTCATACAAGGAGGTGACATGAATCAAACTAAATTCTCCAAGCTATTTCATAAAAATATAATCCTTTATTAGCTAAACTTCCTTGTATAGGTCTCAACAAAAAAGAAGCAACAAAAAACAATGGCAAGTAAGAGGCAGAGTATGCTCGAATTGACCTATATGCAGAATGTTGAAACATAAACAAGGTATGTGGATAGTCTATACAGTACAAGCAAAACTATATTTCTAATAGCATAAAATTAGGCCATGTGGTATTCGATAGTCCTCCAGCTGTTAACATTTAACTCCAACTTCCTGCAAAGATAGGAATTCCAAGAACTTTATTTTGTTGGCCCTGCCTTGATATTCATGTGTTCTCTTGTATTCAATATTTGAATGCCTTTTATTCAACCAATGAGAGCTGACCAAAGTTAATATTTTACAGTTATTTGTTAAAATTTTATCATCTTTTTCTATCGATGATAACATTAAAATTAAGCTCAAAAAAATTGAGCAATGTTATTGGTTGTTAAAAATTTGTTTAATCACAGTTTATGCAGGAGAGTGACAAACATTTTTTTTTTAAAATCTTTAATCCCGCAATCCAAAACATTGAAGAAATGGGGAAAGGGAATCCAGTAAACATGCAAACAAAAGGTGGGGCGTTGAGAATTAATCATCAATACCAAGCTCTGCGAACCTGTAAGAGGCCTCGCAAGAAGTGTTTTGTTGTGCTTCGTAATTTGTAATTTTTCTGGAGTATTTTTTCACACCGATTTCAATCAAATCAAAGCATCGATAATTTATTTTCATATATTTTGAACTTAAAATAATTGAACTTTTTCCTACTAGAACATAGGATTAAAAAAAACTAACAAAAATCTAAAGTATGATTGGTTTAACCGATTAAAGATTATTCACTGTTTAATGTTTTAGCCCTTTGCAATAGTTTCATCCCATGGTAGGAAGTAAAAACCGTAAATATAAATTTACAAACATTTTTTCTTGTGATATGCAGCATCAGAAGTCTATAAATGAGAATCAGACAATGCCAAGGTTGGGTAAGGACAAATATAGAGATGTATATATATAGAGAGAGAGAGAGATGTTGCAATTCATAGCCTCGATGTGGGCCAACAGATATCATAGTTTTCTGAAAAATAGAAAAAAGTGATACGGAAGCATCTCCAAGATTTCTCTTCAATACATACATCCAAAGCTATTTCCCTACTTTAGCTGTGAAGTTATTGTGAAATTCCTTTACGCGTGGTTGTTGAAGACACCATAGTAATAAGATAGATGCTCATGACTTTCTAAGAGCACAAGCTTTGTAGAAACGAAGTAAATTCTACCATAAGAAATCAAATAAAAGAAGAAAAATGAAGGCAATTTCTATCATTAAAGGGGCCTTGTTTATTGTGGCTTGCAGTCTGTTTATGAGCATCGAGGATAATGTTCTGCAAATGATATTTGATGTATTTTATGTCTACCAATGATATTTGATATGCCTTTTATGGCTACAGATTTGATATGATTCTATGCAGTTGTAATATTTGATACACTTTTGTGGCTACAAATTTGATATGATTCTATATAATTGTCAGATTTGATACAATGGATATAAATTATATAGATTCCATATAGTTGTAAGATTCTAATGTGCAATTTCCAGTATGACAAAGCAGTTTTCAGCATGACAAAAACCATCAAATGGTAAGTGGTTTCAGTGTCAGACAGGTTTTACGTGAAACCTTACGTAATATAGCCTATCATATAATATGACAACAAATTAGGTTCAAATATTGTTGCATTGTGAAGCCATAAAAACATGAGCAGAGAAAACAATAAAATTATAGGTTGAGTAAAAGGTCAAAATTTCAATACATGGACAATTTTTGTTCTTTTGTTGAAAACATGTAATAAGGCCATTGTTAAGGACATTTTCATTTTTTGGTGTTGAATAAGGTCCTATGGACCCTTTACAATCCATTATGTTCACTTTGTAAGGCACTTTGTGCTATTAAGGTCATATGGGCCTATAAGGCCATTGAAGGTCAAAGTAAGTCAAGCTGTCATGCACATGAAATGGTGTCTTTCGTGGGGGTGAGGGTATAAGGTTGGTATCAACCCCTTAAATGGATTGATGGATGTTCCTACTACCCAAGGGATGAAGTTTAATGCTTCATTTGCAGTCAATGCCAATCTAATGGATTAGTTGGTGTTTGTAAACCCAAACCAAGTGCTCCTAGTTGTAGGTCATGACATACCAAATAGGGTACCTTGTTAGAAGATCAATATAGTAAGTTTTGTGGAGACCTTGTACCTCTGCATCAAGATTCACCTATTTCACTCTTTTGGCACTTTTTTGTCTTTTGTCACTATGTTGTGTAATGATGAGCTTCTTTTATATCTTTGAAACTCATGCACATAACTATTACTTAGGGGTTCACTGCTATGTTTAATGGGACATCTATTTAATAGGTACAAAAAATCAGTTATCTTGGATCTTGCTAATCAATATAACAAGGAACATTAATCATTGTTTTTTCAATTATTTATGTTCTTCCGAACATTATTGTTTCCATTTCATATTTGTTAATACTTCCCTTTATAGTGTAAAGCACTATCCTAATCTTACAATACACATGATTCATTTACTATTTCAAGGCTTAGAAATATATTAAGTTGTTGCACCCTTAAGTGATTTTACCCAAACTTTATGATGCATTGCATATTTTGCTCATAAGACTTGTCTTAATGCTATGACTACATTACATGGTGTGAAGATTATTTACACTAAATGATTCTATTGGACATTAATGTTTAACTGCACCAACTTTCAAATCTTCTTATTTGTCTTCATGACAATTCTTCGCATTCCTTAAAACTGATCTTGTCTCCTCACTGTTATAAGCATCATTATCACTATTGTTCAACATTAGATACCACTATTTTTATTTCTAGCATGGACTGACTTTAATGTTTTCTTATACATTCACTACTCACTCTCTTTCTATTTCAACATCTTTGTTGTTAGGGTTTCTATGCATGCATGCATTATATCTCTGTATTGAAACAATCATTCCATTGACTTTCATATTATTTTCATGTTGTATTTCTTGGAACATGCATGCCAACTCTATGTTGAGTGCTCCATATGTATTGTCTATTCATGACAATATCTCTCTATTTTTATGAAATCTTGTCATCTCTTTTTTTCATCATTATTATCCATATTATTTTTAAGTCACTAGACATGACAATACTTGCAAAATTGACTAAATCTCTCCAACAAAAATGTCATCTCAGTAAGGCAAGTACAGTTTGTTGAAGAGATTCAAATCCCTTCAAGTGGATCACTTCATTATATGGAATATAATGCAATTGCTTCTATCCAATTAAAACATTACAATCAAGAAGCTTTTCTCTATATATAGTGGAAGTTTTAAGAACTTCACAAGCACGACGAAAATTCTTGGTTAATGTTTCCAAGGAAATATAATTTTCTGACAACTATAAGTAAAAAATAACTACACTATAGGGAAAATGTTAAATATAAACTTTTAAAGTTTAGATTATGCTCCCCAGGGAGGTATCCGCTCCAAATCTAAACCCCTCCCCCATAGAGAATAGTACTTTAGTGCCTCCATACAACCAACAATTTATTAATATTTCTATGTATAGAATCATCTATTTCTAGTATGTTAGAACACCCTATGCATATAATATGCTATGAGACATTCATGCCTGCTCAAGATCGAAACTTAGTTGACCAACTTAATCTACTGTGACTATACATATCATGTACAATAATATGTGTTATTGTTTATAATCCTAGTATAATGGATGTGTTATTGATTCCATACATACGATATATTTAATGTCTCGAAAAAGTATTAGGAAAAATTAGGAGAGGTATAAAAGGAATAAAAATGAGCAATTAGTGCTCCTATAAAGAAGATCATTCCAGATGATATCAGCAACTGAAAAGATTAGTCAATCAAATGCTCAAGAAAACATTTGAAATGGATATCAAGCCGTATAAGGAGATGACAATATCCAGTTATCCAATAAATTGTTCAGGAGATCAGGGAAAGAAGTATGTAATAAACAACATAAAGGAATATAGTACTCTTAGAAATCATTATATAGATTAGATCAGGGATCTCTATACTGCAGACATTAGCAACCATTTCCAATTGTTAGCAATCACATCCAAGTGTGAAAGATATAGGCAAATCCCAAAAAGGGAACATTACAATCAAATTTTTTTATTTCATCCTTTTGATTAAAATAATAAAAGAAGATAGTATTTTTTATAAAAGTATTGCATCATCCATGTAATAATACCTAGCATGGATTTCGTTAGATAGAAATCCTTTGATCTCATAATCTCAAAATATAAAGGATAGAGAAATTTTGTCAAATGTGGTAGTTACAATTGTCCTAGTTGATATAAATAAAATAATTATAGGATATGAACAAATTGGTTTTGATAAAAAGGATTTAGAAACTTTCAAGAAAATGCAATTTCCAGGTGTAAATTTAGACTCCACAACCTTTTCTAGCATCCTTGCTGCCTGTGTCAAAGTGGGTGCTTTGGAACACGGCACGGGCATCCAAAAATCATAATATAAGGGGGGGATATTTGTCAAATATTATATTTGTAAATGATCTCACAGACATGTATCAAAAATTTGGAAGCATAGACAAGGTATGTGAACAATTTCAAAGAATGCCTCAAAGAGATGTCATTTCATGGAATGCAATGATTGCAAGGTATGCACAAAATAGAATTGTTGAAAAGGATTTAGAAACTTTCAACAAAATAGAATTGGTAGGTGTAAAGTCAAATTCCACAACATTTACCATCATCCTCTGTACCTGTGCTAAAATGGGAGCTTTAGAATAGGGTACGAACAATCTTTAGAGCATAATGGAAGAGGGATTTTTTTAAAGATATTTTGAAATGATCTAGATTCTTTTAACTTACTATAAGCTTCAATGTTTTAGAGTGCTCATTTTCTATTCAGGCATCAGTAAGTCTAAGATCCTTCCACCTTGGCCACATTATCGTATATTCCTAGTAATGTAGTATGAAGTTATCATGTTTGAATAATTTAATACCATTGAAACATATCCAACTTAGTTCAAATGTGTGCTCTTAAAACTTTATCCCAGTTGATTATGTATGTGGATTTTTTTTCTTGAGAAGAATATGTTATCTATCTTTAGCACAAAATATAGATTACAATAAAGGATAGGGACAAGATCTCGCTTACCTCTAGTCGTGAAAGTCTTTAAAATACAAGAAATAGTTCTAAATGATCTCTATTTCATTTAGGCAGTCGAAACGTGAGCGGCCTTATGATCTCCTTAATCATCCATGATCTTCAGAATGAAAACACGGTGATAATGACACGATATAAGGAGAAGATTCAAAAATGAAATCCAAAATCCAAACAAGAACAAAACAAAATGAGATTGAGGTAGAAAATAATCTGAAACAAACCTTAGTATCTTCTATTAGCGTAGCCATGGAGATTAGAAGTCGATGTCAGTTGGTGTAGTGAGGAGAGTAGCTAAGGAGGATGAATGCATGTAATGAGAACTTCCATAATGAAGTGCATAGGAGGGTTCAAAATGGGATTTCCAAAGCTCCTCCAAAAAGTGCATATCGGCTTAACCAAAAGGAAAATAATTAAAGTTCCCACCAACCCTTTTCACGCTAAAAAACAATTGGCTAAAATTCCTTCCAAAATCATACCTATTATGTGGAATTAAGGCCTTTACAATTTTTATTAAAAAAATTAAAATTTACATTTTTTAATGTTCTTAATTATATTTTTAATTATTAATAAATTATCAATAATGTGGAATTAAATCCTTTAAATTTTTATTAAAAAAATTAACATTTACATTGTTTAATGTTGTTGATTATATTTTTAACTATTTTTTCAATTACAAGTTATAGAATATTAATTCTTTAAATGTGTTATTTAATTATTTTAGATTTACATACTTTAACTTTTAAATGATCATTTATCTTTAATTTTTCAATTTAAGTCTATTTAAATAGTTGGATATGCTAATTAGGAGATATTTTCTAGAGCGGGTTAAATTATGATATTGCTATCAGGATTCAACTGTGTGGTTTTTGAGTCAAACTCATTCACCCAAGTTTCATGAGTAGTGGTTCACAAGAAGAAATCTCTCATGAGAATCAATATAACACTTAGCACTCATTTCATTTAGGTGATGCTCATAGAGGTACTTCCTAGATGCAATGAGTGTTAAGTGTTCCATTCTTTATCATGAGAGATGGATTGTTTTGAGCCACTACTAATGAAATATAGGTCAATGAGTTTGACTGAAACACTACACAATTGAATCATGATCAAAATATTACCTTTACTTCTTCCTTCAAACAATAACTCTAGGTCTAATAGCCCTTCTAACATTATTTTGGGTTTAAAAATCCCAAACATCCTAAAGTTATACTCTTCAAACAAATCGTTGATTTAGATACCCTACATATTTAATTAATTGGACCACTATAACATGATATAATCTTCAAACCAACTTGATTACTTAATTTAATTTAGAAAATATTGTTAACTATATTAACTATCCTCCATTTAGTCATTTAATTGGTCATTTATTTAGTCATTTATTTGGTCATTTTATCCGATGACCAAATTGGTCATTTATTTAGTCATTTATCTAGTCATTTTAGTTGTGATTTTACGTGATGACCATATTGATCATTTATTCAGTAATTTATATTTGTGAATTGCAAATAAATGGTAGATCATGATCAGTTTTAGTCACTTGACTAAAATATTTAGTCACGTGACTAAAATTTTCAGTCACCTAGTCATTTATTTTCTCAAATTCTACTAGTGTGTAGAGTAACTTATTCAGCTTCCTCCTGTGTAGTTTCTCTCAGTAAGGTATCAACAACATCAGGTTGTACATATAAAAACTTATCATTGTCTTCAGGTTCCTTTTTTCTTTCTTCATCATCCTTTTCTGTAAACTCATCAATTCTCACATTTGCACTTTCCACCATTTTGTTAGTAGCTTTATTAAAAAAAACTATGGGCCTTACTCCCTGTATAATATCCTAAGAATATTAATTTCCTTCTTTGGAATCTTTCAATATATAACATCTTCTTCCCAAAACTTTAAAATATCTTACATTAGGTTTGTGATCATACCAGATTTCAAAAGGTGTTATGTTGATACCTTTTTCATTTTTACTCAGTTCAGTGTGTAAACAACTGTGCTGACTACTTCTCTCTAGAAATTTTGTGAAATACCTTTCTCAATCATCAGTGTCCTAGCACAATCAACAATATATCTATTCCTTCTCTCAACAATACTATTTTGTTCTGGCATCCTCGGTGCTGACATTCATCTCTTAATTCCATTTTCACTACAAAAAAATGTAAACTCATCAGATGTAAGCTCACCTCCTTTATCAGTTCTCAGACATTTTAGTTGTCTTCTAGTTTCTTTCTCAACTCAAGCCTTATACCAATTAAAGATTTGAAATACATTAGATTTTTCTTTTAAAAACATTATAGACATCATTCTAGAATAATCATCCACAAATAGAATAAAATATTTATCTCTATAGTAACTTTGAGTTCTCATGGGTCCACATAAATCAGTATGAACTAAATCCAAAATTTCTTGTCTATAAAATAAGTTTTTCTTAAAAAAGTAGATTTACTCATCTTACCCATTTGACATTCTCTACACATAGCATTTTCAGGTTTCTCTAATCTCATTAATCATCTTAGTCTATTATTTTTACTAACCTTAACTAAGTTGTCAAAATTAACATGACAAAGCCTTTTGTGCCATAACCAAACATCCTCAAATTTATCATACAGGAAATTCTTCATAGAAGTGTCAAGATAAACTAAATTACCTTTAGATTGTTCTCCAGTAGTAATCATATTTTCATTATTATAAAAACCTTGCACTCTTCCATATTGAAATTCCTTTCGGTGACCTATGTTATTTAAATGTGTAACAATAAACAGATTATACTTTAGTCCTTCAACCCAATAAACATCATCACATCTTGTGTTATTAAGTAGAATTATAGAACCTTTTCCTTTCATAGGGTATGAAACATCATTAATAAATCTAACATATCCTCCATCAGTTTTTTGAAGGAAATAAACTTAAGTGTGTCACCAGTCATGTGATGTGAACAACCGCTATCTATAATCCATATTTCATTCTTACTTGTGATATTAGGTCTCTTGGTTATTCTTCATCATAATTGTTTTCAATAGCAACATAAACAACTTCTTTTCCATCACTATCATCTAAATCATCATCACTTAGATCTTCATTAGCAATATGATAGGATTTCTTACCTTTGTTTTTGTAGTCTTTGAATCTCCTGAATGTGTTTTCTCTTTTGTCCTTATATTTTTTGTCCTTCTTCTCGACATTATCTTTCTCAGGGAATTTAGTTCCAAAATGACCAATCTAGTTACACTTAAAACATCTCAAGGGTAACTTACCTCAGTATTTACCTTTGCCTCTTTGTAGCCTTCTAGCCAACAAAGCTTCAAACTCTCTCTTGTTCTCTTCATCTGTAGCAAATAATTGTTTCAGATCACTCTAACATCTATAAAGTCTTTCAATAGCACTGTTCAAATATCCATCACTAGGTCTAGAATCCTTAGACCTTCCTATCTTCAAAGATGACTTCAATGCAGACTCAATCTTAGATGTACCAGGTAAACCATTATAAAAATCATTAATCTCAAATGCAACCAGATTACCAATAGTAGCAACTAGAGAAATCTTCATCTAAGGAATGGATCTCAACTCTTGTATAGAAGATACTCGAATAGTATAAATCAGTAGTAGGGTTCTCAACATTTTTATTGTAACATCTTCTTCTATTAAGAATCCACTAGCTCCTTTGATAGAATTTACAATCTCCTTAACTATAGTGTTGTACTGTATTATGTTTTCTCCATCTTTTATTCTCATCAAATCAAATATTCCTCTCATACTTTCTTCTTTAGCTTTCTAAACATGTTGATCTCCACCATAGGTCAAAATAAGTTTATCCTACATTTGTTTTAAAGTAGCACATCCAAAAATTTCATCATATTCCTCGTTCGTGACTGTAGAAGCTATCTCAATCATAACTTGTGTGTGTTCTTTCTTATGTCTTTGCTCACTGATTGTCAAAGATGCAGTAGTCGGTGTAACATATTCATTATCTAGAAAACAAAGTCCATATTCTCCTATACTTGACACATGCAATCACGTTATACTTTTCCATGTAGAGAAAGGTTCCCTATTTAACTTTGGTGCTTCCATCTTATACATATATAGATTTTGACTCAATTCCTTTTAAACTTAATACTTTAGAGAACCAATGATCTGATACCAATTGTTACTCCCATTGAGAGGGGGGTAAATTAGAAAAATCAAACTTAAACACTTAAAACTCAACTCACTGATTCACTTGGTAACACTGAATATAGTAATATTTGATTCAGCAAATAAATTAATAACTAAAATAACCATACATCTCATAATATGAAATCAATCTTTCAAACCTAGTATTGACATACTTAGCTCAGTTGACACCAGATTTAGAGAGGAAACCCAATTTAGGAAAAATATATGTGGGAATTGTGCCTTAGAACAAAAATGTACCTTTCTGAAGTACACTCGGCTTAGGACTTATCATGTTAAAGATTACAAATGCATTTACTAAATGTGACCCTATTAAGGGTTTTCCCTCAGACCGGTTAAGATCTTCACCCTGTTCGGAGTGGTCTTGCTAGAGGACTTTAACAAATCTTTTGGAATGTCACCTACATCTAGGATTTACAAATAGGATTGTTAAATCCAATCGATTAAGAGATTTTCTCTACTACAAATGATAATAAGCAACAATAAATATTTTATCTTTAAATATAGAAAATACCTTTTTCTTGTGTTAGATCCTTTATGCTCACATGAATACTAGCATCGCATACTCCATTTGTCTTTGTTTCAGACTATAGATTCTACTCTTTCTTCTTCTCTGTTATGCTAAGTAACTTTTTTCTTCAAGTTCTTAATTAAATTCACCATCATCATAATCTATTTTAATTTATCATCATTTATATAGGCATACTTTTGGCTCTTAATATCCTTTCATAGGTTTTTCATCATTTGCGCTCAGTCATTCAATCATCTTCTTCATAAATCTTAACTCGGTAAACCATTTCACTTTTACCTCATAACTTGAACTTTTCTCAGAACTCACATAATCAAGTTTAACGACTTGATCTTTCCATTGAATTTTCTCACTCATAGATCTTCACACAAACTTCCTTTAATTCTTATCTCCGTCCAGATCATCATATTCTTGTATTAAATTTGATCTTAAAATCATTTAAAATCAATATCCTATACTTGTTAATAGCTTTGCAACTCAGTAACTAAATTTGTTAATTTCTCAGTGCTTGGTGCTCGGTAACTGAAAATTGATCAACACAACTCTATATCGGCTGACTCGGTGAAGCTAGGTAGAGTAACTCTTTTCCGTCATAACTTAACTGTTTATAATTTCTAACTTAATAAATCAAGTGTAATGACTTGATAACATCAAATATATATTAGAAAACAACTATATCAACATTAATTCATCATTGTCTAATCTGTATTTGTCACCCATTTAACTTCTCCTTCGTATGATATGATAAATCAATGAAAATTAGTAAATCAATTTCTTTACATCAATGAAAAAATAATAACTTATCTAACTATTTCTACAAAGATGTATACTCATTATCACCCAGTCTTCATCATCTCCATCAGTTAATCAACAATTAGTGGTTGCAAGTTAACTAATAATGATGATTCCCCTTGTGTTAATTAGATATTATACAAATAAATGATCAGATGATTGTAATATCTAACTCATTCTAGGCCATACATATCAAATGTTGAGGAAATTTCTGGAATATTTCAAGTTGACATGAAGGAATCACATATAGTGGTTGTTAAGAGGATTTTTAGATACTTGAAGGGTACAGTTGACAACAAAATATGGTATGAAAAAGATGATGACTTTACTCTATGTGCATACATTGATATTGATTGGGCAGGTAATGTGGATGATAGGAACAATACTATTGGAGGAATTCTTTTTGGTTAGGAGACTAGTTTGTTGGAATTGCAAGAGCACGATTTTATTTCTCAATCTACTACTGAGAATGAGTATCTTGTTGCTGCAAAAAATTATAATCAAGATGTTTAGACGAAGAAAATGATGAAACATATAATGATAAACACTGATGAACCTATTGTTATTCAATGTGATAATTCTAGTGCTACAAATATCTCAAAAAATATCGTGTTACATTCAAAGACAAAGAATATTTATATTAAGTGTTATGTCTTGAGGGATAAAGTCATTGAAAAGGAAGTGAAACTAGAATTTGTGTCTACTAAGGACAAAATTGATGAAATCTTTAGAAAGCCTTTCCCAAAGGATACATTTGTGTATCTCAGAGAGAAGCTTGGGGTAATAGCCCCTCCTCATCAGAACTAATGATGCTGAGGATGTCATCAATTGAGAAAATGTGTTAGAATGTCATTCACTATATATTGATGACTTTGAGGACCACTCCTACAGAGAAGAAGCCTTATGATTATTATGGTTTTCTTATTTTTGCCTTTTGAGATGAGTTCCATTATTTTTTATTTCTTTGGTCCTTTTCCATTGATGTCTTTGTGCGTTGATTAGCTTTTCACTTTGTATATCTCCACGAAAGAAAAAGGGGGAGATCATTGGAGGACTGCTGAGCATGTCAAAGTTTGGTACTTGGGTGTTTTGACATTAATATTTTTTCATTGATGTCAACATACTAATTGTTGTTTCAGACAACGTGTTTAGTATGTTCAATGTATAGGATTTCATTTGTTCTAGTGATAACTTGAAGATCTTGAGTTTTTATTATGAGGTATTGTTCAAAGGTGTCTATATGTGATCTATAGAGGTTCGCAAAAGTTTTGATCACACTTTAGTGAGGTATGACCGAGTTGCTGGTTTTTTGTTTTCATAGTGTTACCTTGTACGATATATGGGTATTTGGTTTGGTATGTTTTGAATTTGATGTTTTAGAGGTTGCAAAGTTGGTGGCTAC
Source organism: Thuja plicata (assembly GCA_018584345.1). Classification (NCBI taxonomy): domain Eukaryota; kingdom Viridiplantae; phylum Streptophyta; class Pinopsida; order Cupressales; family Cupressaceae; genus Thuja; species Thuja plicata. Next base: position 418,911 of record MU224078.1, on the reverse strand, counting down.
ATGGTGCCTTATCATTGTGTTTGAATCTAGTGTTGTTCATGATTAACATGATTAGATTTGTTATTTTAGTAGCATTTGGCATTTCTTCATTGATGTCCTAACTGACTTGATGGACTAATGTTTTTTGATTCTTGATGCTGCTTTGGAAACACACTATAGTGTTCATGGTTGATGTTTTGGGTCCTATCTATGTCTTATCTGATTTGATCTGGATTCTTTGAAGATTGAGCGTAATGTTCATATCTATTTTGAATAGGTATTAGTCAACCTAGTGGTTGATTATCTTTGTAATCGATATAAATATGAGATCATTTTTTAATTATGGTGAGAGAGAGAGAGAGAGAGAGAGAGAGAGAGAGAGAGAGAGAGAGAGAGAGAGAGAGAGAGAGAGAGAGAGATGTGAATGTAATGAGAATTGATAATATTTATATTTTGGATTAAAGGAAGAGTTTGTACTTCATTGGAACATAGTTGGCATTGGAGATGCTATTTGTCAGTTCAGTTGTAATGAACTGTATGTCCACCCTATTGTAATTGAAGATAGATAGGTGAACCTGACTGAGGGCCAATTTTGTGATTGTATTATGAGAAGTGAGATTTGGGTAGTGATCCTACAAATTGTGCTATAAGCCTGTGGTTTCTTGTTCATCCTTTATTGTATATTTTTCTCATAACTAGGAAGTACTTTTAGGGGATTACATTCATCTTGTGGATTTGATTCCCATCAGGGTTTTCCCTTAACCAGGTTTCCTCAAGAACAAATCTTGGTGTTCTATGTTATTTAATGTAGATATTGCATTTCTATTTATCTTTCAGATCTAAGTGGCTAAAATAAAATAAAATTATTATTAGGTGTGTACAATTGATTCACCCCCCTCTCAGTTGTGCTTGCCTCCTTTTGGCCCTAACAGTTAGAAGTCTACTTAGTGCAATTAAAGTACATTTCAAATCAGTTGAACATGGTGTAGGGTTCAAAGAAATGAGGGAGGTTAATGAGAGAAGGTTTGAAGAGTTGAGGGTGATACTTGCACATGAAAAAACACTTTTAGATACCACATTAGGGATATGTAGAGTAAACTTCATGATGGTGGGAATGTTTGTAAGGCATATTTGTCAATGAAGAAGTTTGTAGTAGTAATAAAGAAGAAGATTCAAGAGAATGAATAAAAAAATTGAATTGATAGATTAATCATATGATTCTCTAAATGCTTCTACATCAGAATCTCAGATTCAAGTATATATTTACTTGACAAGATCCAAAAATTGGAGAAGGAGGATGAAATTAAGAGTCAGTGAATTGATGAGTTTGATAGCTCCCAAACTTTAAACACTCCATAGTGCAGTCAAAGAATCACAAGTTTATTTTTCATCATTAGACGTAGTGAACTTATAAGTGTAATAAGCTATAGTATTCTTTTTCAATGACTTCATTTCAATTTTGGATAGTCTTAAGTAATGATGAATGAAGATTTGAAAATACTTAATACTATATGTGCATACATTACAATAAATGTAAGTCTCACAAACTTTTGGCATGTAATATGCACATATATAAATTTTTGGTAGCCATAGGCTAAGGGGGAGAGGTAATGGGACTACAGGACTTTTAATGGCTAAGCCTTTTTCATCAATGTCAAAGGTGGAGTGTAGAAATGTGAAAAATTTGTTGGTTTTTCTCAGAAGGAGTCATTTTTGGGTTGAATATTTGGAGCCAAAGTATATGATACAATATAATGTATGGGAACTTAGTTAATTTTTTATTAAGTATTTTCATAAATGCCAATGGGGAGATTTTTGGAAAGAGAAACAACATAGAAGGCCCTGTTGGAATTGGTTTCTGATGATGTTGTTGGCATTCATGTTTTGTCACTGATGTCAACATATGTTTCTATAGAGAAATAATAGACTGGTTATTACTATTGCTTTATGACATAAATAAGTGTACAGGTACTTTACACCTGATTCTGAACAAGAAAAGATGGTGATGTGTACAAGGATGTGTTATGATCTTATTCCTCAGATCACATGGCTTTATATTGTCTATTACATGAGTTACAGATGTTTTAGAGAAGATTGATTACTAGACGGTGACAGTGATCTTTGATAGAGTTAGTCTCTTTTTTTTACTATAACCTATGAGTGATATGGATTTAGGTTATGCGAGCTTAAGGGATGGAAGAATACATGATAAGGAATGTTTTTTACAATTTGAAAGTTGTAGAACTCTTGGCTACATCAGTTGTGGCATGTGTTCTTGAGGAGACCTTTGTAGCCGGCTTCATATATAGAGTGTGTGATGACATATAACTGATTAAACGGTTGACTATATTAAGTTGAAGATGATGCAAGACATTAAATTAGTTAATGGTTTGTATTGTCAATGATGTCAACTTGATATCATTTGTTTGGTCATGCCAAAGACTTCAGAGAACCAATGGAATAAAGGTTATGCTTTCAGCAATGCATAAAAGTCAAGTATTCACTAAGTGACAGAATACATCGGCGGAGTGCACACCATCGGTAAAGACAGAGATAAAAATCACAATGATGCACGATGAGAAGAAGACAGTGTTGCCTGACAAAGAAGAATCACATGATTCCTGACGAGCTAAAAATAGTGTTTCTCGACGGACGGAGATCCCGAAGCTAACTGAAGCAACACCGATGGAACTGACAGTTGTCACCGGTGACAAACTGCAGAATTGATCGACAAAATAGAGAGATCAAAAAATGAAAAAATATCTAGTTGGTAGAGCTAAAGGATAGACTTAATTAGTTGTTTTATTTTTTTTATTCAACCACAGTTAAGTAAGTGATTTGTACAGTTGGCAGGAAGATAACTACGAGATAAATCAGGAGTTAAAGCCATAAATCAATTTGGCTAGATTGTTTTTCACGCCAAAAAATCAAGAATCAAGAATCAAGAAGCTAGAATTAAGGAAAATCATGTCTATTTAAGAGAAAAGTATAATTCGTTCTCTGGGGTGGTCGAGAAGCAATCAGATACATGGGGGAGTGAACTAATAGAAGATACTGAAAAGAAACTGATGAAGGATTAACTTCATGCAGTCCTGATAAATCAAGCTAAGGGAGAGCTAAAGAATTCTGCAGACACCGACGGATAGAAAAGAACAACATCACAAAGAAGAAAGAGTTAAGTACAAAGGAATTGTATTGATACATTGATCAGAAAGATATTGTAAGTAAATAGATCTGAAAATCTGCAATTCAGTTGCATTAGAAACAGGTCATTTTGTTTAAGTTTAACCTTTGAAGCATTAAGTCTCTTAACAAAGCAAGACTTAACAGTCTTTTGTCATTGAGGTATATCCTAACAGATTACCAGAAGGTTGACTCATGATAGTAGCATTGGTCTTACCTAAAGCCTATTGACAGTCTAACAAGGAGGCTGATTCAAGGATGGTAGTAAGATTTGCATAAAGCCTATTGACAGTCATGAGACTGATTCAAGGATGGTAGCGCAGATGCCAGATACTTAGTGACAACCTATGTATTGAAAATCCTCTAACAAGGTCGCACTTAACAGTGTGTTTGTAACCTTTAATAGGGTTGGCTTCTAACAGGCTCACTTCAGAAGAGTGAAAATTTGGGGTACCGGTCCCAGTGGTTTTTCCCTTAACAAGGTTTCCATGTTAAAATTCTTGTGTTATATGTGTATGATTTATTACTTTACTATTTTACATTCTGCATATGCATTTATGGATTATCTGGTATACTCTGCATATTTACTGAGTATTGATAAATAGAGTTTACTGCTTATCAGTTATCAAGGAGAAACAAGATAGATAAGGTAAACCAATAGATAGTTATTTGTTTCAAATATTTCAAAGGCATGCATCCTGTTGGGACTTAATAATTTGAGAAGTATTGATGAGTGGATTAAATAGGATAAATTCTTGAGGCCACTGATTCACCCCCCCTCTCATTTCTTACTAACAATTGGTATCAGAGCTTGTGTGCTTAGAAGGAAGGTTTCAAGACCTAAGTGAAAGATCACAAGATGAACAGATGAGATGTGCCCAGGTTGAACAAGGACAACTTTGCTTCATGGAAAAGCAGGATAAAGCTTCACTTATCAGGTATTGGCAATGATATTACTCAATACTTAGAAAATGAATATGTGTTTCCTATAGGACCATTGATAGTGGATCAATTGAGAGTAAAGAATGAACATAACTACATGGTTATAGAGCTTTCAGCCTCACTCTTTGATGCTGAATATGAGGATGACAAAGATTGCAAAAATGCAAAGACAATGTGGGACAAGTTGAAACTTGTACATGGAGGTGATGCAAATGTTTTGAGAGCCAAGGCAGAAAGCCTTAGAGGAAAGTTTGATGATCTCAGAATGAAAGAA
>MU224078.1:379964-411505 GCA_018584345.1 Thuja plicata | reverse complement strand
GCAGATCATTCAACAAAGTGAAGGTATTTTCATTACTCAGTCCAAATACATCAAAGAAGTTCTAAAAATATTCAAGATGGAAGATTCCAAACCTGTTGGAACACTGATGGCTACTGGATGCAAATTATCAAAGAAAGAAAAGACAACAGAGGTAAATCAAAATCTATACAGATCCATGATAGGGAAACTCAAGTATGTTGTACACACTAGACGAGATATTGCACATGCAGTAGGAATTATTGCTAGATTTTCTACTAACCCCAGGGAATCACATATAACTGTTGTGAAAAGAATTCTAAGATATCTAAAGAATACTGAGGAATTTGGCTTATGGTATAGAAGAGAAGGAAAAATTGAACTAAAAGTGTTTACCGACGCTGATTGGGCCATAAATCTTGATGACCAGAAGAGCACAACTGGAGGATCATTCTTTATGGGTGACAAACTTGTCATGTGGATTAGCAAGAAGCAAGGATGCATCTCTCAGTCTACTGCAAAAGTAGAATATGTTGCTGCTGCTGCAAACTGCTCGAATATTGCATGGATCAAACAGCTGCTGGAAGGTATGCATATGAAGAACAAAGAACCAGTATTTATTTATTGTGATAACACCAGTGCAATAAATATTTCCAAGAATCTAGTCATGCAAGCGAAGACTAAACACATTGCCATCAAGTATCATTATTTGAGAGAACAAGTTCAAGAAAAAGAGGTGATACTTGAATATGTGCAATCGAAAGAACAATTGGCTGATATCTTCACCAAGCCACTGCCCAAAGATACATTTGAGTACCTGAGAAAGAGACTAGGGGTAAAACCCATGTCTAACAGTCAGTAAAAGGACTGAACGCTGCATCAACCATACATTATCAGCATATCAAACATGATTGATGCAAGCAGAAGGTGAGCTTCAACGCTACATCTACATACAGAAAGGTATATATCATAACCAAGCAATATAGAAGATTTTTATATTGATAATGGATAAGGGAAATTCAAGGAATATATTATGGAAAGAAGGAATTGGTTGACAGAATGTCAAATATTTGTAAAATATTTGTTTGGCATTGTTGTTAAAGGGAGAGAATGTTTCCATATTATCATCAGAAATCATTCTTTATCAGATTACTCCAAACAAGGAGAGATCATATCCAAAGGGAGAGTATTTGTATAAAATTTGCAAATACAAGATAGTGACATCAAAGCTGTAGAATAGTCAAAGAGAAAATATTGACACAAACAGAGGTCACAACACATCAGAAGACGAAAAAGGAAAGCTGCAAGAATCAAATCTAAGCTTACACAAAGCTTACCGACGGTCAGACATTTTATCGGTTATCAAAATAAACTATTTGGTAATTTGACGAATCTCAACAATTGTCTTTCATATTGTATTAGAAATAGTATAGTGTGATAATGTAGTATGTTGCCATCAATGCCAAAGGGAGAGATTGATGACATATAACTAATTAAATGGTTGACTATAAGTTGAAGATGATTCAAGACATTAAATTAGTTAATGGTTTGTATTGTCATTAATGTCAACTTGATATCATCTGTTTGGTCATGCAAAAGACTTCAGAGAACCAATGGAATAAAGGTTATGCTTTCAGCAATCCATAAAAGTCAAATATTCACTAAGTGACAAAATACACCAACGGAGTGCACACCATCGGTAAAGATAGAGATAAAAATCACAGTGATGCCCGACAAGCAGAAGATAGTGTTGCTCAAAAAAGTAGAATCACATGATGCCCGACGAGCTAAAAATAGTGTTTCCTGACGGACGGAGATCCTGAAGCTAACTAAAGTGATACCGACAGAATTGACAATTGTCACTGGCGATGAACTGCAGAATTGACTGACATAACAAAGAGATCAAAAATGACAAAATATCTAGTTGATAGAGCTAAAGGATAGACTTAACTGGTTGTTTTATTTGTTTTATTCAACCACAGTTAAGTAAGTGATTTGTACAGTTGGCAAGAAGATAACTACAAGATAAATTAGGAGTTAAAGCCATAAATCAATTTGGCTGGATTGTTTTTCACGCCAAAAAATCAAGAATCAAGAATCAAGAAGCTAGAATTAAGGAAAATCATGTCTATTTAAGAGACACGTATAATTCATTCTCCGGGGTGGTCGAGAAGGAATCAGATACATAGGGGAGTGAACTGATAGAAGATGCTGAAAAGAAACTGATTAAGGATTAACTTCATGCAGTCCTGATCAATCAAGCTAAGGGAGAGCTAAAGAATTCTGCAGACACCGACGGACAGAAAAGCACAGCATCACAGAGAAGAAAGAGTTAAGTACAAAGGAATTGTATTGATACATTGATCATAAAGATATTGTAAGTAAATAGATCTGAAAATCTGCAATTCAGTTGCATTAGAAATAGGTTATTTTCTTTCAGTTTAACCATTGAAGCATTAATTCTCTTAACAGAGCAGGAATTAACACTCTTTTTTAATTGAGGTATATCCTAATAGATTACTAGAAGGTTGACTCGTGATAGTAGCACCAGTCTTACCTAAATCCTATTGACAGTCTAAGAAGGGGGCTGATTCAAGGATGGTAGTAAGATTTGCATAAAGCCTATTGATAGTTATGAGACTGATTCAAGGATGGTAACGTAGATGCCAGATACTTAGTGACAACCTATGTATTGAAAATCCTCTAACAAGGTCACACTTAACAGTGTGTTTGTAACCTTTAACAGGGCTCACTTCAGAAGAGTGAAAATTTGGGGTACCAGTCCCAGTGGTTTTTCCCTTAATAGGGTTTCCACGTTAAAATCCTTGTGTTATATGTGTATGATTTATTACTTTACTATTTTACATTTTGCATATGCATTTATGGATTGACTAGTATCCTCTGCATATTTACTGAGTATCGGTAAATACAGTTTACTGCTTATCGGTTATCAAGGAGAAATAGGACAGACAAGGTAAACTGACAGACAGTTATTTGTTTCAAATATTTCAAAGGCATGCATCTTGTTGGGAATTAATAATTTGAGAAGTATTCATTAGTGGGTTAAATAGGATAAATTCTTGAGGCCACTAATTCACCCCCCCTCTCAGTTATTAATAACAGCGTGTATTATGGATTGCGAGTGTGGATTATGGAGTTTGGATTGTATATGATGAATTGTAGTAGATGTTTACTTGTTATAGGTACTGTGTGTATCTTAGCAAGAGGTTAAGTAATTATTTGTATATTGGGAAAGCCTAATTTTCTGACCCAATCAATTACTATAACAGGGTATATATGAGAGATCTTTTTAAAAAGTATGTAGGAAGGGAATTGTGATAGAGACAATGAAGAGTGGAAGCTGCGAGCTTGTTTATATGTTGGATGCAGAGAAGAGGATGTGATTATAATACTTCATTGGAACTGATCAAGAAAAGATAATTTCTATCAGTGAGTTCACTGGATTATGTATTTCCTATATGCACTTGCATTTCAGACTGTAAGTCCAGAGGGTGGATTTAACATTCTTTAGGCAACGTTCCTGGGAAGTGAGCCCAGTGTTACTCTTGACTCCTAATAGGCTATGTCCTTTAACAAGGATTGTACTGTAATGCATCAATAAGCTCCTAACAGAGTTAAATCTTTTAACAGGGATAGTATACTTTGATTACATTATTTTTGGGTGGTAATTCCCACTGGGGTTTCACCATTAACAAGGTTTCCTCGACAACAAAGGATTGTGTTATTGTGTTGGAATCTATTGTGTTATCATTTGGGTTGAAGTTTTTTTTATAAATATTAATGTTTTATAATCTATCTCACAACTGATTCACCACCCCCCCCATCCTCTTAGTTGTGTTGGTGGAATCTTAATCCTAACAATTGGTATCAAAGCTACTTGTCCTTAGAGAGAAAGTTTAATATCTTGAGGTGATCCTAAATATGGGATTCTCTAGGAAGGATAGTCTGAATTTTGATCCTAAAACTTTGAGTGTTGGAAGAACAAGATGAGAAGACATTTGCTAAGCTTAGGAATTGACTACTAGATGATAAAAAATAATAATGTACATATGCTGAGGATGAAATAGATAAGGCTACTGATGAAGAAAAGAAGACATTCTCACACAACATGGTCGCAAGAGAAGCATTGGTTAGTGTGATTTCTAAAAGTGAATTCATAGAGGTAAAATATTTAGATTCTGCACATGAAATTTGGATAATATTGGAAGCATTGTATGAATGAGACAAGTTTACAAAGCAGACAAAGGTGCATAACTAAAACAAAAAGATGGAAATGTTAAAAATGAGAGATGATGAGAATATTAGAACACATGCACAGAGAATTAATGAAGTTGTTATTGGCATCAGTAACTCTACAGACACTTACATTGAGGAAGAAGTGATTGCAAAAATTCTTAGATCCTTGTCACCTGTATAAAAAACCAAAGTGCAAGCTATATAAGAGATCATACTTTTGAAAATGAATTTCAACAAAGAGATGTTGATTGAAAAAATAACTACCTTTAAGGCCGCAGATCTGGGAGATTAATTACGTAAATTTGAGAGAACATTCAAGGTGACTGTGAAAAAAAATAAAATTTATTTATCATGGATTGTGAGCACTAGCAGTTGTGACTTGAGAGAAGAGCTCGACGAATATGTTGATGAATGGGAATATATAAATGAAGAAGAAAGAAAGATAAATGAAATTGTGGCCATGATCACCAGAAGAGAAAAGAGAGGTAAGGGTAAGTTTGAAGGAAATTTACCTCTGAAATGTTTTTCTTGCAATAAGATAGCTCATTTTTCTTATAGATGTCCTACAAGGGTTGCAAAGCATGAATCTAAGTTTTATAAACCTAAGTATTCAAAGGATAAGGAATGTTATTATATTAAGGATGATAAACCTATACATGAAGAAAGAGCCTTAGTATCTCATGTCGAAAATAAATTTGAATGGATCATAGATAGTGGTTGTTCACACCATATGATTGGAGATAAACATAATTTTGTTAAGCTAAATAAGTATGATGGTGGTGTTGTGATATTTGGTGACAATACTCCTAAGATTATCATTGGAGTAAGATCTATTTCTTTGGATGGAAAGACCAATACTGACAATGTATTACTTGTTGATGGACTTAAGAAAACTTTGTTGAGTGTTGTATAACTAGTGGGCAAAGGTTATCAATTGAAATGTATTGATGGGAAAGGCTCTATCAGTTGTAAGTCAAGAGACTTGATTGCATCCACTACTAAATCTAGAGGTAATGTATTTGAGTTAAATACATTTGAGGATTCTTGTTTTCTTGTGAAGGTAGATGACAGTTAGTTATGGCATAGAATATTTTGTCATGTTAACTTTGATAATATTGTGAAGGTAGGTACAGCTAATGCAGTTAGTGACCTACCAAAGATGGTGAAACCATCTAACACCATGTGTAGAGTATGTGTAATGGTGAAAAAGACTAGACGGGATTTGAAAAGAAAATCTTACTCAGGGAAAGGGAAGTTGGATCTAGTGCATACAGATCTATGTTTTCCTACAAGAACAAGATCTTACTATGGTGAAAGGTATTTTATTCTTTGTGTTGATGAATTTTCTCAGATGATGTGGGTTACATATCTTAGAGAGAAATCAGAGGCATTTGAAAAATTCAAGATATTCAATGCAAAAGTTGAGAGTGAATTAGGCTTAAAGATAAAATGTTTGAGATCAGATAGAGGTGGTGAGTTTACTTTATACTTCTTAAATACCTACTACAAAGAGCATGGAATATATAGAAAGACATCTGCTCCTAGGACACCACAATAGAATGGGATCGCAGAGCGAAGAAATAGAACAATATTAGATGCTGCTAGAACTATATTGCTTGAAGGAAATGTATCACATGTTCATTAGAGAGAAGTTGTTGGTAATGTTGTGTATACTATGAATAGAATTTAGATCAGAGAAGGTACAAGTAAGACTCCTTATGAATTATGGTTTATCATACTCCCACTATGAAATATTTCAAAATATTTGGTAGTAAATACTATATCAAAAGAGATGATGAGATAGGAAAGTTTGATGCTAGATGTGATAAAGGGATCTTCCTTGGGTATTCGACTAAAAGAAAATATTATAAATTTTTCAATATGAGGTTGAGGGAGATGATTGAAAGTGATAATGTGAGGATTGATGAAAACTTCTAGGTTCAAGAGAGAATGTATAACTGTAATCATACTACAGAGATAAGGGAGATTATGATAGATCAAGAAGAACCTTTTGAGATTGATTGTGAGATCGAGGTATGTCAAGATGACTCAAACAATCCTACTAAAATTCATTAGACTCTGAGGTATGTTAATACAAACCATCCTGAAGATCAAATTATTGGATATGAAAATAGAGGAATGATAACAAGATCAAAATTAAGAGAGGAAATTTTTGTTTGATTTGTCAATTTGAACTGAAATGTACTAATAAGCCATGTAGAGATGAATCTTTGACTAAAGCTATGGAAGAAAAATTAGGAAAAATTAAGAAGAATAAAAATTGGGAATTATTTCCAAGACATAAAAACAAGAATATTATAGGTACTAAGTGGGTTTTTAGAAACAAAATCGGCGAGGAAGGAATAGTGGTAAGAAATAAAGAAAGACTAATTTGTAAAGGCTACTTGCAATAAGAAAGAATAGACTTTAAATAAACCTTTACTCCTATTGGTAGGCTGGAAGCAGTAAGATTATTTCTTTCTTATGTTGCACATAAAGATTTTAAGGTATATCAGATGGATGTGAAATCTACATTTTTGAATGGAGATCTAGAGGAAGAGGTATACATTGAGCAACCTGGTGCATTTCCTTTGATAGAAGATGAGGACAAGTTTATCAAGTTGAAGAAAGATTTGTACGGACTTAAACAAGCACCAAGAGCATGGTATGCAATACTAGACATGTATCTACTTTGTCTTGGCTTTAGAAAGGGTAATGCAGACAACAATTTGTACTTAAAAACTAGTGAAATAGAATTATAATCGTAGAAGTTTTTGTTGATGATATCATTTTTGGAGGAAATGATGAAATGAGTAAAAGGTTCTCGAAAGAGATGGACAAGGAATTTTAAATGTCAATTATTTGTGAGATGAAAATTTTCCTTGGATTGCAAATTAATCAGAATAAGAGTGGTATTTTCATTTCTCAAACCAAGTATCTTAAGGAAATGTTGAAGAAATGTAGAATGGAAGATTGTAAACATGTTGGAACACCAATGGTGACTAGTTACAAACTTACTAATAATGACAAAACTTAGAGTGTTTTCAGACAAGGTATAGATCAATGATTGGAGATGTATAATATCTAACTCACACCAAAATAGATATTGCTAATGTAGTTGGAATTGTGGCAAGATATCAAGCGGATCCTAAAGAGACACACCTTGCTGCTGTGAAAATGATTTTCAGATACTTGAAAGGAAAAATAGAGTATGGGTTATGGTATGAAATAATTGATGATTTTATCTTACAGGCATATACTGATGCTGATTAGGCAAGTGGTGTGGATGACAGAAAGAGTACAACTGGAGGAGCATTTTTACTTGGAAAAAGGTTGGTTTCATGGTTAAGTAAGAAGCAGGATTGTATAGCTCAGTCTATTGCTGCATATGAGTATGTTGGTGTTGTTATAAATTGTAAATAGATTGTTTAGATGAAACAAGTTTTTATGGAAATTGGAATAATTTTTTAAGATCTAGTGGTTATCCATTGTGATAACACTAGCATAGTGAACATGTCCAAAAATCTAGTGATGAGAAGTAGATCAGATTAGTTTATATCAGCACAAAGAAACATATAGCAGTTATATTTACAAAACCTTTGTTAAAGGATGCCTTTGAGTATCTCAAAGGAATAATTGGGGTGAAATCCCCTCCTTGTGAGAAATAAATTGATGTAGGAATGCATCAGCCTACTGAATTTCAAAGCTATATCATTTTTGAGACTTGATTAATGGATCTTCTACTCAGGGGGGAGTTATCGCAGGAACATTATAGAACATATTTGGGTGATTTTGTACCTGGTGATTACAAGCATTAATATTTGGAGAAGATACAAATTGTAGAAGAAATAAGAATATTTATAGCATCCTTTTCCATTATTTTCAAAGGGGGAGAGATTCTATGAGAAAATCCCTACTGTTTCCCTATGAGAAGATTGTATTGAGAGAGTACTTTTGGGTTGATAGATTTTCCCATATGTTTCCATCAATGCCAAAGCATGAGATTCTTGGAATTGGTTTGTGATTATGTTGTGGGCATTCATGTTTTTTCACTGATGTCAACATATGTTTCTATGGAGGAAGAACAGACTGGTTATTAATATTGCTTTATGACTGACAAAAGCGTACAGGTACTGTACGCTTGACTAAGAATGAGCGAATATGGTGATCTGTACACGGATGTTTTTTGATCTTATTCCTAAGGTCACATGGCTTAATATTGTCTATTAGATGAGTTAGAAATGTTTTACGGAAGGCTGGGTATTGGATGTTGACAGTGATCTTTGACAAAGTTAGTCTCTGTGTTTTTAGTATAACCTATGGGCGATATGGATTCAGGTTATGTGAGCTTAAGGGAAGGTAAAAGACATGATAAGGAAATTTTTTTTATGTTTCACAAGTCATAGAAATCTTGGTGATGTCACTTGTGGTGTGTGTTCTAGAGGAGACCTATTTTTGGCCAACTTCAGAGATATAGTGTGTATTATGGATTACAAGTGTGGATTATAGATGTTGGATTATATCTGATGAATTGTAATTAATGTTTACTTTTTATAGGTACCATGTGTATCTTAGTAAGAGGTTAAGTAATTATTTTTATATTGGGAAAGCATAGTTGGCCGACGTAATCAATTATTGTAATAGGGTATATATGAGAGATCTTTTCTTTTGAAAAGAGTATGTAGGAAGGGCATTGTGATAGAGAAAGTGAAGTGTGGAAGCTATGAACCTATTTTTATTCTTGATATAGAGAAGATAATTTGATTATATTACTTCATTGGAATTGATCAAGCAAAGATAGTTTCTATCACATAATTCACTGGATTATGTATTTCCTATATACACTTGTATTTCAGACAAAATGTCCTGAGGGTTTCAAATTTAACCTTCTTTAGGAAGTGTGCTTGTGTAGTGAGCCCACTATTATTATAGAATCCTAACAAGGTTTTTCCTTTAATAGATGTTGTGTACTCTAATGCATCAATAAGCTCCTAACAGGGATAAATCATTTAACAAGGATACTATACTCTCAGTACACTATTTGTGGGTGCTAATTCCCACAAGGGTTTTATTTTTAACAAGGTTTCCTCGACAATAAAGGATTGTTTTATTGAGTTATCTTTTACTGTTTTATCATTTGGATTAATTTTTTTTTATAAATCTTAATGTTTAATAATCTATCTAACTATTGATTCACCCCCCCCCCTCGCTGAGTTGTGTTGGTAGACTGTCATTTGTAATAGACATATTGTGAGTGTTTGTTGTCATTGATGGAAACTACATGATGTTTAGACATGGTATACATGAGAAATACATATTTGGAGGCCCTAGTGGAAGTCAATTGAAGATCTAACTAAGTCAAGGATGAAGAACAAAGTACACTATCAAGATATAGAGAAAGGTCTGGTGAGATCTACAGAGAAAATATTTTATAGACCACTTCTAGGGGAAGCATAAGGGATGTGTACATATGCTTTACACATAATTTGAAGGTATGATGTTAATATTTGATAAGGTTTTTAAGATCTAAGAAGCACTTTTTAGTGGTTAATGTAGTTACAGGCTGATATGGTGTTAAATCATAGTGCATACATTGGAAATTGTAATTGGTGCTAACTTTGATAATTGAATGTATAGATGACATAGATAACCACATATTTTCACTTTTTTATAGGGAAACACGACTGATTGAGGATTTATCTTACTTGATAAAATGTTTTAAGGCACTCCGACTTGTCAGATCAAATCATATGGTACGAACCTATATAATGGATTGCTTAGGATTTTTTAAGGTTGGAGGATGATATTAGAGAATATTTTACAGTTGATGAATAAGTAGAGAAGTACGATTGATAATAATTGATGTGTTTTAAAAAGATATGATGTTATGGTTGTTAATAATAGGGTAATAGGGCAGTCAATTTTGGTTTCTAGATGAAATCAGCCTTTGAGCTTGAATGGAACTTTAATTAGACATCAACATATGTTATTTTGGCAATTCAATAATATAAGATCATTGTAGCACGATAATTTGTTAAGTTTGTGAATTTTCGCTAGGGATGTAGCTCAAGGAATTTTACTTCGAGTAGTGAGCTCTAGGAAATGAGCATGATTGCATGTGAAATCCCCATATCTATTTGTAAGACTTTATTTTTTCATAGTATAGTCTTTGCAGATGTGATTCCCACTATAATTTTTCCCCTACCATGGATTATATTATAAAAATACATGTGTCATGGTGTGTTATGTAGATTTTATGGATTAGTACCTTATCTTCTTGAATGTTTATTATTCGAATTGATTAAAAATATATGTTTCATGATCTTGTGAGTTTAAAAGATATTTTAAGAGTTCATGGAATCTAATTGTTAAAAGTTTGAATTTATAGAAAATGAATTCAGCCTCCCCCCTCTTAGGTTTCCCTTAGACTAATAATTGGTATTATAAGTTTGGTCCCTTAAAGGAAGCCTAACAACTTGAGGGTGATCTCTTTGAAGAAACAATGGACTCCAATTTGCAAAATCATTTTATGATACCACTTCATGATCTGAATCCAACTAAGAGAGAACTAAGAGAAGCCAAATAATTCATTGTAAGTTTCAAAATAGAACTGAAGCAAGCCAAGACTAGAAGATCAGAATATTGAATCTAAGAGACAAAAAAAACCTAGAGAAATTCCTGAAAGAGAGATATGAGAAATGCAATAGACTTCTTGGAAATTGGCAGGACGAAAATGATATTGAAGAAGAATTGAGACATGAAATTTTAATTGAAAGTGACTATAAGTAAATGTTCATTGTAATCTCAACCAAGTTAGACTCATTTCTTGAAAGATAAAGAAATCCAAGTGATAAAAGAGGTCTTGTATAAGAAGAAGGGGAAACCTGAGAGTCTGCATTGGAGAAGCCTAGATCTTATAAGAGAATAAAAAAGAAGTCACCTACACAACATATTAATGCTTAGAGGAATAATGGTAAGTGTTTTTTGTCATAAATTTATTCATAAAGCCATGCATTGTAGACATAGGATGAATTAAGACAATTCATCTTTTATTGGTCAATGATTCATATCTAATACACATGGTCATAAGGAAAGTGAGTGCAGGAGTGTTGTGAAGAACTTATCTTCTATCCTAGGTAATATAAAGTGTTATGCATATATAATAGACTTGGACACATTACCAAGCAGTACACAAAAAATGAAAGACCAATGATCAACAAAAAAGGTCAAAGTATTGTTTTTTTTAGGTGCAACAAATATGAACACTTTGTAACTGGATTTCCAAAACAAGATTGTATACAATAGAGTTTCAATGAGAAAAGTCATGAAAGGGTGTTAAAATACAAGGAAATGGGATAAATCGAAGGATAAAGTATTTATTTAAGAGGTGTGCAAGAAGATGAAGAAAATATGGATCAAGAAAAGTCAAAATGAATCATCTAGAGGCTCCGAGCTAGGATCTGAGGCTTCCAATTCCACTTGGAATTTAAGAGAGGCCTTTGGCCTATGGGTAGAATAATTAATAAATAGATTAAAACCACCTAAAGGAGTTAGTGCTTGATCTTTCATGCATGGAGATTTTATAAAATGATAGGGAAGATGTTTTGCAAAATTAAACAAAGGACTTCAATGAGTATTAATGGTGTGCAACTGAAGCCTTAGGTCTTAGATAGTGAACTAGTGTTTAAGGGTTAAATAAGAGTACAACACATTTATTGCACCGTTAAATTAAAAAATATGTATACAAAAGGGAAAAAATTAATCTTCATTTGTCATGAATATTTCAAGAGAAGAAGAGAAGAGGAAACTCATAGAGAATACAAAGGTGACCAGAAGGATTTGTCAGCCATTTGCAAAGAAACTCTAGTTCCTCAAAAAAGAGGTATTTCACTTGCAATAATCTCTTTCAGTCGAGTTAATTCAAGTTTAATAGGATGGACACATTAGTTATTGTCAATATAATAGAAACAACTCACCCTAGATTCAAAAAGAATCCAAATAAATCCATGGAGGTTTCCCCTAGGGAATAATTTTCTAATATTCCCTATTTATTTTTACATGTTGAAGATGTCAGGGAATATGTGCATTGCAACTTAGAGGATTTGATAATGAATCCAATAAAGGAATTATTTCTCATGAAAATGTTGGGGAATGATGGAGGATAAACCATAATTTTCTTGCCTAGAATACTTAGAGTTTGTGCATTTTTCTTTTTTCTAGTTGTTGTTAAGGAAGAATGGATAATTTATATTGAGAAAGATTCATGGTGAATTCATGTGGTTGACCTAGCCCATGAAGATAACAAAGGAAGTAATTGTGAAAGTTATAGGAGTGTCGTCCATAGGAGGCATTCCAACTCTAAAAAGTTTCAAAAATGTCATAGTATGTGATGCGATAGACTTAGTAGCTAGAAATAGAGAGATGATTATTAGTATGACAAGAGATGGTACCGTAAGGTTTTCTAGAATTCTCATTGGATACAAGATATATAGTTCTAGCAAAGAAAATTCAATCTCTGGAACAACCATATACACAACACATCATATGTTAAGAGATAATAAAGACTATGATCTTAGTGAAGTCTTGAGAGGAAATTTGATAGAAAATGTTACAAAGACAAGAAGGAAAAGAATAATGTATTTAAATTTAGCACTCTTATATTCTGTATATTCTTCTACTTTATAAAATAATTTTTTAGAGTAGGTCCTACTAATTGGTCTTTAAATGGTATGGTAGCTTTAAAAATTAGAGAAATCATGAGTTAACTGACTGATAAGATAAGAACCACATCACTTTTGGGTTATTTCAATAATTTTTAGAATAAAATGCATGTAATAGAAAGGATTCCCAAATCTATTGTTGAAAGATATGAGCAGGACATATGCTTACTTGTGAACACTGATGAATGCATCATGGAGGCGGTTGAACCTAGAAATTATTGGGTGATGCCAATGGGTTATAAAGTGGATAAAAAAATTGTAGAATTGTATGCAAAATAATATCTAAGAAATCCCAGGGATCCAAATGCACCAAGATTTAGAACTTACAATGGGAAAGGACTAAGGTGCATAGGGAGATGAAAATGTTGGAAAGTTGACTTTACAATGATTATATGACTAGTTTTGTATTGTCATTATGGAAACAAATTCATATGGATTTTTTCAGTCATCTCATAAATCTTTGAAGATAAAAATTTGGCTAAGTATAGAAGATAGAGAAGATAGAGATATACCGTTGTTCAGAGCACTAGCACATGTGTGATAGAAGTAAACTTCAATGGTGTGCTTACACAATACCACAAGATAGGACTTCTCTTGTCCTAGTCCAATTAGGATCTTAATCTTCTCTATAGGACTACTCTAGCCTCTAGGCACTGAGCCTAAGACTCTCCCTAACTCTTTTCTAAGAGTTTAATTATTGTGCTTCACCTTGAAGGACTTCCACCATCAGTTTTGTCTCACCATGCTCCACATTGGTTCCAAGGCTTTCAATGGCAAATCTTTGAAATCATCACCACACATGATACAAGGGTCATGTATATGATCTAAATGTTCAATACACCTCCACTCAATCAAAAATTCATAGGTATTTCACCCCAAGACAATCAAGTTTCAAATTCACACCCAAATTCCCTATTAGGCCTAAAATAACTATTAGCCCTATTCAATGAGTTTTCAAGCTTTTCTCTAAAAATGTGCACACAACCACTAAAACTAATCAGGGATCCAGATACCCTTTTGGGATACCTAAAGGATTTTTAAGGTATAAATTTCCCAAGTTGTTTGTACATCACTGTCCTAAAAAGTAGGGCTTTTAGGCATATTTTGGCTATTTGTAAACAACATACTGATTTCTCTCCAAAACACTATCCAAATCAATCCGTTAAGCTATGATCTAGACACTAGGGACCTATGGAACTCTAACCACACTGACTCCACTCTTGGTTTAGTTCTCCATCTCAAACCCTTGTCTCTACAAATGATTTTATCCTCACCATACCTCTAACCAGACTGTCCTAGCTCACCTAGGGCATGGTCTAGAAAATAGAAAAACACCTTTCTTGACCTCCTAATTCTATATAAACTATGTATAGTGACTCCCCTATGCATTTCATTCAACCTTTTATGTTTTTCATTGTTGAATTTCATGGGGGAGCCATGAAAGAAAAATTCACCCTGAATCACACCAGCAGACTACCTAGTTTAGGATTATTTTTCTATAGAGAACAAAATAACTCAAAAATACTAAAACCATCAAATAAAATTTCTTAAAACACACCCCTCTACATGAATCAATAGTTTTATCTTATGATTCAATCAATAAACAATCTTTGTAACACCAAATTCTCAAAAAATACATTAACACAAAATTGCAGTCACTTTTTCTATTCATAAACTTGATTACAAAACCTCTCTCTTTCGGATTTGAGCCTCAGATTGTCTTAGATTCCTTTCTCCACCATTCTATTCCATTTTAAATCAATTCCCACTACTACATTTGTGGGGATCCTAATTTGTCGAGTTGCATGCAACATTTGCAATTTCTTGCAAATGTTGTCATGACAACTTTTGGCATCTTTTTGCATTTACTATACCAACTAGAATATAGGGCCTCTATGCTATGTAGTTTGATGAACTAACCTTTTTTAATGACCTCAAGGAATCTCTTACATCCTTCATGGGTATAGAACACATTTTGAACCCAAATCCCAACCTTAGACCAACTAGGCCTAAACTAACAAAAATACCTAACAATGACTGATTGGTGACCTTGGTACTAACACCAACTCACCTAGTCCACATGACCTACTAAGTCCACAAATAAAACACACATCTCTAACTTGTCTAAGGTTAGATACAAGCCAAAAACTTCTAAGGCTTGAGGATTTCCTAGGTTCTCCTACACCATCCTTCCCTAAACAAAAGACTTAAATCCATCCTTGGCTTGAGTAAGTTGGTGTCAACCCCCAACTTCTTAAACTCAATTTCCTTGATCCATACTACATTTTCATCAGATTTTTCCTTTCCATTTGATCAAGTGCTCTTTATACTCCTTCCTGGTCTTCTTGTAAATTCTAGAATCTAGAATGCTCTCTACTTTTTTGATTGGTGTAGATGGAAAGTGCAGTTCTTCAACCTCCTGTATGACTTCATTCAAACTCTGATCAGCATCAGGGATTGGGCCTTTGTACAGTACCAAGTATGCAACATTAAAGACTGGTGATAAATCAAAATCCTCCAGAAGTACCACCTTGTAAGCATTGGCTCCATACTTGTCTAGGATGACATATGGACCAATTCTCCTCATCTAAAGCTTGTGAGGTGTTCCTTTCTGAAGTCTTTCTTTATTGAGATGAACCATCACTAGATCTCCAATCTTGAATTGGACATCCCTTATTCTCTCATCCACTTTGGTCTTGATCTTCTTTGTATTCTCAGTGAGATTCTTCCTGACTATGTTATGGACCTCTTGCATAGCATATGCAAAATAATTAGCATATCCATTTCCTTTAGCTCCATCTTTAAGGTCTCTGAGTTCATGAATGCCTCTAGGATGGATGCCATATACAATTTCAAAAGGCTTTTCCCTGTGGTTCTATTAATAGTATCATTATAAGCATATTCTGCTTGTGTAATGAGTTGGTCCCATGTCTGACCATAATCCTTTGTCAAACACCTTAGGATATTACCAAGACTCCTATTTACTACCTCTGTCAGACCATCTGACTAAGGATGGTAGGCAGATCCCAGTGATAATTTGGTGCCCAACTTCTGCCAAAGAGTATTCGAAAAGTGGCTCATAAACTTGGTGTCTCTGTCAGACACTATACTTAGTGGTAAACCATGAATCCTAACAACCTCCTTGAAGAATAAATAATCTACTTGAGTTGCATCATTTTTTGTCTTGCATGGCACAAAGTGAGCCATCTTACTAAATGTGTCTACAATCACATAAACACTATCTATTCCTTGTCTAGTTTTGGGTAGACCTACCACAAGGTCCATGCTTAGACGTTCCCATGGCTTGGTTGGAATGGGTAAGGGATGATATAGGCCTACATTTGTAGATGTTCCTTTGGCCTTCTAACAGATAATACATCCCTCAACATATCTCTTCAAATCCAAGTTCATCTTTGGCTAAAAATAGAATCTTTGGACTAACTCCTAAGTTTTATTAATCTCAAAATGGCCACTAAGTGCACCATTGTGTTTCTCTTGTATGAGATTCATTCTTATTGACTCCCTAGGGACACACAAATGACCCCCTTTAAATAATAAACCATACTGCAAAGTGTATTCAGAGTATTGACTATGAAAGTAATTTTTATACTCTTGACATACCTTGTAGATGTCTGCAAAGTCCTCATCTTCTTCATACATGTCCTTGAAGTTTTCAATTCCCATACTCTGCAGTTGAATATACTGAATGGTCAATGCTCTTCTATTCAAATCATCTACAACTTTATTCTACAACCCTTTCTTGTGTTTGATGTTGAATGTATATGCTTGTAGGTATTCTACCCACTTCATATGCTTATGACTCAATTTGTCTTGTGAGTTCAAGAAACTCAATGCTTGGTTGTCAAAATAGACTATAAAATCTTTTAGCAATAGGTAATGCCTCCATTTTCTCAATGAATGGACCAGAGCATACATCTCTAGGTCATAAGATGAATGTTTATTTTTAGCTGCACTCAACTTCTCTGAATGGAATGCCACTAGTCTTCCCTCCTGACTTAGGACTGCTCCAATTGCTACATTGTTGGCATCACATTGCACTGTGAATTTTTTTTCAAAGATTGGCAACACTAAAATTGGTTGGGTTTCTATCTTGTTTTCTAGTAGTTCAAAGCCATTATTAGCTTGCTTATTCCAAACAAACTTGGTCTTCATGCCTCCCTTAATTGTATCTAACATAGGAGCACATATTACACTAAACTATTTAATAAACTTTCTATAGTATTGTGCAAGACCATGAAAGCTCCTTACCTAAGTGCTTGTCCTTGGATTAGGCTAGTTGATGATGTCTTGAACCTTTCTTGGATCCATTTTTAAGTTACCCTGTGACAGTAAAAAACCAAGGTACACCAGCTGTGTCTTAATGAATTCACACTTTTCTAAGTTGATCATCAACTTCTCCTCCTGCAGCTTCTTAAATGCCAATTCCAAGTGCTTAAGGTGCTCTTCTCTTGTTCTACTAAAGATGAGTATGTCATCCAAGTACACTACTACAAACTTCCCAATGTAGTCTTTCACTACCTCATTCATCAACCTCATGAAATTTGATGGGACATTTGATAGGCCAAATGGCATGACAAGCCATTCATATAGTCCTTTAGTTATTTTGAATGCTTTCTTCCACTCATCCCCTTCATTCACCCTTATTTGGTGGTATCAACTTTTTAAGTCTATTGTTGTGAAGTATCTAGCCCCTCCTAGACAGTCCATTAGGTGTTCTATCCTAGGGATAGGGAGCCTATAACTGATGGTAGTCCTATTGATTTCTCTAGAGTCTGTACATAACCTCCAATTTCCCCCTTTCTTAGGTGCTAAGACTGTGGGTATGGCACAAGGGCTAATTCTATTTCTTATAAGACCTTGTTCTAACAGTTCTTGGACTTTCCTAGCTATCTCTTAATTCTATTGGGGATTCATTTTATAAGCTTCCTTATTGGGTAGGTTAGCTCCAGGGATTAGGTCTATTTGGTGGTTTATTTACCTCTTAGGTGGTAAGGTGGCTAGTTGTCCATCACTCACTATCCCTTGATACTTTACTAGCATCTCTTGAAATTCTTTGGGTAGCTCTGTCTTCTTCTCTAATTTGTCTGAAACTTCCTTTGGCTTCAACACTAGTGCAAAGCCAATTCCTTCTCCTTCATCTAGAGCCTCTAAGAACTCCTTTTCACCCCCCATGAGAAGATTTGGACCAGTAGACCTAACTTCTTCATCCTCTAATAGTGACTGAATTTTGTATGTCACACTCTCTTTCTTGAAAGTGTACGAATTTTTCACTCCATTGTGCATAGCCATCTGGTCAAATTTACATGGTCTACCTATGGGAAAGTGACATGCATCCATAGGTAAGACATCACATAAAAATTTATCTTTATATCTCCCAATGGATAATTCCACCCAAGCTTGTTCATTAACTAGGACATGTTGTCCTTTGTTAAGCCATGTGACTTTATAAGGGTTGGTGTGGGTTATCCTTGTCATGTTTAGCTTATTGACTTCTTGCTCTGACACTATGTTGTCAGTTGATCCTGAGTCTATGATGACTCTACACACCTTTCCCATCATTTTACACTTTACTCTAAAGAGTGCTCTCCTATGACTTCTTTCTTCCTTCACTAGCTATTTTATGAGAGTTCTCCTCATCATAAGGTTTTCTCCCTCCTCTAATTCCAATGGGACTTCAGGGTTCTTGTTCCCACTTGTCCCTTCATGAACATAATTCACTCTTTTTTCACTTCCTTGAGAAGTACTTCCCTTCTCTGGACACCTATATGTAGAATGTCCTAACTAGTTACAGTGATAACACTTCATCTTGGCATAATAGTTGCCTCTTCCTTGGCCACTGCCTATTCCTCTATTGTTTGAGTTCCTTCCTCTAATTGAACTTCCCCTATTGAAGTTCCCTTCATGCTGCTCAGTGAGATTAGTCTCTGATTGTCCTTTAGATTCAAAGCTTCTTCCTCCATAACCACTTCTTTTTCCTATAGTATCTCTTCCTCTACCTCTTCCTCTTGAAGGATGGGAATCTTGTTTCTTCTTCAACTTATCCTCCACCTTGATAGAAATTTTGTGGCACTTTTGAACTGTATCTAGAGTCAAAAGACTCATCTCATCTTTAATGGTCCATTTGAGGCAATTAAGATACCTTTCTACCTTCACTTTCTCATCTTATGCTATCCTTGACCTCATACAAAGTCTTTGGAACTCTTCAGTGTAAGAGTTAACATCTAGGTCCTTCTACCTTAGATCTTGTCTTCTCTTAGGAAGTTGGATTTCATAGTCCTCAAGGATGTAAGCCTCTCTTACGTTTACTACCATATCTCTCCATGAAGTAATAAGCTCCTTCCCATCCTTCTCTCTATCATCTTGGATGAATTTCCACCAAGTGAGTGAAGATCCTCTCAACATACATTTTTCAACCTTCACCTTTTGAGCCCCAGTGATGCCATCAGACTCAAAATGGTTTTCTAGGCTGTCTATCCAATCAAGAGCTACTTCTAGTTCCTTTTTTCCACTGAAAATGGGAAATCCTTCCAATGCTTTTCCACTCATAGCTTTTAAATCTTTCAAGAATGATTCTTGTTCACAGAAAGGGTCATCCTCAAGGAATTCATCTGCAATGACAAGGTCTTTTCCTTTCCCTCCAAGCTTATCTAACACTTCATCTACCTTCACATCAACTTCATCAACTTTTTGCTCAAGTTGACCCGACCTATATCTGAGTAACCTATTCTCCTCCTCTTGTTCATCCACCTTATTTTCTAATTCAGAATTAGTCAACATTGTTGACTCTCCAATGGAATCCTTTGGTTGTAACATTAACCACAAGCCTGATCAAAGAGGCTCTGATACCAATCTGATAGAAGTAAACGTCAATGGTGTGCTTGCACAATAAAAAAAGACATGACTTCTCTTGTCCTAGTCCAATTAGGATCCTAATATTCTCTATAAGACCACTCTAGCCTCTAGGAACTGAACCTAAGACTCTCCCTAACTCTTTCCTAAGAGTTCAATTCTTTTGCTTCACTTTGAAGGACTTCCACCTTCAGTTTTGTCTCACCATGCTCCACAATGGTTCCAAGGATTTCAATGCCAAATCCTTGAAATCAACACCAAACATGTTACAAGTGGCTTTTATATGCTCTTAATATTCAATCAACATCCACTCAATCCAAAATTCATAGGTCTTTCACCCCAAGACAATCAATTTTCAAATTCACACCCAAATTCCCTATTAGGCCTAAAACAACTATTAGCCCTATTCAGTGAGTTTTTCAAGCTTTTCTCTAAAACATTTGCACACAACCACTAAAACTAATAAGGTATCTAGATACCCTTTTGGGAGACCTAAAGTATTTTTAAGGTTTAAAGTTCCCAAGTTGTTCGTACATCACTGTCCTAAAAAGTAGGGTTTTTAGGCCTATTTTGGCTCTCTATAAACAACATACTGATTTCTCTCCAAAAAACTATCCAAATTGATCTGTTAAGCTACGAGCTCAACACTAGGGACCTATGAGACTCTAACCACACTCACTCCACTCTTGGTTCAGATCTCCATCTCATACCCTTGTCTCTACAAATGATTTTATTCTCACCATACCTCTAACCTGATAGTCCTAGCTCACCTAAGGCATGGTCTTAAAAATAGAAAAACACCTTCCTGACCTCCTAATTCTATATACACTATGTACAGTGGCTCCCCTACACATTTCATTCAACCTTTTATGTTTTACATGATTGAATTTCATGGGGGAGCCATGAAAGAAAAATTCACCCTGAATCACACCAACATACTACCTAGTTTCAGATATTTTTCTACAAAGAACAAAATAACTCAAAAATACTATCACCCAAAAATAAAATATCTTAAAACACACCCCTCTACATGAATCAATAGTTTCATCTTATGATTCAATCCATAAACAAGCTCTGTAACACCAAATGCTCAAAAAGTACACTAACACATAATTGTCGTCACTTTTGCTATTCAAAAACTTCCTTAAAAAAACTCTCTCTTCAGGATTCAAGCCTTAGAGTGTCTTAGAATCCTTTCTCCATGATTCTATGCCATTTTAAATCAATTCAAACTCCTACATTTGTTGGGATCCTAAGTTGTCAAATTGCATGCAACATTTGCAATTTCTTGCAAATGTTGTCATCACAACTGTTGACATCTTTTTGCATTTACTTTTCCATTTAGAATATAGAACCTCTATGCTATGTATTTTGATGAACTAACCCTATTCAATGACCCCAAGGCATCTTTTACATCCTTTATGGGTATAGAACACATTTTGAACCCAAATTTGAACCTTAGACCAACTAGTCCTAAACTAACAAAAACAACTAACAATGACTAATTGGTGACCTTGGTACTAACACCAACTCACCTAGTCCACATGACCTACTAAGGCCTCAAAGAAAACACACATCTTTGACTTGTCTAAGGTTAGATACAAGCCAAAAACTTCTAAGGCTTGAGGATTTCCTACGTTCTCCTGCACCAACATGTGTACAATCGAGTTATGGTATGTGTCTTTGTACATAATCTTTTTGATATGTTTTTATTCTTATTCTAAACACGCATGTTCAGATATGACAGTATGAAGAAGTTAGAGCAAGTCTAAGTGCCTCTAGTAGTTCATCAAACAGAGCATGGAGCCGACTACATTTTTTGATTAGCGTGTAATAAATTATTTTGTAATGGCTATGCGCCTATTGTAATATGTTTGTAATCATGTAATTATCATTCATGTAAACACACTTGAGCCTGTTAATTTGGAAGCGTTGTGATGTTGTTTTGAGGCCTACTTAGTCTTAGTTTTGGTCGCATCTATTAAGGCATGTATATATACTTGACATGAAATTTTATAAGAAGAAGTGGTCGAATGTATGAAAGAGAAGAAGATATATATAGAAGAGAAGTATGTATTCAATCAGTATGATATAAAGCTCTATAAGAGGTTAGAGAATCAACACACAAACGGAACTGATCCGACAACACTGTCATAGTAGCAATTCAATTTTTAGATATTGTGAGTATTTGTTTCCAAGAGGTTGTAGCCTTCCTCTTATTGAGAAGTGAGCTCTGGAAGTTTACCATCCACCTTTAACAAGGTTTTTGAATGGCTCTCAAATACTCATAAAGAAACTGAGAAAATATTTGAAATATTATTCTACAAATTATTTGGGAAAAATGGTCAAAAAGTTGAATGAAGAAAACATGTCTCTGAAGGATCAGATTGAAGATTTGAATGAATAGATAATTGAAAGCCAGACAACTCTTGAAGAAAAAAATAAATAAAGAGAACAATTAGATGAATAATTTTTGCAAGCAAATCTAAAAATCTTGGAGTTGGAGAACATCAAGAAAAAGATAGAATCTGTATTGACAGAAGCCAAGAATCATATTGAAAAATTACACACTAGTTCTGATCTAATACAATCACAGCTTTGTGCACAAAAGTTAAGAGGTGATACCACTGGTATTTGATATAGTGTAGCACAAATTAAAATCAATGATATGAAAGAAAGAAATAAAGCACAAGAAGAATCTACTGAAGCTATGAAGCCTGAAAATCACACTGAAGCAGAACCACCTAAAGATGAACGCAAGGCAATCAACCAAACTTATTATGCCTGTAATAAGCAAGGAGACTTAGCAAGATATTTTAAAGAGGTAAGACCTTTCAATGGTTATTGTTATTCATGCAACAAATTTGGGCATAGAGCTACACACTGTAGATCAAATTAAAGAAGTTTGACTTAGTACAATCAGGGAAATCAACCACAGTAAAATTCTCATAATATTACATGTCAGATATGCAATTACAATAGTCATAGGGATAAACAATTCAGCATGGTAACTAATATCAATACACCTAAAAATACAAGACCTCCAGTAATTTGTTAATCCTGTAACAAGGTTGGATACATCTCAAAGTTTTGCAAATCTAAAGCGCAAAGACAAGAAAGACCTAACAAGTCTTAAGGATCTCTATCTGAAGAATCTGGAGAAGTTAAGTTTGTAAAAGCCACAGAAGATTCAAGAAAGATTTTGGTTGAGGTAGAGAAAGATGATAGTGTTGACAAAGTGGTAGATGCATCAGTAGTGGACACACCTTCTACTTTTGGATAAATGACCCTCATGGTCATAGGGGGAGCTAGATTAGCTTTGAACTCCTGCATGGCTGGTATACTCACCTCTTAGTATGTGCCTATGGTTTTATGCAATTTGTTACTAGTTGAAGGAGTATGCAAGAGTGAACAAATTTAACTATAGCAGGAACCGAGTTTGAAATTCATAGTATAATCTATGTTACGGTAATGAGCATTAATTGCATAAATCTAATTTATAAGTCACAAACGATTGAGTATCTTCACTTCTACTTTTGATATCAAGAATTTGGAGAGCACAAAATATTTGAGCATCTGAGGATTTTTGTTGTTTAATCAATGAAGGGAATTGAAGTTGAAGCGGTACCCTCATTCGACACGTCATTTTGGAATTTCCTTGGAACCCTATTTAGTGATCAAAAAGTAAGTAATGGAAACTCCTATAGTCCCTAACATCACTGAAAAGAAGAGATATGTGTTTAAGAATCATCCATTCAAGTCAATGTTAGATGATGTTGAAGGGGCATTTTCCAAGACTCTGTTAGGAGTCATACATGTAGAAGATATTCGCACTTACATTTACTGTAAGAAGGAGTTTGTAGGTGAAAATAGCATAATGTCACTCATGGAATCTGTGATGAACCCTGATCTTTCATTCAAGAATGAGTTCTCTCATCTCTCTAGAACCCCTATTATCGTATTTGCGAATGCGCATGAGTTTTATGATTCAGAATGGGTCAAGCTTCTACTTAGTAAAATTCATGATGATCTATTTTGGATTGGTGAAGTCCTTGTTTGAATTATAGTTGATCTC
Organism: Thuja plicata; assembly: GCA_018584345.1. Taxonomy (NCBI): domain Eukaryota; kingdom Viridiplantae; phylum Streptophyta; class Pinopsida; order Cupressales; family Cupressaceae; genus Thuja; species Thuja plicata. The sequence continues at coordinate 387,607 of MU224078.1, read as the reverse complement.
ATTAATGGGATGACTAGATTCCCTAAAGATGGTCCCCTCCTTCCCATGGGTAAATATTTCAAGAAGCAAGTTGAGCAAGCATGTAAGTTGAGAAGTGATAGGCATGGTGTGACTCTTGAGCCCATAGAAGAAAAGGACATTAAACTCATTGCTAATATCCTTGGATACAAATTTCAGCAGACAAGTAGACTAAATAGTGTATCTGCAGCTACAGTTCTGGAATCCATAAGGATAGTAAAAGACAGCACTCCGTATAACCTTTGTGAGATATTGCATGCACATTTAATTGAAAAGATTAGAGCTATAAAACATGACAAAAGAAAAATATTCAGATTTGGTTCCTTAATCATATACATGTACTTTCACATTGTTGGTAAGGTTTCTAACCTTTACCTTGACATAAGCAAACTTACATTGCCTCAAATTTCATTGAAAGCTACATCTGACAGCACTCTTGAGGATAATGTGGATATGGAGATCAAGACATTTAGAATTAAGATGCAGAAAAGGTTTAGAATACCTGAGAACATAGTTGAAAAATAGAAGGATACCATATGCTTTATGGTGGAAAGAGATTCTACATGTATGGAAGTAGTTGAGCCTAGAACAAAATGGATTCATCCACTTGGTTATGAGGTATATGAACACATTCTGGAAGGATATGCATAGGTTCTTCTATATGCACCTAAAGATCCAAATAAGCCTAGATGGGGTACATACAGAGAAAAGACAAATCTAGTTGATTAAGTCTTGCACAGTGCAGAGAAAAAGAGGAAAACATCAAGGATCACCTCCAATGTTCTGAAAATACATGGTGTCACAAAAGAGGACATAGACAAAGCAAGGGAAGCAAAAATTGCTAAGGAACTTGAGAATACACCTGAATAAGTAAAGACTGAAAAAATATGATGACATTTCAGAGGAGAAAAGAAAATAAATCTGGAGACAACACCTCTACACCCTCAACCACAATTGATCTGGAGTCTTCTTTTCCCTCTGTGCCAAGAAAGCTGACTAGGAGAAAGAAGAAAATCTTCTCTAGCCACCCATCATCAAGGACAACTCGAAGCAAAGCATAAAATACTCAAGCACCTCCTGAGGTAGGATTCAAACCCATTTTGGAAGTATTGAGATCTATAATTGTTGATGAAGGCAGATTAGATTCACTTGAAAAATTCTATGACAAGTATCAATAAATTGATAAAACTGAAATACACTCTACGATTATCACTCATATGATTAAATTCAAAAGGTCAGTTTTGAAACTTAAGACAGTCATTTGAGACAAATTATGGTACATACTTGAAACATTGAAGAGACAAGCCTTAGAATAGGATATGAAAAATTAGAGAAGAAACATTAGATAATTTTCTTACTGTTTGTTCACATGATGAGAAATTGATAATGTTAGATATGGTAAAACCTTATCTGACATCGAAGACAAGAACTCTACACATTATGAATAAAGAGTATGAGTTAGTTAGAAAGGAGACTGAGAAAGAATTCAAGAAATTTTTTTCGGAAAGACACATGTATCCCTCAATGGTTCCTACAAACAAAGCTACTTTTGTTCCTTCCATGAATGAAAAATAATTAGAGATTCTGAATGTGCCTAGTATAGGTCCATAGGATTTTGCACCCAAAGCTTCAATACATCCTGATAAAGTTAAAGACACAGATGAAACTATTATGGTAAATGATGTAGAAATAACCATGTCAGTATCAGATACTAATTTGGAGAAGGGTATGTGAAGGATCATGGTATGCCAAACTAGGCCTTAAGTGGCAATGAAAATTCAAAAAATCAGGGTTAGGAAAGTTGATGTAAAAATTTGGACAAGTTATCAATATTATATAAAAAAAATGTGTAAGAAGAGAATTCGTTTAAAATTGAATCTAGTTTCTAATCTACTATCCCTTATTTCAAAAAAAATATTCTATACATGGTGAAATTTCAAATTTCAATGCAGTAGTATGAAAATTTCAGGAAAAAGATAAGAAGAAGGTGTATGTCTGACCACCTTAAACACAATCAAATGATAATATTTTTTTACTAGATTCTAGATATAAGTAGTAGATTATGATTTTTCATCGACAAATTTTCTATAATATAAAAACTCTCGTGTCTGACCACCTTAACTTAGTCTAAACTTCATCAACTTGATTTTTTTTTGGTTTTTTTTTGTAGTAGGCAAAGCATATAATGTGACACATGTTTTAGATTTAAAAAATGATATACAATTTGATAGTTATAGCTATTTTTCAACCAGTCTACCAATCAGGACTTCTTTTTCACATCGCCACTTTTTGGCATACCATGATCCTGCACATATCCAGAAGTTTGAAGAATCCTTCGTGAGCACTGAAGAAGTTGAGATTCTGTGCAGTGATAAAACATCTTTGCAGAAAGAAGAAGTCCCAACTAAAGATACAATAGATAAGAGTCAAAATAAAGAGGATGAACCTAATGACCCACCCTCTATTGAGATCCTAGTGAAAAATGAATATATGGATGTGATTCAGAATGCAATATTTACTCCTTCCAAGCCATCAATATCATTGTTGTCAAGTTTGACCCCAGATACAACAAGCCTAGATGCATGGGGAGAAGAAGATCTGATCAAAATAAGTGTATTGGCTATGGAGAAAGAAAAAGAGAAGCAAGTAGTGATAAATCCTTTGTTTCTTGAATTAGTCATCATTTTGAATGAATTAGTACCAATAGACAAGAAATTCACAAATATTCAGTCAGTTGATGATGTCAATAGTATTCTATCAAGCTTTAAAGAAAACTTTACAAATATAGTAGACTAAGAAAAAAAAATTGTAGAAGACATGTATAACAAGAAAAGGTTGGATGAGGTAATACAAAATTTCTCATTAGATATTAATTCACTAAAGATTGGTCAAGCTATTCTGAAAGAGTTAGCGGCTAAAGGTAGAAAGTTGATAGCAAACTGCATGGACAAAAACAAACTCACTTCAGAATACAAAAAGAAGAATGAGGAAGCAAAAAAATTGATTGTAACAGTAAGTAAATCAGTCTAAGACCCTTCTCAAGACATCAATCTTTGCAACAACATTTATCAAGGGTAGTTAGACAAGATAGAGAAAGAAAAGATGGAAATTGGAAAGATAAGGACAAGGAAAACACAGCTAAGAAATGCACTTGTGCCCTCCTTAGACATACTGAATCAGAATATTATAAATATTGATGCCACCATTACTACATATGATCAAGGCCCATGCATGGATCTGGTAAAGATGGAAAAAATCATGTATGCACTATGTGCTCATCTTCAAACTGTAGATGTACTTCAAGTGTTTTTGCAGCAAGAAGTCAAAAACCTTCATATTGCATATCCAGATGTGTACTCTGAGTAAGTACTTAGAGAATTTTCCTTTTGACATCTTTGTCATTAACTTCAAAGGGGGAGTATAGTATATAAATGAATTATAGTGTATATAGCTAAAGATATAATGAATAGTTTGAGGAAATTATACAAGTATAATTACATTGTTTTGTGTCAAGTCAAAGTTTATTAACTTGGCCACATTCCTTTGTTGCCATTAATGACACAAGGGGGATTGTTGGAAAGTTCACTTTACTATGATTATATGACTAGTTTTGTGTTGTCATTATGGAAAAAAAGTCATATGGAGTTTTGTCAGTCAGCTCATAAAACTTTGAAGATCAAAATTCGGCTAAGTATAGAAGACAAAGCTATACTGTTGATCAAAGCACTAGCTCACGTGCGTATGAATGAGTTATGGTATGAACCTTTGGAAATAATATTTTTGATATTTTTTTATGCTTATTCTAAACACGCATGTTCAGATATGACAGTACGGAGAAGTTACAACAAGTGTAAGTGTCTCTAGTAGTTCAGCAAATAGAGCATGGTGCCGACTACAATTTTTGATTAGCGTGTAATAAAATATTTTTTAATGGCTATGTGCCTATTGTTATATGTTTTTAATCATGTAATTATCATTCATGTTAGCACACTTGATCCAATTAATTTTGGAGCATTGTGTATGTTGTTTTGAGGCTAACTTAGTCTTAGTTTCGGTCGTGTAAGAAGAAGTTGTCAAATGTATGAAAGAGAAGAAGATATATACAGAAGAGAATTATGTATTCAATAAATATGATATAAATCTCTATAATAGGTTAGATAATTAGCGCACAAATGGAACTGATCAGACAACAGTGTCATAGCAATAATTCACTTTTCAGATATTGTGAGCATCTGTTTCCAGGAGGTTGTAGCCTTCCTCTTATTGAACAATGAGCTCTGGCAGGGTGTCATCCACCTTTAACAGGGGTTGTAAAGACTCCTAACAGAGTCAATGTACTCAGCACTGTAATGACTTCTCCTAACAAGGCAAAGGAACTCTAACAAGTTCATAAGACTAGTGCAATCTTTTGTGGGTAGTAATTCCCACCGGGGTTTTCCTCTAGACGAAGGTTTCCCCATAAACATATCTTGTGTTATTTGTTATGGTTTATATGCTTTCTTATCAATTCAGTTATCAATTTTATTGGCCTAAGTTTTAAGTTTCTGAATAATTATAAATTGTGTAACACTGATTCACCACCCCCCCCCCTCTTAGTGTTCCCATTCCTAATAGAAACCACCTAATTTTTTAAGAAGGGTAAACAATAGAATTGATATAGTGAAATACTTTATTGGATTACATGTTCAGCAAGTTTTAGAAGGTGGTACACCTATTGAAGTGAAAGAATAGTTTTCTTATCCAACTCAATCTATGGTTCGGAAGATAAGAAGTGAAACAATGATTAAAGCACAAATGCCCACTCTAACAAGAGAGGCAAAGAGGAAGAAACCAGAAAAGAAAAGTGATGAAAAAATGAAAGAATTGACTAAGACTCAATAGGAAGAGATTAAGAAAAATAAAGAAATAAAATTTGTATTGAGGATAATTATTGAAGGATGGACCCTAATGAAGCTTCCGAGCAACCCAAGAAGAAAAAAAAGATAGAAGCATCTAAACCTACAAGGTCAAAATCTTCTAGTGTAATTGAACAAGTAGTTAAAGAAATAAAGATTTAATCAGATAAGCTAGGTATGTCTATAAATAGAATAGTAAAGGTTATTATTTCCAATGGTGACTTAAGGGGCCAGTGAATAAATTTTATGATAAGTTGGAAAGGGAAAGGAAGGGAGTGTTTGAAGAAGACATAGTAAAGTATATGTGTATGTTCAAGAAATATTTTATTGAGATTGCATCAGAACTTCCAAAGTCGCTATATGATATATTAGATGCAAAAAAGAATACATCTAATAAGAAGGATGTAGATTTAAGAGAGAAAGCAATAATTGATCTTTATTGAGTGATATTAATTGAAGAGATGAAGGACTTAATGAAAAAGGAAGAGCCCTCTTTTAGAATAAAAAGAAGGAAAATAGGTTGATGGATGGTTAACTAGATGATGTAGTCAAAGAGACTAAAAATATAGTGAAGAAAATAATGCAGAAAGATAATATAAGAGTTTTCACTAATTTCCAAATAGGGAGTTAATGCAAGCAAACTAAGACACCAAGCATGAAAATACAAGATGATAGTTAAATAATTTCTTAGATTTCATGCTCAAAAAGTTGTATAATATGGTATACCTATTAAAGTTAGAGAATAAATTTCTACACAAAATCAATCTATGGGTAGGGAAACAATAAGTAAAAAATGAGTAAACCACAAATGCCCATTCCAAGAAAAGAGGTGAAGCAAAAGAAACCAAAGAAGAAAAGTGATGAAAAGAAGAAAGATGAGGGTAAGAGTCAGCAGGAAGAGAAGAAACAAATTAAAGAAGAAGAAATTCTTATTGAGGATGATGAAAGGAAAAACTGTAATAAAGCACTCCAGCAACTGAGGTAGGAAAAGTTGACAAAAGAATCTAAGCCTACAAGGTCGAAATCTTCTAGTGCAACTAAAAAATTAATTAAAGAAACCAAGCTTTAAAATGATAAGATAGGTATCTACTATCTATGTAAATTGCATGGTAAAGGATTTTACTACAAATGATGAATTAAGGCTAGTGAATAAATTTTATGATAAGTTGGAAAGGGAAGGGAAGAGAGTGATTAGAGAAACTGTTGTAAATTATATGTATAAGTCCAAGAAAGCTTTGATTGAGATTACATTAGAACTTCCAAAGTTCCTATATGATATCTTAGATGAAAGAAATTACGTAACAAACTACAAGGATATAGAGTTAAGAGAAATCAATAATTAAATTTTTTCTAGTGATATAAATTGAAGAGATGAAGGACTTAATGAAAAACGTAGAGCCATCGTTTAGAAGCAAAAGAGGGAAAAATAGGCTAATGGATAGTGAAATAGATGATGTAGTCTAGGAGACTAAAAAGATAATGAATTAAATATTATAGAAATAGAATGCAACTATAGACACCTAATTTGGTCAGGTTTACTTATCAAATCAAATGGTTCTTTACCAAATCAAATAGATTAATTCAATCAAAAGGGACTAAATCACATCAAATCAGAGGATCAATTAATAAATATATTAATTAATTAAATGTAGGCCTAAAAGGGATAAATCAAAGCTATATAATTGATTTAATCAATTAACTATATAGTTTTAATAAAAAAATCAAAATCAACCTATTCCCTTACATGACTAATTTAACTAATTAATTGAATTGCTTAAATCCTCATTTATTTCAACAAATAAGAGAAGAAATCAAAGAGACAATGAGAATCAAGGATTGAAAGCACATGGATCACTCCAAACTTTAGAATTTTGATCACTCATTTAATTCTTTAACATCTTCACCACTCAATTTGTCTCTTTGTCCCAACCTTTAAGACCAACATTTAAATTGTCTCTCCATTTGAAACCATTGAAAAGCCTTCAACTCAACCAAGCTTTGATCATGATCAAATTAACTCTACCCCCTACCCTTGGGAAATCATATAAATACCAAGCATTTTTAGAGTAGTTTGAAATCCTAGACATTCATGAGAAATTGCATCTACACTATAGAGAAATTATTCAAGATCATGGCATTTAAGAACAATTTGAGAGCATAATAGAGAAATTTAAGAGCAAGATTGAATGAATTGCATTGCAATTTGAGAGTTGAGAGCTAAATTTAGGCATTATCATACATCAATTCTCATTCTAGGACTGTTACTAATGGAGATTAAGGTTGAGAGATTTTTTAGCATGCTTAGTTAGAGAGTCATGGAATGCTTATTATTATTTTGTCAATTTTTTGAGTTAAATTAGACTTTTCTTTCCATAGAATTGATAGATTACAACCTAATTTCATGAAGGTATACTTTATATATACACAAATGGTACCCAACATGGGTCTTTAGGCCTCTAATCTCCATTTTTCATGAATATTTGTATGTTTTGTATGGGTAAGTGCAAGAAGTTGAGTGCCAATTCTGCGGAAGTCTTGTGGGCTTGCAAACTACCGCTAGAAACGGGCACCCGTCTTAGGCTCGGACACCCGATCCAAAATTCAAAAAATGGGCACCCGTTTTTTTTCAAAACGGGTGCCCATTTTTTTAAAATTTTTTTTTTTTTTTTTTTTTAAATCATTTTTTATGCCGATTTATTACATTTAAGAAACGGGTACACGTTTTTAAAC
>MU224078.1:356490-379355 GCA_018584345.1 Thuja plicata | reverse complement strand
AAAATAGGGTGGCCGTACACATGCGGGGTATGGTCCTGAAACAGGCATTTTGAAAAAGAGGTTTTTAAACATGCCTACTAAATATATTTTCTACTATGTGGGTATTTAAATAAATTACTTATTTGAAAAATAGACTCTGAGCACTACATTTTCTATTAGTGGATTTTTTTGATATTCAATCTCTAAGTGCCTCAAATTTTGACATCAATTGATAGACAACTTGAAAATCAGGGAAAACACTTCCACTTTTTGCCCAAAAAGTGGACTCAACTTCTTGCTGGCACCCGTATCTCTTCTTGTTGTATTTTGAAATTTGCAAGCAAAGTGAAACTTATCATATAACTGTTCACCTGTACAGAAAAATAAGCCACACCTACAAGTCCTTCTTTCAACATGTAGCAGATAGAAGTTCCACCTATTAGATAAATTTTCACACGTACAGAAAGTGTAATCATGCCTGCAACATTTCAAACACCGCATGCTATCATTTCTTATATCGCATTTTTTGTTATTTTTTCACTCCTCTATAATATATTTAAGCATGTTAATGTTTAAAGTCCCGCATATTAACTTGTTAAATGACATGTGTAGTACTTTAAAGTGTCACATAAACCATAGTAAAGCGTCGCTTATAAGCTGTTAAATGACTCGTAGTGCATTCTGTGTTTTTCAATTTGGAGCTTGTTAAGATCAAAGTATTAAAACTCTCTATTTTCTGATATGCAGATGAACAGACATCCAAAAATGCAAAAAAATAGAACAAAGAGTTTGCAAAGGGAGTAAAGAGGTAAGAATCCTTACCGAACATGCAAATGAACTTCACAATTTGTCCATTTTAGATAATCTAGAAGAGGAAGAGAAATTGTTTGAACACTTTGTTAAAAATTTTCAAGTTTACAAGAATAAGTTTCCTTCATTGAATAAATACTAAATTTTTTAGGATCTTTAATAATTTTACAAATTTAGGAAAGATCCTTAAGTTTTCTTATTTCAATTTCCTTTGTTTTCCCTTATTGTGTTGGTTGTGTTGACTAACTTGTTGGAGGAGATGAAGAGGGAATGATTACCACTAGGTGAGTTAGAAAGAAAGGAAAAATACTAAAAAATTCACCTAGCCTTTGCTAGCTACATGGAAGAGGTATTTTTCTACACAAGCTTGCACTTGATCAAATAGTGGAATTAGTATTCTCAAAATCTGGTTTTAATAAAACCTATTATTGTTTTCCAAAAAAAAGACACTAGGTATATGCTCTCAACTTTTCAAAGTTGATAAAAAATTCAACATGTTGGATTTTGGGATAGAAAGAAGGTTGGTAAATGAACCAAATACTTCAATTATAAAAATCTCCTTGGTAAGAGGTTAAAAATTTACATTTGTTAAAAGTGCTTAGAATTGGAAAAAGTTGTAGGGATATGCTCTTCACTCTTTGAGTGAATCAAACTCCCCAACCTGCTTGATTCAATTCATTTATTTCTTTAAATATGAACATGATAGAGCTTTATAGGGCCTGCCTCCTATGTACATACTTAAGAGGGTGGTGAGAGGGAACAACCCAAGTGGGAGACAATCACATTAGCTATGAAAAAATTTGACCCACTATAATATAAACACATTCATCCTCAAAAGCATTGAGTGACAAATAAGTGTTGATAATCTTCACCTCCTATAGTAGTCCTTCACTATTGCCCAAAATCCTGTCTTTATGCATGTGGGAGGCCCTTGTAATGAGGGTATAAGAGACTTTTCATTTGTTTGAATGGAGTTACATTACAACCTAGATAAAGTAGAAAACCTACCTTTTAAATCCATGATTAACAACCAAATTTGACTTTAGGTAGCGTGCTTGGAAGATTTTCTTGTCAAGACATGTTATAACATCCAAGAACATAAAATTTGTGTGGTTTAGGATAGAGAAACAATTTTTTCTCTGTGTTGTGGTTGTTTCTAAATTTTCATTAAAGAAAACACCCTAGAACTCTGATCATAAACTTTAAATTTTTAAAATTATTTCAAAAATAGTGACATATAACTTTACCTAGTTAAGTCACATGTGTTAGGATTAAGTAATACTAAGAGGGGGGCTGTATCAGTATTACAAAACTTTAAATTAAACTTAAACCAATTCCAAATAAACCATAAGATTTCTGAAATGAAAAGAACATAAGAAAATAACACACAACTCATTACACCATGATTTTGTTCTCGAGGAAACCCTGGCCAAGGGAAAACCCTGGTGGGGATGGTACCCAAAAATATGCACTAAAAGTATTGTGTCCCTGTTAGGAGACCTAGCCCTGTTAGGATTTGAATATTACATAGTACATTTCCATGTTAAAGGAATATCAACCCTGTTAAAAGTATACAACATCCTGTTAGGGGTGCACTAAGCTTATAGCTTTAACAACAAATACTTCTAATACAAAGTGTTCTTAGTAATGAACAAAGACAAGCATCTCCAATGCTTAGATAGTTCCATTTGTAGCTCTCAATAATATCTAGCGATCTCTAATCTCGCATCTGCCATCAATTATCTCTAACTCTTTCACATTCACTTCTATAGATGCATACATCCTCACTTTACAAAATTTTCTTCATATACATATGTGTTACATCATTTGGTCGACTTATCAATTATAATAAAAAACAAAATAAATACTTATAGAAAAGGTAAATACAATGGTGGCACTCTTGTACCACCAAAGTATAGGTAATTCACAATAACAATCCAACTTAGCATGTTTGGATTCTATCTCATGCTCCCTCAATCGTCACAATTGTTTAACTTCCCCGTTTTATAGTTGTATTGTCTTCACATGTCTTCAAATCACTCAAACTCTCTATAATCATCACCAAAGCACAATCTACCTTAATTGAAGGTCATACATATCCCATAGTGACTTCCTCTAAGCTCGCAAGTCATCACACATCATACATGAAGTTCATTTCCCAAAACAATACTATTATACTCTGTACTTTTGTTTCTATACTTAGTCAATTTCAGAACTGTATCTTCAAAACTGTACTTAACTCAATCATACTATTAAGTGTGTTTCCATTAATCACAACCATTAAGTGTCTCATATCACACCAAAAACATCACTTGTGAATAATCTCTCCCTTTGGCATTGATGGTAACACTTGTCAAAAAATGACTAAGTGTCCCAACACAAACTGTTTTATTTTTCTCTTCTTTTCTCATTTTTCTTCTATTCTCCCCCTTTGACAACAATGGAAAAGGTGTATCCAAAATTTACAAAAATGTAGAAATTAGTGCTTGCTCACAAGTTTTAGAATATCTTGAAAGGAATCTTCCAATATCTTCACTTCTGCACTCCATGACTCTAACAATAACTAGATAACATGTATTAGTCCATTTATTGCATAGGATAAAGTGTTCGGTGCTTTTAGATCTATGGGAATAGAATTTTTTAATGAAACTACAACCTTCTCCATGTCTGATAGATGAACTTGAAGAATTGATAGCTTACGAGTGATTAGACTCTTCAGCAAACCAAATCTTTTCATTACCCTCCACTTCTCTATATCCAAGACATTCAAATTATCAAAAATATTTTATACCTCTCTCTTCATCTCCATTACATATTGTGAGGAGGTCTCAAATCTATTCATCATGCTATTCTGAGTAGTCATGTCCTTTGCAATAATGTCTTCAATATTCTAAATGTGTCTGATAGGGTTCATACAATACCTGTATAACATCCTTCCATGTGTGACACAAATTTTGTCCTTTGATGTAGCTAATATGATAAAGCCCAAGTCCCATGAAATAGAATGGCATACTTCCTTCAACTTACTCTCTATATATATTTTCTTTGCCTCCTCTTTAGCGATCTTTACTAAGGACTCATAGTTACCATCAAAATCATCTAGTGCCATTTTAACAAATTGTCTGTATCATGTTTACATTGAAAGCAAGTAGGGACTGGAAGTAGTTTATTCACAATATCAATTGTTCTATTAATTACTTTATCCTTTTTGTCTCCTTTATGCTCAGATCTTTCCTTTGCCTTTGAGAATGAGATGAAGGATATTCTGATCATTTAATCCTCATCCATATGTCAGTATTTACTTCACTCTTCACAACATTCTCTTCAATTTTCTTAGATCTCTCTCCAATTCCTATAGGTGTAGGCATAGTAGATTTAGGAGGTGGAGTTATCTCAGGAATATTGCTCATAAGTATCTTATCTAATCCCTTTTGAATCTCCTCTATGAATTTGTCATATTTTTTGCCCATAATTTTCACTAATCTTGCTTTAGTTCTCAATAAAGGTTTGAGTTGATCAAATATTCTCTTGTACAAAAACTACTGGAAACATATCCTCAATATCTTTATTCCTAATCACCTCATCTTCTATATGTGCAATTTTTTTCTAATATCTAGTTGCCCATATAATTCTTCAGGTATACTGTCGTCTATCTCTGATAGATTCTTCTTTAAAATAAGTAAATGATTAACCATTATGTCCTCAATCACTAGTTTGTTAGATTCCTCATCCATGTCATAGTATTTATTCACTGAAACAAGCTTCCCTTGCTCAATATCTCTTTTCTCAAGCATCTTTATATCTAGCTTCCATAGTTGTCTATCTTTTGATGTCTCTTTTTCAACTTTCTGAACTCTTCTTCGTTAGTCCTCTACTTCTTAGGAGGTGATTCTGGTTGTGGACCTCGTGTTTCTTTGAGGAACAATATTTTCTTCTTGCGATGTCTTTTGTGGTGGTGAGGGTGTATTTACATTAATTACAGTATAATGTGGACTAACTACCTGCTCAATTTCTAGAGGTGGAATGTTTGAAATAGTAGTACTTTCCAACCAAGAAGATCTATTTTCTATCTTCTTCCTTACTTCTCTCATCTCCTCTTTATTTATACCTGCCTTAGCTGAATAGTCATCAATTATACTTTCCACTCTTCTCTTCCTTATATCTCTAGTCTATTCTTCTACGAATTTAGCTGATTTCTCTTCATGTGTGCCCCATCTCTCCTCAGATGTATGCACTTCAAATGTGATAACATGTTCAACTTGCATAATTAAAAATTCTCAACTGACTTCATAGCCCATAGGGTAACACCATTTCTTCATTGGTACAACTACCTCAAAACATACACAATCAGTTTCAACAATGAAACAAATTGTATTCTTGTATCTCTCAACTAACTCTTTAGGAATTATGAATCTTTCATTTATTTTCTTTTGAAGAATTTTGATAATACCAAGTAGTTCTCCATCCACCCATGTCTTTTTTTGTCTTTTGTAACTCTGTGATATCTGAATACTAGTGGGTATGTTGTCTTTCCATGATCTAGGGTGTATGCTAGGAAACTTATTCTCAATGTGGATATACATATGAACTAGAAGTGAGCCAAATCTAAAAGTCTTAGATTTATCCTTCTTGATTAACTTTACGTTCACCATAAATTTTTGTGCTAGAACCTTGCATAGGTTGAATGTTTTGATTTCCTTTACCATCCTATTAGCCATCATAACAACTCTTGCTGAGAATGAATTAGGTCTATTTTCATAGTAAAACTTGTATCCAAGTATCATTGCAACTAGTCTTACATCCTGTAGGAAAACATCATTAAGTGTCATTGCTCTCCTATCTCATTTAGAGTGTTTTAGGATTTCAACTTGTTTCTTTATATGCTTCTCTACCATAGGGATAACTCCAGTGTTGTCTAGCCCAGTTATGTCCTCAATCAACTAACTAAAAATATTTACAATTTTCTCTCCTATCTAGATGAATTTGTCATGAACTCTATTAAGTATAATTTTGAACCATTCTTCTTCACTCAATTCATACAAGTCTAAAATTTTCATAATTCTCAAGTTGTCTAAATTTTTTAATTCATCCTTCATTTAACCATCATCACCTAGCATGTCTTCTATTTCTATAGTAATCTCATCATCTCCAAATGTGTCATATTTTTAATGAATATATGCCCTAATATCCTCTACATGCAAGACAATGTGTGGTGTTTGGGAAAAGGCTCCTTCAGGGTTGTCTTTGCAAGACTTAAATGGATGTTTCTTTAATTTATATATAGGTCAATCTACAACATCATAAATCAATGATGCATCCATAACTTCTGCTTGAGTAGATAGTTGAAATACCTTAAACACTTTGAATTTCAATTTTCAGCTTCGATCCATCACGTAATGTGGCTTCTTTGTAGACTCATACTCTAATATCTACTCTCCTTGTTTGTTTCTCTTCAAATGTTCAAGAAGTAAGTAACTCAGATTTATTTTTTTCATTGATAAGTGAGAAATGCACATTACCTAATAAAGTCAACTTCGTACATTGTCTAGTCAATCACAAATCTCATGATTACGAAATATGAATTCTCCAAAGTTGTGATCATAGATATGGGTTACATAATGTTTGTGTATATGATAGCCAAGCTCACTTGAGATTTCTTCTTAGAATCAGGGACTGGATATAATCTGGTGTCTTCATTCAATTCTCCCCTTATGGCCATGTTTGGCCATTTAGGTTGATGCATTAGTGTTAGGATCAGGCGATGATTCAGTAGCATCCACTGACTTTCCCTAAACCAATATTTGAGTTGACTCTTTGACTTTCCATACCTTACAAATGTTGTTATCTTCTACTTTCTTGAAACGATTATCAAATTGACTTTTTTATTATGCAAGGCTCTTACCAGTATCACTGTCTTTCCTCTTAGTATCCATAGGAGGTGGTACTCTTCTATTGTGTGCTCTATTGTACTTGCAAAAATTTTCTATATGCCCTGGATTGTTAAATTTTTAGCATATATGAGGAGGTCTATTATGATTTACCTACAACTTACAGTACCTCCCAATGTGCCAAAGGTTATTACATTTGTAACATGTGGTTTTAACTGTTGATTCTCATATGATGTTATCTTGTCTATATCTAGATTGATCACATTTCTTGCATTTTTATTTCTTGTACCCATATGTAAGACAATTAAAACATTAACCAGAAAAAGGTTTGAAAGGGGCATTAGCTCTGCAATCTCTCTTCATGTGTCCATACTTGTTACAACCAAAAAATCTACTTGTGAAAGGGCTGATTTATTCTTTAGGTTATTCAAGAATAGGTTTTTCTCCATTAGTCTTTGCATTAGGTATTTATTCTTGATTCTTAGAACATTCATCTTCATTGAAGCCAACACCAGTCATATCTCCTTTACGTTTATGTCTATCTCTTTTTTCATTGATCAATTTATTTCTCATGTGAAGTCTCTCAATATGTTTTTTTTATCTCAACAAGTTCACCTTTAATGATCTGATTATATTTCTCCAATTCTAGATACTTTTTCTTGTAATGATAAAGCTCAGTCTTTATTTTTCCCATCAAGATATTAGCATCCTACAGGGGTTCTTAAATCTTGTTTTTAGCATCCTTTTCTTATTGAATCTCTTTATTCATTGCTTCATGATTAAGCTTCAAAGTATCATTCTCTTTTTCAATTGTTTTATCTGATCTGAATTATCATTGTTTGAATCCTCTTTTAGTTGAACCATAAGGTCCTTAATGTATCCCTCATCTCTTCTTAAATTGAATCTCAAGTCACTATTCTCTTATTTTTCTTTGTCAAGGTCTTCACGTGTCACTTCAAATTATTCTTCCAAACTTATAGAATCCATCTTGATCTCCCTTAATTTTTTAAACTTTCTTTACAAGGGCCAACAAATTTGATACCAATTGTTAGGATTAAGTAATACTAAGAAGGGGGTGAATCAATAATAAAACACTTTAAATTAAACTTAATCCAATTCCAAATAAACCATAAGATTGTTGAAATGAAAAGAACATAATCAAATAACACACAACTCATTACACCATTATTTTTTCTCGATGAAACCCTGGCCAAGGGAAAACCCCGATGGGGGTGGTACCCACAAGCATACACTAAAGTATAATGTCCTTGTTAGGGGACCTAGCCCTATTAGGATTTGAATATTACATAGTACATTTCCCTGTTAAAGGAATATCAACCCTATTTTAAAGGTATAAAACACCTTGTTAGGGGTACACTAAGCTTACAACTCTTACAAATAATACTTCTAATACAAAGTTTTCTCAGTAATAAACAAAAACAAGCATCTCCAATTCTTATATAGTACTATTTTTAGCTCTCAATAATATTTGTCTATCTCTGATCTCGCAACTGTCATCAGTTATCTCTAACTCTTTCACATTCACTTCCATACATACATACATCTTTTCTTTACAAATTTTTTTTCATATCTATGTGTGTGTGTGTGTGTGTGTGTGTGTGTGTGTGTTACATCATTTGATCAGCTTCTCAATTAGAATAAGGAACTGATAAATACTTGTACAAAAAGTAAATACAATGTCAGAACTCTTGTAATACCAAAGTATAGGTAATTCACAATAACAATTTAACTTAGCACATTTGGATTCTATCTCATGCTCCCTCAATCGTCACAACTGTTAAACTTCCCTGTTTCACTGTTGTATTATCTTCACCTGTCTTCAAATCACTCTAACTATCTGTAATCATCACCAAAACACAATCAACCTTAACTAAAGGTCACACATATCCCATAGTAGATTCCTCTAATATCTCAAGGCATCACACATCATACATGATCTTCCCTATTCCAAACAATAGTGTTATACTCTGTACTTCTATTTCTATAATTAGTCAATTTCATAACTATATCTTCAAAATTATACTTAACTCGAGATCATGCTATCAGATGTGTTTCCATTAATGAAAACCATTAAGTATCTCATATAACACCAAAAGTGTCACTTTCTAACAATATCTCCCTTTGGCATTGATGACAACACTTATCAAAATATGACTAAGTGTCCCAACACAAACTGTTCTATTTTTATCTTCTTTTATTCTTTTCTCATTTTTATTATCTTCTCCCCCTTTGACACATCAAATAAAAAGTCATAATTAAGATCACTCTTTCCTTTTCTCTATGAACATGAGCCATCTATATCTGCATCTTCTTCAAACAAAGAGGTATTTAAGCACAACAAACCCATCTTTGATCAAGAACAACTTCATGACCATCCTATCTTAGATCAAGAGAATTAAGAGAAAGATACTACTCTCAAGCAAGATCTAATGTATGAACCCCTGTCTAGAAATGGTTCTCCATAGACATTACTTCTTCTACCATTCATTCATCTCTTAAATAATAAAATCTATCCAAAATACCTCCATTGAACAAAGAACCTAATGCTTTTCATGCCAGTTATTTGTACCCTCAAGGGCTACCTCTCAAAGAAACCCAAGCTAACTTACATCTTTCTGCAAATCATTTCCATGCTTCAAAGATCTTAGAGCCCAAACCTTCATGTGCTTAAATGCCTATTATTCCCATTAAAAAGGATCCTACATCATTCCTTCAAGAATCCCCAATGTATACCCAAACTTATACCTTGTTCTGAAAAGAGGATCCATGTCAAGAGGATAATTCAAAATTTGAAGAAAAAAATATTAATAAAGATCAAGATCAAGATGTTATACAATCTCCTCCCATATTTCATAAAGGTCCCATATCCATAGAATCCAATCATGAGCCCCTTGCATCCTTTCATTTATTCCAAGATGATATCCTTCTAGGTTAATAACAAAGTATCCTTCTACGTTCCATATTTTTTTCACTTCCCAAACATGATCAAGATATCCCATCCACCATTTCCAATGAGAATATTGAAAATCAAGGGAAAAATACCCTTTCTACACAATCCAAAGATCCTTGTCAAGATCAATTTATTACATCAACCCCTTGTCATACTCCTCCATATTCACCTCAAGAAACCATCATTCATCCAAATCCCTTGCATAATAATAAATCCCTACAAACCTCACTTGATCCTATCAAAGTTATTCCTATGAAAGCTACTCTTGAACCTATTGGTATAAAGATAAATCTTAAAGATGAGAGCCTCAACAATGTAGCTCACTCTAGAGATGTTGATATCCATTTCACACTTTATATCCCTCTTCAAACTTAAGCATTATCTTTCACCATCCTCAAAATTCATTTTGGGTTCCTATGTCCCAAATGTAGACTCTTCATCCCTTCCATCCATATTGGGTCCATATATTCATCCATCAACCATTCCCACCATTCCTATCTCTCCACTCACTTATCCTGCCATGTATCAAGATCAACGAAGTCACACATACTTGAAGAATGTCCAAACACCAATCCATATGAACCCTCCATATCATTCCTATTCACCCACAATTCTCAAGTGTTTTGGAAGCAATTTGGATAATTTGCAACATAAAAATTAGAAATCCAAAAATCCACATGTGTATAAAGATCACCATGTCCAATTTAATTAATATCTAAATGAAAAATAAAAAGAAATATCCAAAAGGCCGCAAAGTTCCACAAAGAAAAAATATATATCCAAGAGACCACAAAGGTCCACCAAGAAAAAAGAAAAATCAAAGAAAATGTGGGTTCCTAAATCCCTCATTGAAGAAATGCATTCTAAAGCATCATAAAAGAAAGAAAAATCAAAGACGATGTATATTCCCAGGTCACTTATGAAAGACTTTCACAAAAAAGAAAACTCAAAGTTGACATTCAAGCTTCCAAAGGCTTTGCTCCATCTCCTTCCAGACATTTTCCACTTTCCAGGTCTACTTTGGGTTCCTATTTCCCAAAATCCACTATCATAAATACATCCTCACCTCCATCATTCCACCACCCTTCCAAGTGTGTGTCAAAGTTAATCCTGCCAACATTTTCATCCATGACATACATACTTCTTATCCTCATATCCATTATCCAGCACCTACTTTTCATCTTTCCATCCCTCTTATCTAATCTATGTCATAAAACCTTCACCACCATCTACCCTTATCCTTCATATCTATCCTTTTCCATCACCTTATCAATATCTTTGAGCATCCTAGCCACAGCCATGGTTTATTATATTATATCTTTGAGAAGAGCATTGCACAAAGATCTAGATGTTGGAGAAATATTGAAAAATACAAAAAAAAAGAGAGAAATTTTTGAAAAAAAGAAACAAAGATATTGAAAAAAAGAGAAAAAAGTTCCTTGGTAAAAACCTGGTAAACAGGCACCTTGGTAGAAAAAGTAAACAGAAATAAATTCATCCTATGGTGAAAATAACTTTTTGTGGCGCCTTGGACAAGTACCATGATGAAAACCTAGAAAATAGGCACCATGTGTAATTCCTTCGTCTTGCATTCTACACTTGGGGGCAAGTTTCATCCATGGTATCCTTCATCTTCCATATTCTACAATTTATCCTACTTGCATCCATATTGATTCTTTCACCTTTGATCTTGACAAGGTTGAACATATCCATGAGCATCAGGTATCTTAACATTGGTTATCCTTTCCATCAGCTTATTAACTTGTTGGACCACTCTACCCTATCATGATCTTGCTTATCCCCAAAAGCCATCTTCATTATTCCTATGCAGTATTTCCATAATACCAAATCATTGCCTCATAGCATCCATTTCCCCTTTATCTCTATTGTGATATTCTATCCACATCTTATCCAAATATACCCTTGGTCTTGATCAAATTGAAGGTCATAAAATGCAAAAACAAGTTCTTCAAAAAATGCTTCTTGACATGTCCACTCTTTTGGACCACCCATTTTCATGACACCAAGTTATTATCCTATATGTTATCTAGCACTACATCAGTGGCTTTTTTTTCTTATCCAAGACATGATTCAAATTACTATAGCTTTTTTCCTTATCTTGGGTAATCTTGAGGATATGGTCCTACGGGTCACATCTACTACACATGTTTCATCCATCATTGCCTTTTCATTTCTAAATCCATCCTTCATGTCCTATACCTTTCTAGACATTGGAGGCAAACCAATGTGATCTTTCTTGAGAATTAGTAAATCTCTAAACATCTAAAAAGTGATAAATAAAAAAATCTCTAAAAATTAAAAAATAAAATAAAATAAAATCTCTAAAAAATCATAAAAATCTTTTTAAAAAAAATAAAAAAATAAAAAAAACTTTGAAACATTAAAAAATCCAAAAATATTTTCATAAAGTCTATGAGCTACGTCTTGCATAAACCAAGATTTTGTCATAGTTTGGAAGTTTACCCAAGTGTGACAATTTATTTTCAACTGTGGGCATTAATCCATACCAGTAGATTTTAGCAAAGCAGACACCAATTCATATGAATAAATGCATCAAACCAACCAAATAGACACTTGAACCTTTTATTTACATGATTGTCCAATTTGCCATTTGATTTTTACACCAGTGCAATCCTTGACCTTCATTGACTTATTATTATAAGGAGTAATATTTGACAAAACCAAACAGATCGAAATGGATGAAGTTCTATTTAAAATATGGATACAACAACAATAACAATAAGGTTTTGATGAGGTATTGAATTTCCAAGTCATGTCTTTCTATCCAATCAATGATGTTCAACTAGATCAGAAATGATGAAACCATGTTATCTTTCTTGATTTATGTGTGACTGCTTTACGATTGATTCATTGAAATATGCAACTTTGTCTAAAGACATGACCATCAAAGATTCATCGAGAACATTGTGTATATGGAAGGTATTTAATATATTTATGTTTGCGCAAAAGGATACCTTGGACATTTAGATCTTCCATATCTTAATTCCAACATCCAATTGCAACATTGAATTCAATGAAAGCAGTATTCATATTCGCATGGTTTGCAAATCTAACCAATGAGGGTTGTACCTTTTTTAGGCAAACAATATCGATGATGAAAAATAATCCATGCATTCTTTGCAAAAGTGACAGTTAGTTTCATTCATATAGATTAATCTTGTATTGTATTTGTTATGGGATTTCCCCAAAAGGGAGTGGAAGTTAATCATGGTTACATCATAAGATGTATGATCCATCAAATGATCAATGCTACATCAAAGATATCATCACTATGCATCTACTCACCTAGGGGAAACCTAAACATTTGCTAATCTAGGTACAACCTAACTTTTTCCATCACCTGTACATATATCTGCACCTGAATCATATCAAATGTTTCTATCTACATGCCTCACACCATCATTGTTCCAGAGGAAAGTCTACTTTTCAATCAAATCAAGAATCCATCTGTCAAATAATCCAATTCATCATTTCATGTTAATCATTTATCCGATCATCCATTCTCTCATTTTGAGTGCATTAATTTGTTCATCTCTCTAGATCTTGAGAGAGAATTATCAAATTATCAAAAGAATCCATCAACCTACCTATCCTATCAGATTGACATAAATACAATATCAACAAAGTGATTATGACTGACATCAAGTGATATCCAAACATCATCACCTTATCTAAAACATTAATAAAATTTTCTCAATCATAGCTATTGGCATCAAACTCTCTCATAACCGAGGCATTTTCAAATTGATTTTATTGGGAAATAAATCAAAATTTCCCAACTCAATCAAATCATCCAAATCATTTTGATTCATTTCCCGAGGGGGCATCATATCCATAGCATATCGACATCAAGGATTCATATGAAGTTTTATTTTCTAATCAGAGGCAATGTCCTATCAATCAAATTTTCATCATTCACATCTAGGGCATTAAAATTTTCTATCGTTATCAGTGAGGCATCAATCAAATCGGGATCTCACATCAGGCAATTCATTTTGTATTAGGTTATCAAATCAAGTTTATCACAGCGGGCATTTTATCAGATCAATAAAATCAGTCAATCATGTGATGATGTCAATTTTATTGGAATTAATGTGCTTCACACATCAATTCAAAAGGGGCATTTGTAGACACCTTAATTTGGTCAGGTCTACGTATCAAATCAAATGGTAATTTACCAAATCAAATGGATTAATTCAATCAAAAAGGACTAAACCACATAAAAAAAAATGATCAATTAAAAAATATATCGATTAATTAAATCTAAGCCTAAAAGGGATAAATCAAACTATATAATTGATTTAATTAATTAATTATATAGTTTTAATCAAAAATCAAAATCAACCTTTTCCCTTACATAGCTGATTTAATTAATTAATTGAATTGATTAAATCCTTATTTCTTTCCACAAAGGAAACAAGAATTCAAAGAGACAATGAGAATGAAGGATTGAAAGCACATGGATCACTCCAAACTTTGCAATCTTGATCACTCATTTAATTCTTTAACATCCTCACCACTCAGTTTGTCTCTTTGTCCCAACCTTTTATACCAAAATTTAAATGGTCTCTCCATTTGAAACCATTTGAAAGCCTTCAACTCAACCAAGCTTTGATCATGATCAACTTAACTCTACCCCCTAACCTTGGTAAATCCTATAAATACCAATCATTTTGAGAGAATCTTGGAATCCTAGACATTCATGAGAAATTCCATCTACACTATAGAGAAATTATTCAAGAACATAGCATTTAAGAAAAATTTGAGAGCATAATAGAGAAAATTGAGAGAAAGATTGAATGAATTGCATTGCAATTTGACAGTTGAGAGCTAGATTTAGGCATTATCATACATCAATTCTCATTCTAGGACTGTCACTAATGGAGATTAATGTTGAGAGATTCATTAGCATGCTTAGTTAGAGAGCCATGTAATGCTTATTATTATTTTGTCAATTCTTTGAGTTAAATTAGACTTTTCTTTCCATAGAATTGATAGATTGCAACCTAATTGCATGAAGGTTTACTTTATATATACACACCAGCAATGCTCAGTCATTTCCAAATGGGGAGTACATCTAAGAAAACTTAGATACCTAGCATGAAAATTCAAGATGATATTGATGTACAAAATATTCCATATTTGGAACAACTTGTAGGTATAGGTATGGAATTTTCACTAGAGATGATGGTAGTACAAATAAATGTGATTGATAAAGTCACTTATTAAGATACATCACTCAAACATCTTTTAGTGTATACCAAGGAGAAAGGTAAATTACATTTACAGAGATTGAAAAATAATCAACAATATTTGTGAATGCATCACAAGAAGTGAAAACTTAGAAAACTAAGGAAAAGATTGAAATAATAGAGGCATGTCATCTAAAACCAATGTTGTCATCACAATGTGAGAACCCCAAAGAGTCATAGGTGAGAAAGGAATAAGTGAAGGCAGGTTTTAAAAAATGAAGTATTTTACTACCAATGAAAACTTAAGGCTAGTGAATAAATTTTATGATAAGTTGGAAAGGGAACGGAATAGACTGATTAAAGAAGTTGTTGTAAATTACATGTATAAGTTAAATAAAGCTTTGATTGAGATAATGTTAGAACTTCCAAACTCCCCATATGATATCTTAGATGAAAGAAAAATGTAGCCAACAAGAAGGATGGAGAGTTAAGAGAGAAACCAATACTTGAAATTTATCTACTGATATAAATTGAAGAGATGAAGTAATTAATGAAAAAGGTAGAGCTGTATTTTAGAAGAAAAAGAGGGAAAAATAGGCTAATGGCTGGTGAAATAGATGATGTTGTCCAAGGAACTAAAAAGGTAATGAAGTAAATGTTGTAGAAATAGAATCCAGCAGTGCTCACTGATTCAAAAAAAGGGAGCAGATCAAAGAAAACTCAAATACCTAGCATGGAAATGAAAGATAATATTGATGTACAAAAAATTATGTATTTGGAACAACTTGCAGACATAGGTATGGAATTTTCACCATAGATCATGGCAGTACAAATAATTGTGACTAATCAAGTCACTAATTAAGATACATCACTCAAGCTACTTGTAGTGGACACCAAGGAGAAATCTATAATGACACGTACATAGATTGAAAAGGAATAAGAAAAAATTGTGGAAGAATCACAAGAAGTGAAAACTAAGATAGCTAAGTCAAGGACTAAAACACTAGAGGTATATCCTCTAAACCCAATGTTTTGATCACAAGATGAGAAGCTCAAGGAGGTAGAGGTGAGAAAGGTACAATTGAAGGAAGGTTTGAACAAAAAGAGAGAAAGTGGCATGTTCAAGTAGTACAAGAGCTTATGTATAAGGAGACATTTGATAAGTGGCATGTTCAAGTAGCACAAGAGCTTATGTAAAAGGAGACATTTGAGATATTTGCAGAATTGGTAATATGGTCCATAGATCTATATGTTCTATCCCCTTTTCAGAAGATTCAAATAGTTCAAGTGGGACAATATCAAGCCAGGGAGAAGATTTTGAAGAAAAAAGACTCATGAAGGAGGCATCAAAGTATTGGAAAATTTCATTCCAACTTATGCCAAAGATGAATCATTAACTCCATCAGACCAAATCAGAAGTCTACTTAGTGTAGTAAAATTATATTTGAAATCACTTGAACACGTTGTAGAGGTCAAAGAAAAGTGGGAGGTCAATGCTAAAAGGTTTGAAGAGGTCAAGATGATACTTGCACATGAAAAAACACTTTTGGATACCCACACTAAGGAGATGCAGAGTAAACTTCACAAATGTGAGAATATTTGTAAGTCATGTTTTGTTAATGAAGAATTTTGTAGGAGGAATAAATAAGCATATTCAATAGAATATAAAGAATGGAGCAGATAGATCAATCATTTAATTTTATAAATGCTTCTACATCTGAATCTAGGAGTCAAGTAATCTCTTTACGTGAAAATATCCAAAATTTGGAGAAGGAGAAGGATAAGATTGTTAGACTTTAGGCAAAACACACAACTTAGATGTGGGGTGGTTGTGATGGTCCACTAAGAGGAGGGTGAATCAGATAAAATCAAACTTAAATACCTAAAAATTTAGCTTAGTGATTCACTCGGTAGAACTGAATAGAGTAATAATTGACTCGCTAAATAACTTAATAACTGAAACAACCATACATCTCATAATATGCCAATCAATCTCTCAAACTTAGTTAACACCAGATTTAACAAGGAAACCCAATATGGGAAAAAACTTTGTGGGAATTGTGAACCATAATAAAAATGTACCCTTGTGGAGTACGCTTGGTTAATAACTTATCCAATTAAAGATTACAAACACATTTTCTAGATGTGACCCTGTTAAGGGATTTACATTAGATATGTTAAGATCTTCACCCTTTTAGGAGTGGCCTTGATAGAGGACTTTAAACACTCTTTTGGAATGTCAACTACGTCTAGGACTGTTAAATCCACTTGGATAAGAGATTTTATCTATTAGAAATGCTAATAAGCAACAGTAAAACTTTCATCCATAAATATAGGAACTACCTTTTTCTTCAGTTATATCCTTTATGCTCACACAAATACTTGCATCACATACTCCATTTGTCTCTGCTTAGACTGTAGATTCTTTCTCTTTCTGCTTCTCTTCTTTGGTCGATAACTTTTGTTCCTTGGCTTCTTCTGCCTCTTAATTCAACTCGTCAACATCTCTCTTTCTCTTTTTATTTCTCATCCTTTATATAGAAAAAATTTTGTGTCTTAATATCCTTTATTAGGTTTTCCATCACTTGTGCTCAGTTGTTTGATCATCTTCTTCAAAAATCTCAATTTGGTAAACAATTTAACTTTTTACCTCGTAACTTAAAATTTTCTTAGAATTCTAATATTCAGGTTTAACCACTTAATCTTTGCCTTAGATCTTCCTTTTTAATTTTATCGCTCAGAGATATTCTAAAAAACTTTATTTAATTCTTATCAACATCCATATCATCATATCTTTGTACTAAATTTGATCTTATCACCATTTTCAATCAATATCGTGTACTCGGTATCTTTCTTTGCAACTCGGTAACTAACTTCGTTCACTTCTTGGTGCCTAACTCATTCTCAGTGCTCGGTAACTAAAACCAACTAACACAACTCTATGTTGACTAACTCTATATAGCTCAGTAGAATAACTCTTTTCATTCATAACTTAACTCTTTCCAATATCTGACTTAATCAATCTAGTGTACCAATTTGATAACATCTAATATATAGTAGAAAAAAGCTATATCAACATTACTCCATCATTGTCTCATTGGTATTTTTCACCCATTTAACTTCTCCTTCTTGTGATATGGCAACTTAATAAAAACATTTAATCAATTGCTTGATATCAATGACAAAATAACAACTGATCTAATCATCTCTACAAACGTATATACCTATTATTACTCAGTCTTGATCATCTCCACCAGTTGATTAATAAGTTGGTGAATCAATTATACCACAATATCATCAACCTTTTACCAACTTAAAAGCTTTAATCTCATATCTAAATGATAAACATGAAAGTGGGATCATAACATAGTAATCAACACATAACACCAGGATTTGTTTTCATATTGTTAGGGGAAAAACCACAGCAAGGGTAAAATCAATAAGATGAATTTACTAAATGTAAAGAACTATACCCTTTTAGGAGTATTACAAAGGGGAATGCACATGCATTTAGGGACACTACCTTGAGTTTAGTATTCAAATACAACAAGGATCTCAATCCCAAGGAATGCTAATTGCCTTACAATAATCTCTGATCACAAATCATAGAAGACATAATATTCAAACTCACAAACTGAAAATTAAAAATCAAGATAATATGCCAAAATAGTTCCAATGAAGTGCAATAACCTCTTCCTTAATTCTATATTCCACTCATACCTCTTTGCACAATATCACATACACTCTCATCCATCCTCTCATACTAATGCAATTACAAATGATTACATAAGTACACATTACATCAATTTATTTCAACTAGGTTAGAGAGGGACATTATTAAAAAGTATTAATTTATTACATCTCAATACTCAATTAGGTCCATTGAATGTCAGTTAATAAATACAAATGAACTATAACAATATCCACAAACACACTCCATATCTGTAGATTAGACCACAATCCTTCACAACACACTGCATCACTAAGTAGGCCAAGAACACATAAGAATAACAACACACCACATGAAATTTTCTAAATTTGGTCAAATAATCCAATGCAATCCAGAAACACAAATAGAACATGATCTAGAAACATCATAAAGAAAAGTGAAATACCATGACATCAATAAGAAAACCTCTATCATAGATTCCATACACTTCATTTCTATGTTAATCAAGAACACTAATGAGTAACCATTCTGATAAAATAAAATTATCTTTCCAGTACCAAAATCACACCACTCAAGATGAGGACACACATAACTATCCTAAACCCACCAGGAGGTTAGCAACACAATATTTCATAACTAGTCCACACTGATCCAAATACTGAAATAATGCAACAGTCCTGAAAAACCAAAATATCAATTTCTAAAAAAGCTATCATAAATCTCTCAAATCATCATGTGATCCTTAGCCACTTGAAAAAATCAAGTACAAACATTCCTAGACTTAATTGTACAATCACAAGATTAGATCTTCAAACTAGTAACCAAACTGATCAAATTATCTGATTGAACATACAATAAAAATTATCTCTAGCTATAGGATTAAGTTGACATTAATGAAAAAACATTAATGCTAGCACATATATGGA
The DNA here is from genome assembly GCA_018584345.1 of Thuja plicata. Lineage (NCBI taxonomy): Eukaryota > Viridiplantae > Streptophyta > Pinopsida > Cupressales > Cupressaceae > Thuja > Thuja plicata. The sequence goes on along the minus strand of MU224078.1, from coordinate 359,877 downwards.
CAATCTAAATAACATCCCATCATTCTCCAATAAAGATAAAATTAAGAGTTGGTGAATTGTGGAGTTTCATAGCTCCAAATCTTTAAACACTTCATAGAGAAGTCAAAGAAGCACAAGTTTATTTTGCATCATCAGACTCAGTGAACATACAAGTCAAAAAATATACAATATTCTTTTTCAATAGCCACATTTCAGTTTTGGATAGTCATAAGCAAGGACAGAATCAAGATTTGCAATTACTGAAGACTGTATGTTGAGATATTCTCCAATTAATTTAAGTATCAAAATGTTTGGCATGTATATGAATTTTTGGTACCCATAGGCTAAGGGGGCATGTTAATGGGAGTATAGGATATTTAATGGCTAATCATTTTCTATTGATTTTTACGGGGGGTATAGATGTGTGAAAAACGTGTTGTTTTATCTTAAAAGGAGTCAATTTTGGGTACAATTTTTGGAGGTAGTCTATGAAGCAATACATTGTATGGGCACTTAGTCTCATTTTCACTAAGTGTTTCCATCAATGCTAATGGAGGGTATTCTTGGAAAGAGACATTGCATAGAATACACATTGTGAGTGTATGTTACATAACTGATGGAAACTACATGATGTTTAGACATGGTATGCACATGCATGACATACTTGGAGGCCCTTGCTGGGTCAATCTAAAAAATTTCATATCAAGGATTAAAGAATATCTAAGGAATCAAGAGTATGGGAATATTTTAGATGGAAGAATGAGATTCTCCTTGAAAACAAAGGATACAAGTAATTTTCAATGTTTCATGAGTCAAGTTTGGAGTAGTGGCAAAATAGAAAAATTTCGCATTTGCACAAGTATTTAATAAGGGGCTCGCGAGATAGTGATTTTTTTCTATTTCTTGAGTGGAGTCAAATGAGGTGGAAAAGTAGAAAATTTTTCTGTTTCATAGAGGACTTATTTATGGGAATCAAAATGATGAAAATGTTATCATTAATCAAGAAGGTGGCTAGGATGACGGTTGAAGCATATGGACAACTATTTTGCACATTAAAAATGTCTTTTGAGGCGGTGTTAGTATTAAATGGGCATTAATTTTGAGTGATCATAAAGGATTGTATCATCTTAAAATGGAAGCACTTCCATTTTGGTAGGTTTAGAACCCTCATTTAGTACACTTTCATATTAGATTTGCATTTAGGTGGCATTTGCACTTGATTATGCATTTCTAAGTGAAACTAGGGTTAGGATCCTATGGATCCTGCTTAAATTCCCTCTCTACGGCTTTATTTTTAGGTAGAACCTATGTAATGGCTCTCCTAATCTTCATCATACCTCCTCTTGGGATTATGTGCCTCTATCTAGCATTCTGGTTTGTTTTCTCACCTTTCTACGTCCCCGGTTGACCTTGAAATACTGTAGATTTCTTAAGGTGACCTACTTGAAACCTCAGGTTAGGGTTGAAGTCAATTCTGACCTAGGTCAAAATCAAGGTCAACCTAGACCTAGATCAATCTTTAGGTCATCCTTGACCTAGGTCAAGTTTGAGGTCAACCATGACCTCTATAAGGTGTTGGTCCCCGCTTTCAGATACAGAGCTTATCAGGGTTCTAAACTTAAAAATAAGTCTCTGGGTCTGTATGTGGAAGTGTTTTTTCTGATATTTGAATTAATCCATCCCCTCCTTAGTTGGTGATTGTAATTGGACCATAATTCAAGGCAAAATTTGAATTTGGGTCCCTTGAATTTCCCTAGGAGGTCTATATTGAGATCTCTTTATAAACACTGATGAAGGGTGCTCCCCTTAATGCCACAAACACATAACATAAACAAAGAAGCAACAACAATTTGCAAGAACAAAAAATGGGCTTCTTATTATCTCCACAAATGTGGAATTACGAACTTTCAAAATTACAATATGCAAAGCCACATAGGCATTCCCCTTACAATATTCTGTAGGACAAAGCCTCAAATTATTACCCAGATCTACCCAGAACTGCCCTAGACAACACTACGGGCCTTCTTTATATAGGAAATTTCCACCGCCCGAGAAAGTTCCAGAAATTTAGCCCATAGGGCCGACAAAACTTAGAATTATTTTATTTTACAATTTATTACATCACAGTCAACTCAAAATAACTTTTGAAACCCGATTAAAAATTTTGAAGAAAAATTATTTTCTGCCATTTCAGGTGACCCAACTTCCGAAGACCATAAGTCATCGCCAGTTGACCCGATTGACTATTATGACCCCAATCAGGAAAGGCCACAAAGTGCTCTACAGGCCTAACCAACACAAACACATGTCCCCCAAATTTTTGACCTCATCTGGGGCCTCTAAAGCCTTCAAAACTGAGTTCAAAGTTTCTGTACCTTGCTGCCAATACCGAAAATCTTTAATATCTTCAAAACTAGACCTGATCTAGCCATGAAACTTTACTGGTAGGCTGATAATACTAAGATGAACCTCCACATGTGAAATCAGAACATTCTGAGATCGTATGACCAACTTACTAAAAGTAGCAAGTTTCCATAGATAGTAGCTCTACACAAGATAGCCCTTATTGAAAAGCAAATAGAAATATTTTTGGGTGATGCAAGATTGCCCTTACACCCAGGATGCTCCTGCATTAGACACCCGGGGTAATTTGAGAAGTGACCCTATCACGACTCAGGTGTGCAGAGGAAAACCAAGATGGTTAAACTCCTCCCTTGTCAGCCATGATGAATCTTCAACAGGTCATCCTTTCCACTTGACCATATATTCTTCATATGTCCTGTTCCTTGTACTTCTACCAACATGACTATCCAGTATGTCTTCAATCTCCTTGGTATCTGAACTACTTGCTGGAATACTCCACTGTTCTCATCTTCAACACCTCCTTCATGATACTTTGTCAAATCTAAAATGTTAAACACTGTTGAAATATTCAGCTCACTAGGCAATTCTACCTCATATGCATTTCCTGAATCATGCTTCTTCAGTATCTTACATGGTCCAAACTTCTTCATTTTCAGCTTGTTATATGTACCAACTAGAAACCGCTCCTTCTATAAGTGAACCATGACTTCATCCCCAACCTGAAATTCCTTATGTCTCCTTTTCTTATCTACCTTAGCCTTATACTGTGCATTCATTTTGGCAATGTGCTTCCTCACTTCCTCATGGATGTTCTTCAAGTGTTCTGCAAAATCCTCAGCTTTGACACTACTTATTTCTCCTTTATCTATCTTCCTCAATTTAGATGCGTTTCTTGGACTACTTCCATAGACAATCTAGAATGGTGATTTACCAGTGCTCCTATTGACAGAATTATTGTATGCAAATTTTGCCTGTGGTAAAATCAAATCCCATCCTGTTGGCTTATCTCCAACCAAACATCTCAGCAAATTCCCCAAACTCCTA